>OY744536.1:52077365-52129865 GCA_963556195.1 Sepiola atlantica | reverse complement strand
TAAAGTTGAATTAAAATATGTTACAAATTGTATTTTATTGGTTTTGATTTGGAAAATAGTTAATTATCAAATATTCAGCTTTTTTATGCCGTATTATTTTGACCTGGTTTTTATTTTGCGAAGCATAACTTTTTTCTGATTTTTGCGGTAACAAATATTAAACTCGAGTTGAAATATATTACAATTTTCTTTACATTAGTATTTTGAAAACATTCATTAATAAACAAATGACGGGTTGTTTTTTAATTTTTTTAAAAAATATTTATTTACTTTAAAAAATAAACACACAGACTAGTGTTAATACAAATAATTTAAATATATACCACATTTAGTAAAGATGTAAGGTTTTAGTTTGGGGTTATGGATTAGCACTAAGGTTCATATGCCGATATACCTGGATACGTGTACTTGGGTCTCTTTTCTAAAATACACTATTTCTAGTATTTGGTTAAACGTGAGATGCGAAACTTGACAGAACGATGACTCAACCCGTGAGCATGTAAGCAGAAGTAAAAACTAAAATGTTAAAAAAACGCTGAAATCGAACAGGGCGAAAATAAAAGAGTGAATTGTTCTCACTGACATTGGTCGAAATGTTTTACATAACATTTGGACGCTATAAGTTAATACACATCTTCAGGATAATAAACTTGTACTACGAGATCAGGCTTCCTGACTTAAAACACACAAAACATTAATGATATAGTTTTTTTTCCTTTCCCTTTGCAAAACTCATTCATAGTCTGCAAAACTAAAAACAAAAAAAAACAATCTTCTACCAATAAACCAAAACAAACACCATGGAATTAAGAAGAATTTAAAACATAAAAACGTTTACTAATATGACCGGATTCAGTATTAAATAACTCTAAAATGGTTGATATGCCGTAAAACAAAACAATCAAACCAAATACCATGAATTCATATCTGAAGAAATAAAGAACTTTAAGCATAAAGACTTTTACCAAAATGAGTTGATTTAGCAGCCAATAACCCGAAAATGGTCGATATGCCGTAAAACAAAACAACCAAACCAACCAAGATAATAAACATTACATTTAAATTCATATTTAATATTTAATATTTCTCTCCATAATTTTAATCTGACTTTATTCTTACAAAAAATATATTTACCTATTTTTTATCCTCTATTTTATTTTATTTTATAAAATTCTATTATTTTCTAAATTATTTCTTATTGTATAATTGACTAATTTTATATTCTTAAAACGTATCTACACTTCAAATTTGAGAACATCCATTGTAACAACATCCAACACCACCAGGGTTAAACAAACGATGCTTTGAGAAAATTCGATTCAATAACCCTGGACACTGAATGTTTTATTTCACTATTAAATTATTATTTCTTTTGCTTATTTCTTTTACTAGTTGTGTATATTTATTTTAATTGATTTTACTTTCCTTTAATTGTCATCATTTTTTCATAAGTTAAATATTGTATTATTTCTTAAAATGTATATATTAATATGTTACTTTCTTATTTAAATTTTAAACAGACCCATATTTTGTAAAGAGAAAAAGGGTAACGACCGGATTTACTCTTAATCTTCAAATTGCTGATACAAATCTCTAATCAAGTGTTTACTGTATATATATATATATATATATATATATATATATATATATACATATATATACTGTATAATTAAAATATATAAATAAATACAAATCCTTACGTTGACAATGATGTTAGCGAATAAAAACTTGCTTTTTTCAAGCCTTGGACGAAACTATTACAAAGTATTATTGGAAGCGAGAAAGCAAATCTCCGATGAAATAAATTCAGAATGAAATTCTTCAATGGAATCTTTTTTTGCCAACAAGTCACCGCTTACTAAGGCCCACAGGCCACTCGAGGATAAAGGTTATTGTATTGGACAGGTAGACGGTAAGACTCCGAGGAGAGTTGGAACTATGGTGGTAACTGGTCAGAAATTGATACGAATTTGTTTACATGGGACTTAAACACGGCAATATGGTCAGCAGAGGAAAGCAGTCCCGTGATATTGTGTCCCACTGATGGGCAGTTCTAGGTAAAAAAGACTTGCTCGTGGAAGTTCCACTTAGTTATAGGTAAACAGAAAGAGATTAAAAGTAAATTGTATTCTTTTTTATTAGAGCATAAGAAATGATAATAATACATTATATATGTAAAAATAAAATTACTAACCAGATTCTATTATATTATATAGACTATAGTGCGAACACTGGTGAAGCATAATTTATTTTCCTCTCAATATTACAGAAAGTGTACAATAGTATCCTTCTGTCTGTCTGTCTGTCTATATGTCTGTCTGTCTGTATGTCTGTCACTCTCTCTCTCTCTCTCTCTCTCTCTCTCTCTCTGTACACACACACAGACACACACACACACACATATATATATATATATATATATATATATATATATATATATATATATATATATCAGGAAGACACAACATTGCCCAAGAGTGAAATTAGTAAATGGTGTCGATGTACACTATGCAGATAATACGAGATTACTATCTTTTGTACTAACACAAGCTTTGCCCATGAATATACTCAAAAGTAATTGACATTTTGGAAAATTTTCTGAATATTTGCCTAGAACATGTATGTACATTTCATTGAAATTAGATATACGTATTTGCCATTTTAAGTGAGGTCCGTTTCCAAAGCTTCCCTAGATGGGGTCATAGAAATTCAGCACAGTGAGGGTCACATAGAGATTCGAACCGCCTTTTATTGCTTTACCAGTAATATTTCATACATGGGATTTAACTTTATGGAGAATAGGAATCACTTGGGGTTATAAATGACCTTCTGCTTTCATTGCTCCCTTAGGGTGTCACTTGAAGATTCGCAATTACTACTATTGTCTTCCTCGGGTAAGTGTATACATATTATTTACATTTAATTAAACTAGTATATATTTGAAAATTTAACAGGGTTCTTACCCCAGAACCGAATTAAGATGAAACAGAGATTCGGAACCACTTCAATTGTTTTTCCCAGAAGAGGTTTACATTTAAATACATTTAGTGTGTAAGTAGATTATCTAACTTTGTTTTTTATAGTGGAAACACACATATACATTGATATGTGGATATGTGACGTTGACTATATTTGAAAATATATTTTTAAGCTTACTTCTCTCTATCTAATACATGTATATATATATATATATATATATATATATATATATATATATATATATATATATATATATATATATATGCGCGTGTTCGTAGGAGTGAATGTGTTGAATCCTATTGTGCTTCGTGCATGTACAAAGTGCAGACATCTGCAAAAAAGATGTTGTTATTTTCTATTAACATGCATCACGCAATTGCATTTCCTGATGTTTATAAATCTCTGTCGGCAAGCACTGTCTGCAAATTACGTTAAGTGCGCTATGGGATCGATATACGATCGATGGAGAAGACGTTCTCCACGTGTCCAGAAAAGTATGAAACAAGAGACAATTTCACGATAGTTCTCGAAATAATAACCAGCAAACAAATAGGATTGCTTTTTTTAGGTCGACTAAAATACTTAAAACGTATTTTTACTTGTTCCTACACATGTATACACTACACCTTTACGCGATACGTTGTGTAAGTATATAAAGGCTCGGTCATAAGTAACCGCGTATTCAATTGTCTACAGAAATAATATGTACATTTTGTTATTTGAACTTGCAATGTTTTATTGCATTGTTATTTCTGACTCATATATATATATATATATACATATATATATATATATATATATATGTATGTGTGTGTGTGTGTGTGTGTGAAAAGATTTGGAAACAATTTAATTTTCCAGGCACACACATGGGATAAGTTAAAAGATGATTTCTTAAAAAAAAATTGTTTCCAAAACATCACTTTTTCTGAAGACGTTCGTTAATACGAACGAAATCGGTCAAACTCTTGTTTTTGTTTTTCTTCTGTATTTTAACCTGTTTTCCGTTTGTCTTTTTTCGCACATTATTGTTACCACGGCATTTCATTTTCATGACTTATCATCCACCTAACCCCATATATATATATATATATATATATATATATATATATATATATATATATATATATATATATATATATATGAAAAATATAGAAAAATATTTGTTGTTGTTTATTATCTACGGACGTATACGTTTCGGCTCTTTTCAATCAAGACTCTTCAGCGTAGAAATATGACTATTCACTACCGGTAACTCGGTTCGAACCCCTGGATTATAAGTATTTTTCAACTTCAATCCAACGTCTTAAACCTCACGACAAATATTTGAACAGCTGATAAACTGTGGTAGTTTAAATACATTTAAAGCGGCGGTGGCGACACAGGCATTCTACTTATATTAAGGAATGATGCATTATAAAGCAAATGACGTCACGCTGTATTTGCACTACTACTAAAGTGCTCTACTAATTATTAAGGAGCGACAAATATGAAAAATATTTGTTGTTGTTTATTATCTACGGACGTATACGTTTCGTCTCTTTTCAATCAAGACTCTTCAGCGTAGAAGTATGACTATTCACTACCGGTATATATATATGCTTGGCATCAGTATAATTACATTCCATATATATATATATATATATATATATATATATACATATATGTTGTTGAATATAAGAGACAACTTATGTTTGAATATCCTATGGCAGACCCTTTCAATAGTCCGAAACAGGATCTTAGTTTCGGAGGGGAACTAATACATTGTCTGTACCAGATTATCCTTAATTCCCTGAAGATTAACCCGGATGGGTCTGAAAGTACTTGGGACACAAATCAAAACTATGGCAAATTCATCAGCCAAGTCCTGTCCGAAACTAAGATCCCGATTCGTACTATTGAAAGGATCTACCAAAGAATATCCAGATATAAGTTGTCTCTTATATTACACAATACTTGCTTGCAAGAGAAGATGGTCCTTATATATATATATATATATATATATATATATATATATATATATATATATATATATATATATATATATATATATATATGAGGTTATATTACAAGTAAATATATATATATAATGAAATGTAATGTACAAAAAAATTAAGGTATATATCTAAACTGTTTAAAAACACAAGCTTAATGAAGTTCTCGAAGTTCAGAGTATATATACTGGTTGGTTGCATACCAATGACAAAAATAAATAAATACACCAGTCCACAGTCATATTTATTCATTTATTTATTTATTTAAATTATTTGTGTTAATAATAAAATTATAAAAAAATTAATTAATCAATTTTAAAAGTGTAAAGTAATAAAAAAAATTTAAAAAATAAATATAAATAAATAGATACAAAATAATGAGTATGGACATATTTATTTATTTATTGTCATTGTCATGCAACAATTAGTATGATATATATATATATATATATATATATATATATATATATATATATACAGAACAGTAGAACAGGATATAGAAATTAACACCAACAAGACCTTTGTTCGCGGGAAGCCCAACGATTGGCTGAGAGAACAGCAAAGAATCTGATTGGGTAACGAGCTTGCCGTGTATATAAAACACCCAGCAAAAAACACTCCATACATTTTAGCCTTAAGGGTCCCCCGGGGATTAAACGCGGGGGTCTCTGTGTATCTTAATTGCCATAGATATATGTTCATAACTTACTATATATATATATATATATATATATATATATATATATATATATATATATATATATTCGTTAACACCAATTTTCTGAAAGGATCCAAACGTATTGGCAATAAAATGAAGATAAGTACATAAACGTGTATATTTTTAGTATATTCCTTTACAAATATCAAATATGCGCGGTAAACAAGACACCGACAATATAGACAGCATTTAACGGATACTACTTATCTATTCAATCTAATTTAGAACTCTACAGGTAAACGTATTACGGAAATCGGAGTAAAACAATGAGGCGAATGACGTTTAAATTGCGTAGACCTTGATATGATACTGAGTAAAGATAACTTACTACGAATTACCATAGAGAAGCTCTGGCCACAATATGAAGAAAAGTCGACGGAAACCAACGCGGATAAAGACTGTTGTCAATGGTTTAAAGTGTAGTGACGTTTCTATAGACATCAACTATACTGAAGAACATGATTCCCACACTTGTAATCCTAATAGAACACAGACGATTGTAGAGAAAAACAGAGAAGACACACATACAATAATACATTGTGAAAGTGGAAAGATGATGATATTTAATATCTAGGAAAATGAAAACACTGATATAACATCTGCGTCGGCAGTTGCCATTCTTGTTTGTGTCAGAGTGGCAGTCCTCACAGAGGAGCGTGGGTTTCGTGAAAACTCTTTCTACCACTCGAATACTTCACGCACTAACATTGCTGGAAAACATTACACCTTTTGGCGTTACACAAATTGTCAAGCAATACAAGATCATAGACCATCAGAGTATTTGTTCACATCTATTATAATACAAGAGCTGAATTTATCAACACTCTTACCCCGTAAAGCTGGTTTCCTATATATTCTAATGACAGAATATATATTCGTGGTTATTGGGATTGAGTTATGTTTGAAACACTTATTTCAATGGTTCCAATAAGACGTAGATTGAACTGTGTTCTTCAACCAACCCATTTCGTACTTAATGTCTATCTACTACTCGCATCCTCTCTCACTGTATTTCGTTGGACCACTGTTTTTATTTCATACTGTTTCTATCACTGTCTCTCCGGTATCTCTCCTCCCCCTTCAATCTCTTTTCCTCCGCTTTCTCTATTCTTTAACAGTCGAGGGGAATAACACAAACTATACAACAGAAGTAAAGACATTAATTAATGTTATTTAACACATAGCCGAAGAAGAAAGGGTAAAAATGGAGAGAGAATAAAGTGAAGATATGGCGAACATAAAGAGACTAATTTTTGCTGTTTGGTATCGTTATTTTAATAGCGCTAAAAAGTCACGTGTTCATAGCAACCGATGAATTCATTGGATCATTCTCTTTACATAGAGATAGTATTGGTTATTAGCAGATTTGTCTCTGACGTAATGTGATATGCTTGGATTTGTCCTAGGAGGCGATCCTCCCAGGCATTACTACCTCCTTCGGAAGGGCAATAGTTCATTTTCTGCTACATGAGACTGCACTACCGGTATAAATACTGTTTATTCTTGTTTTTACTCTAAATTGATTGCAAGCAGATACACGCTGATGATCGATGATAATGTGAAACTGCAGTAAAGCGTTAAAACAATGTGCACTTTATTTTCATACGTATACTAGTACTAATAAGATCAAGAAAAATAAATCGTGTTAGTACTCTCACTCATTGAGCACTTATGATTTGTTCACCAACACGATTCGATGCAGAACTTGATGAAATTACTAATATTTTTCTTGCTAATGGATATCCCATCAATATCATTAAAAGCACCATTCCACGCAAAGTTGCTATATTTAATAGAGGTAAATTTAGTGGCCCGTCACGTTGCCGTATTTATTTGAAACTTCCATGGTCAGGTTCTGACGGCATTGACATTGTCAAAAGGATTTCTTCTTCTACTCAACGTTGTTTTCCAGCAACCATGCTGAGAGTAGTTGACACGACTCGAACCTTTTTCTCTTTTTTTCGTAAGGATGTTTTGCCAGCCATTCAAAAAAATGTTGTTGTTTATAAATTCCTGTGTCAGTGTGGAGCTGACTACGTTGCCAAGCCATCCCAAAGATTAGAAATTAGAATATCCCAACACATGCCACATGATATTCGCTTACACAAAGTTTCGAGATCATCCGGGAACTTCCAGACACAAAAATCAGCCATCGATAATCACCTGGTTAGTATAAATAGTTGTTCTGACAAGTATTCCGATGGGTGTTTTTTTGTTTTACACAGTGCCAGGTCGAACTATCATCTCAATATTATAAAGGCGTAAGTTATTAACAATTCTCGACCTAGCCTGTGTAGACAAAAGATTTTGAAACATCAGTTAGAGATATTTGATGATTCAAATCCACCATAACGTTGAGAGATTTACTTTTTTTTCTCAATCGTTTTCTCCAACTTAAACAAATTATTTCCCTCTGTATCTCATTCGATTTTTTTTAGTTTTTAATTTATCATTCTGATGTTTCCTCTTAGAAGATCAGACCTAAGGTCTTAAAGATAATTTTAACAATTTTCTTTTTCTTTTCCAGCCGCCCGTCTCATTGATTTAAAAAAATGTTTCCTCTGAAATGTATCCTACGATTTTGTTGTACGCGTAATTTACTTATATATATGTATATATATATGAAGAGTTCGAATGCAAAATGCGATAAACAACATTTTCAAAATTGCGAAACTATCACTACAAAAGGCGCCATTTCATCACACTACCAGACACCACATAATCATATTTTACATAATATGATAGTATAATTTTCTTTTTTCAATTAAATTCCGCTTTTATTCGAATTCCAGATTTAATATGTTTGTTCTTTTATTGATTAATTTCTCAAAGTAAAAGAATTGGATTTATAGCTTTTTGTATTCGAACCCTTCATATATATATATATATATATATACATCTTGTGCTTTGCTATTTGTGTGTACATAAATTTGTTGTATACCGCACCTTCATGGATTGTCCGTATTGTCGAAAACTTGAAAGCATTTGGCGCTGTACCAAGACATTTCTATCATATTTTCTAACTTGTGGCGCAACGAATGAATTGCTAAGTAAAATCCATCTTTTCGGTGAGAGTTTTCTGGGAGTTGAAGGTTCAATCCGTAGTACAGGCGATATGAACTAAGAATAAAATAAAATAAATTTCTGAAGACTTCCACTCGGTCATGGAACGAGAAGAATTTACCCCTGTGTATGAAATAATCGTCCAGTTCAAAATCCCGTACAGATACCCAAGATCGACATAAAGATTTCCAAGTTCGACAAGACACAATTGAAGAAGATCCGAGGTTACATCGACCAAAATGGTGAGATAATCACAGCCAAGATGGTAGTTGTAGTCCGAATAATCCAAATAATACAAATACGCATCTCAAAATTCTGAAACAAAACATCAAATCGGTACGGAGTCGAAACAATGCAATGCGAATAACATACAAGAATAACAGAAGACCGGATAATCAACATAATACAAATTAGCATTTTTTATCCAAAAATTCCGAAACATAGATTTAATAATACACTAGTGTAAACACATACCTCCAATGATTTTCTTCTAATATTCATAACAGATTTAAATAAATACATATGCATATCGACATAATTAATGTTGTCGACATGAAATGTTAAACGTTTCTAAAACATTTTAAGCGATTTTAAAAGCAGAAAGGTGTGTAGTGATTACCGCAAACAAAACCATAAAGAACTTGTGAAGCAGATGCTTATCTGATAAATTTGTTATACACCTTAGTAGTGGATCTTGCCACACACATTTTATTAACTGAACCTGTTTTAGCAATTATCTAATTATTTTATTTGTACGGCACTTTGTTCTGGAGCCGATAGCGAGTCTTAGTAAAAATAAAGTTTTAAACAAACAAAGTGAAACCATATTCTGCCCACGGCACCAGTGTAACCCGATTATTACTCGGTAAATGCCCTCAGCGGATATATCTATTGTAAATTAAAATACAACATTTTATTTTTACAATCTTTGTTTTTGTATGAGTAATAAAACATTTCCTTTCTTAATCTTTTATGTTTTATTTTTAAACCACTGAACTGAAACTCAAACTCATAAACTCATAAAGTCGTATAGCATACTTCATCGATGTTAGATAAATACTAAATATGTTTCTTAGTCATCGGTACAATCAATTATATTCGTATAGAGAGTTATCACGTATCCATCGTAGATTTGTGTTCAGCAAACTATTAACTTTTTTAGACATTAGGCTGGGGCCATGTTTATTTCTGTCTCATAGAGAGTGTCCTTTTGGAACGGTTGGCTATCACCTACATTACCAAAGAACTTGCGTCTTATTTTTCCTTCATAGGAAGGCAAGTAAATAGGAAAAACGGCTAGAAGGCGATGGGTAACATTCCGAAACATGTACATAATGAAGATCTGTCAAGAAATTCGAAGTTTGCCATTGCGTTTTTGCTGAAATACTTTGTAAGCATGAACACAAAAAATATCAATTATTATGTTTTGTTTTCATTATGAACTAAGCAGATGCACAATGATAGCTAAACCTAAAATGGCGGAAGCGGGTATCAACGTCCATGTTCAAGAAAACGGTTAATGTAAATTATGTACATATGTACTTCACAATCAGAACAAAAAGCGAGCCTCTTGATTTTCCTAAGTACATATCGTTCCTTTGTAGAACAAATTTCCCATGCTACTAACTTCAATCAGTTCGTTTCTTTTGTGTTTTATTTCATGGAAATCGCTCCAGACAATGTATGAAGACACGATATAAGAAGCTAAAGCACATTACTTCAAGGTAAAACAAACAAACTAGCCAACGATAAGTGTTATATGGTTAGATTCCTATTTGTCAGAAACAGCGTCCATGGAATCTTCAGACTAATGAGCAAAATCAGGGAAGCGAGAGTTACGAGGCTGCCTAAAGTAAACACAGGTCCACTTTCTACTCTCTAATTATTTCATACAAGAAAATAATCCTGCTAACCTGCTAGAAAATCTGCATGAATCACGGCAAGAATCTTCCAAATAACTGTTTGTCGTTCGAACATTGAATACTATCTACTCTATAATAAAGATCAATGTGTATTTAATTTTATACAAATGATTATATGTATCTTCATTCAGTCAAGCAAAAGTGTGTATTTAGCTGCTCTTAAAGAAGTTAGACACAAAGACAAGTGTGGTTTTGAAAATCCCGCGCACTAGAATAAGCGCGCTCTGGCTTACAAAAATACCTGAGCAGCCCCGTTGGCATTCCCTGTAAAGACGCCTCAGGACATTAGCAATAAACTTACTCATTCTCAAAAGGAAGATGATGCCTGGGAGGGTGGACCTCCGAAGACTGAGAAGAACCATTACTGATCCCGACAGAACAGGACCAGAAGACACCACAACGGCCCACCATTTGTCGGACTGATTATCGAGGACGTATGCTCGAAATCATGAATTACTTTGATCGAGCACATGAGTGTATATATCGTCACGCAAAAGTTCATCAAAAAAACACGCGCCTTTTTATAACCCCCGGATGAAACCATTAAAATTGGTTTGTGTCTGCAGTTGCATACATTGTATTAGTTGGATGTGGAAACGAGAAAGCAAATAGTACGTCAGACAACCACCCCAGACGTACTTCGTTGACTGAAATGAATTCGGAAAGAAATCATTGACTTATAATCATATTTTCTTTATTTCATCTATACGTATTGTCTTTGTGTCGCCAATACACATTTCTTTAGCGGCAAGAGCAGTAATTTGTGTCTTTATTATTCTACGTGATGTGTAGACGGTTGTAAATCAATTGAAAACAAAGAGTTACTTCCCTTTGGAGTGTCTTGTTAAAATATTGGCGAATCTAATATGACAGACACACACGTTTAATATTGTGTTGGGTGGGCATGATAATACTTATCTGACCACACACTAACCATTTCATGGTGGCAGCGATGTATGACATGCATTATATCTACCTCAAGAAGACAAATCAATGACAAGTTATCCTGATAGTTAGTACAAACACGGGATATACATGAATAACATTTTCCTAAAAAGAAATGGCGTTTTCAAATATCTCTTTAGCAACGTTGGACTGTACAAACGAAAACAAACATGAAGATTTCACTGAATCGGTTGATTTCATGTTATTTTATATTATTATCAACTAGCAGAGCTCTCCGTCGTTCACCGGTGCAAACAATCTGGCTTTTTACCTCTCTTTATTCGTCTTTCCATATTTCTCTGTTTACCCTTCCCCCGTTTTCCCCTCCCTCTCAAAACTCCTCTTTCTCCTCCTCACAGTCTAATCCACTTCCCTGAAGATACACACATACCCACAGACAGGACAGAACTTGAATTCCGACCAGGAGAGAACTTGAATGCCTACTAGACACTGGCCTCGAATGTCTAAGGACTCTCTGTACAGAAGGTTTCCAGGACAACTTTGCATAAGGATTTTTCACCTTACAAGTAAACCCTGCCTAAATATAAAAAACAACATAGAATTCGAAAGATAAATATGATCACCTCGACACGGCTTTACACTGGCTCATACGAGGAATGGTGCATGTTCTGCAAGTTATGCTACTTCAAGTAACAGCAGTTAGCTGGATACTCCACCAGACTAGATAAAGTATTCGCCTAGAAGACAAAGAGACCACAAAGAATATATACTATAACATAGTTAACTGGTAAATTGCGCAGAAAAAATATTGTTCCTAACTTCTTTACTAACTCAACGTTTGGCAGTAAAAGGTAAACATGCATTGCATATTCGAATATCTATGTATCTCATATAAATATCAAATGTTTACCACAGGAAGGGGTCCGTTAATTTCTGGGAACTTAGACTGAAGTAAAATGAAACACAGACAACTCTCCCTTATATAGATTCCTCGAGGAATGAGTCTGCATATTAGAATTATCGTGGATAAACATTCAGAGTTACTTCCCTTTAGTTATTACATACAAATGTCTGAAAAACCGCCCCCCCCCCCTCTGACATGATCTGCGCCAAAGAATGACAAATATTTTCTATATTTTATATATCATTCGATTCCGGGAAATGTTTATACAGAATATACTAACTTTGAGGGTCATTGTTTAGCAGTGTTTTTGGTTTTTTTTTAAATTTTTAACCGACCATAAACACAAATACACCCACCCACACAGACAACTGCAATTTATATAATAGAACACGCCGAGGAATGATTACAGCACAACTACATTCTACTGAAGACTTGATAAAACGGTCGAGAGGTTATTAAAAATGAAATGCTCACAAGCGAAGGAAAATAAATTCGGAAAACATGTTATTTTGTTTTTAAGCACAACAGATGATCATGAAACCGGACAAAATGATTAGAACGTCTACAATTTAGTTCACTTGAACATGATAAAGACACAATTATTTAACATTTCGACAGACTGCAGACAAAAGCAGACATATGTGAATGTGATACTAATAAAGTTAAAATCTTTTTAGACAAATCATAAATGGATTGAAGTATGCAGACGACAAGAGAAATCCCATTAGAAAACCAAATCTCACACTAAACATAGTTGTCGAAAACGTAAGAAAATACAAATTTAGTATATTCGCCAATATAGATTGTGTGCTCTTGAAAATAAAATATAAAATATAAATTAAAATAGACACTGGAGCAAATGCAGCTAAATTACCATTAAGGATTTCTAAAATAAAACACGAAGAAAACGAGTTATGTAAAAAGTGAAAGAAGAACCCAATGGGCAGTAAACGGTAAAAAAATGCCGCAATACTGCTTAATGATATCAAAACAAACACGAAGAAATAATCGGGCGAAATCTCTGTATGATAGAATGCCACAGAAATATGGAGGCTTAAACCATGCTTGGTACAAAATAACTGTAGAACTAATAACGCTAGATTAAAGAAAGACTATTTCAAGGAATCGAAGTCATGAGAAATGATTATCCAGACAGATTTTAGGGTTGCAGAACCTTCCCAGGTAAATAAACATTACTTATCGTTGAGAATGCAACACCAGTCATAAACCCCCGCCCAAGAAAATGTTCAGTGCACTTGAGAGTCGAGTTGAAGAAAAAAGCCAAAAGCAGTCAAAGATTAATAACCAAATATCCATACTATGCTTAAGAACAGGCCTACTTTATAGCTACTTGTCATCACCAGTATACATTCTATACAATACGAAAAGAAAGTCAATGATTCTTACCTTATTTTACACGAATATACCGAACAACCACACCCGGGAACGTTTGATTGTCAAAAGCAGGAAGCGACAGCAATACTCCAACAACATTACGAAAGGTCTTCTCAAATTAATTATAGGTAGCAAAGTGTCTGTCATTCAGGAAAGTGAGACATAGTACCCAGCGACAGTTATAGAGAAATTCACCGAGCCGCGTAGCTACATCCTCAAAATGCATAGTGAGTGAAAACTGTCAGGAGGCAGAAAAGAGACTTGCCGGAAATATTTAGACCACAGGAAAGACTCACTGTTCAACTAGCAGTACAATAAATTAGACAAGATAATCCATCAGCGCCATTTAAATAGAGTAATGAACCCACAGATAGTGCCAACACTCCTACTGCAACGCAACGCAACGCAACGCAACGCATCCAACGAATACAACTGTAGACCCAAACTCGCCAAATAAAAGAACAACTACCAATGACATGAGATCGACCTCGGAGAAGAAGAAAAACCAACACACAATTCAAGGATTCATAACATATAAATAAAATATGACATTTAAATAAAATTGAATAAATAAATTAATAAGATTAAATACATAAAATAAATAAAAAGTGTCCTAATAAATAACAACACTTTTTGTTGATAATGAGGATGTGATAATCAGTAGTAACTCCATCAACAATGAAGAGTTACTTCCCCTAGAACTATCCTGTTAAAATGGTTAGCGAACCTAATACGGCCAATAAGCAAGTTTTTATTGTATCGTGAGTTAGGGTTAATATCTATCTGAACAAATACAAAACATTTCGGATACGGAATTTTCATTAGACACAAGGTTACTTTTTGGACTATTGTCCTAATCAAATTTGATGTACATTCCCCATCATATATAATTATCAAGACTGATTAGAATAATTGTCCTAAGAAACAAAGAAAATAGTATTTGGAACTACTTCATGCTTATTATAATAGAGTAAGTGCGAATATAATTATTCTGTATAGACCCGGAGACGCAAAACCAATTTACGCGATCTTATTATTCTGAAGAGAATATTTTGCGGAAATCTATTAATATTTATAGACACCATTTCTTTTCCTGACAGCTTCGTCGTACGAAAATAATTATAGGTAACTTGCAGGTTAGCAGTTTTTTATTTTCTGTAATAAATAACTAACGTGCATGTGTATGCAATACAGAGAGGCTTATATGTTCGCGTATAATTTATTCTTAAGCTTTACAACCTAAGTTAAAGTTTAAGTGCATCTGCTTACGATAGAATGAATTAACAAGATCTTAATTATTTAGTATAAAGGTTTTCATTAAATTTAGTGTATTATTGATACTCACTTGGAGTTTTAAAATAAGAATTTACCAGTGTCTGCCGATGATAACCTCAGGTGTATTTTCCTGAAATCTAAGGTTTTGTTTATACTAATAGTAAAAAAATTATCAAGGAACAAAAGCCGCTCGAAGATAAAGGTTAACGAGATTGTCAGTGAGATAATGAACAATACTATGAAAGGATCGAAAGAGATGGGTGTAATTGACAAAATCTAATTTTGTTTCCGGTCCGTTCCGGTCAATTTAGTTCTGGGTTTTGCGATTCTTGGTTTTCTCAATTTTCTCGGGCAACACCAGGACAGTTAAATAAAATATATTCAAAGCATGTAAGTAACTACAACGTGACCCATTTAAAAGTAGCCTGAATACTTGTCGACTAAAAAATATAAGTAAGCACGAGGCAGTGGAAGTACGTCTTTCATTGTGTACTTGTTTTCATATTCAAATATCTCTTACTTGCTGGCATGCTGTCCGTGCTACACTAACTTCCTGGGTTACTCTCTGAGTTAACATTTTTTTTATTAATGGTACACCACTTACCAAAGCCAAAAGCCAATCAAGGATAAGGGTTAGTCATATTTTTTGGCTGATGATGGAACAGTACTATATGAAAATTGAAAACTATGATTAATTCACAGGACAACTTCATATTAATTGTTGAACATTCGCTTGGAAACGACCATGTTATAGTCCCTAAGAAAACATTCCCGCGATAACGTGTTTCACGTGTTGAAAGTTCTTGGGAAAAAATCTGTTCATGGAACGTCTGTTAGAATTTAGTTAAACAGAGAAAGACAGGAGAGTTATGTGCAGTGTTGGGAAGAAGGCGCATTGTTGATGAGAAGGTTTTACGGGGACAGAGCTCTAAGCCTTGTCGAACAACTACCATTACATAGTTTTAAAGCAAGACAAAAACACAATTAAACTGTATTCTGTTTTTTTCTTAAACACCAGAAAGAAAACTTGAGTGGTGGGGGGTGATAGTAAATTGGCATTCATTGAAGTCATTTTCGGTCAATTTATAGTCTTTTAAGACGAAGTGATTGTTACCAGATAGGAAGGGTGGTTCTAATTAAAAAGTGTAATTCAGGAAATCTTACTTAATTATTGTATAATAAAGATCGTTTAAATTTAAATATGAAACAAAATAAAATTCAAATTGGAAGTTTTACTCGTATTATGTCCCCAAAAACCCTTACAAAATACTCGACAGATAATACATCTGTGGAATGTATTTAATTGATTTCTAATATCTATTGTTTAAATTTCACGCAAATCGGATGTATCTAATGTTCCACGAAAGCTTTTCACCCTATTTTTCTCTCTTTGAATAAAACTAAATATAACCCATATTATACACGTAACGCCTAGCAACTATGTTCCTAAATTCACAATAATCAGGAAAGTAGTTTAGGAATTCATCATGTACAACGATGTATATATATATATATATATATATATATATATATATATATATATTTAGATAGATATACAACATATATACATACCCAGCTTTATATATATGCACCACTAAATGTAAGAAGTTACAAAAAAAATAAGGGGACAATGTTATTCACCATGTTTCCGAGAATATATATATATATCAACATTAATACTGATCCGTGGATTAAGTTAAGAGATTATCTTATATATATATATATATATATATATATATATATATATATATATATATATATATATATATATATATATATAGGTATACATATATATATATATACATATATATATATATAGGTATACATATATATATATATATATATATATATATATATATATATATATATATATATATATGCATGTATCCGACACCAGCGCTATAGTCCAACACTTAACAACTCAACATTCTTACCCTCGCTCTAAAATTTTGAAAAATGTTTGTAAAAAACACAACTATATTAAAACACACGATTAACAAGCAGAAACTTCATATATTAATATAAACACCTTGCACATCAAAACAAAAAAAGCAATCCTTCAACAAAATTAATTTCAATAATATACATACTAAAATGCCAATAATACTAATCAATATATTAATACGCTAGCGTCTACATACCTGTGTCACGCTTTGACACCCGTTTTTTTAGAAGATGGGATCGGCTGATCGCCGAACATTTATCTATTTATTTATTTTTTAACGTTGAGCTTTATATACATCGAAATAGGTGGGGGAGACAGAGTAAGTACCAACTTTTGCCCCTGGCAACGGGGAGAGGGGAGCAAGGGTAACGGAGGAGAATAGGAGAGGGGGGCGATCGGAAATACAGTTGGGCGAGTGAGAGGTGGGTGGGGCGGCCGGGGTGAGATGGCGACCGCCAGCGATACAACATTAGCCCTGGACAACCGATTAATATAAATAAATATATATACTTCCATCCTGTCACGCAAAAGTACACGAGTAAAATATGTGCATATTTTTAGCCACCGGAATATTAAGAATAAATTATACAGATTGATGGGGAAAACACCGTGGAATTTCCACAGGATCCCGCTAGTACCTTATTAATACTATAATTATCACACGATTTGTGCCAAAACTACTAATAAATCTGTATAAAATACACGTTCTTCATTTGACAATCACAGCTGAAGATAGATCCAGATGGATCTGAAAATACTAGGATTCAAAAACAAAGTAAAAATATGCAGACAAATTGTCCGTGATATTTAATGATGTATGTCTAAAAGAAAATTGCTAACAAGATTATATATACTAGCAAATATATGCTACCTCCGGTCGCATATTTTTGCTAGGCTGCCGCGTCAGAAATGAACGCTCACCCGTAAACCGATGGAGCTTCAGTCATATTTCTTGGGTGGTTAGACATTGATTTTCTTTGTTTCCGACCAAGAATATTTTTTAGTTAAAAATGAACAAAAATAAAATTTCTACCCCACCTCAATTTTTTTTACCCTCCCCCATAAATAGTAATATTTTTACTTAAAAAAAAACAAAAATATGGTTTTGCCCCCCCCCCCATTTTTTTACTCTCCACATACATAGAATTATTTTTAGTTAAGAAAAAAAAAAAAATTTTTCAGACACCCGGATTTTTTTTATCCTTACTCATACATAAGAATATATTTAATTAAAAAGAAAAAAAAATATTTTGGCACCCCACAAATTTTGTTATTTTACCCTCTCCCATACATAGTAATATTTTCAGTTAAAAAAAGAAAGAAAAAAATGTTTCCCATCCCCCAATTTTTTTATCATCCCCCATACATAGTAGTAATTTTAATTAAAAAGAGAAAAAAGAAAAAAAAGACAATTTTTTTACCTCCCCCCAATTTTTTTTTACCATCCCCCATACATAAGAATATTTTATAATAATTTGACCCTCACTAAAAAAATATTTTACCCTCCCGAATACATAGTTAACAAAAATAAAAGAAAATTAGGAGGCGCCTCGGTCAAATCTAATAACTTATGTTTAAATATGCTATTGAAGGCGCCTACGTCATATCTAAGAACCAGTTTTGTTATTCTTCCAAAATAGTTACCCATTTAATAATGGCCGAGACATTTGTTGGCTAACTTCAATTTACAACAAAACACATTGTCTTAACAACCTAATGAAAATAAATAATGATAATGTGAAAAAAATCCTCTCACAATGACGTCACTTCCGGAAGGAACGGAAGGATGATTAGCAATTTATATTTCATAAATGATCACCCATTAACGAATAGCTGGGATATGCCTTGCTTAATTTAAAGTTACACCAAATCACTTTGTCTTAACAACGTAATGAAGATAAAGAATGATATTGTGAAAAAATCCTCTCACAATGACGTCACTTCCGGAAGGACCGGAAGGACCGGAAGGATAAGTTACCAATTTATTTTTCCAAACCGGTCACCCATTTACTAATGGCTGGGATATGCCTTGCTTAATTTTAATTTACAACAAAACACCTTGTCTTGACAACATAATGACAATAAAGAATTATAATGTGAAAATAAATTCTCTGAAAATGACGTCACTTCCGAAAGGATAACTTTGCAATGTTAACAGTAGTTGCCATTCAAAGTATGGTTTAAAAACAAATGTGTTTAATTAAGTGTATGAATACTTTTTATTAATCTCACCTTATCGGAAAATATTGTAAATACATATGTAAGATTGCCCCCTCCGATAAATATCAACAAGGTAGTTATCGGAAGTAAATTATATAAAGGATATTTTCCTGGAATAAAGAAAGACGTAACTGACGGTGGATAATTAGTTTTTATAGGGAATAATATTTTTAAATATAAACTAGACTTTTAGTAAATGTATTATAAATAAATATTTTATGTCTACTATTACGAAAGTTTGTTTTTCTGCGGGATCGTCATTGGTTCGCCTCGTTGCGAGTCCATCTCAGAAAGGAGCGAAATTGACCTGGAAATAGAGACAACACGACGGTATGCTTTACAAAGGACATTTGTATCGTTATTCCTTCGGATGGAATGCCAATAATATCAGTAGCTTGGAATGGTAATTTAGAAACGGAGTTTTGATTGTTTTTTGGTCTTCATGTTTTTTTTTGGGGGGGGGATATTTGTCATAGTTGTGCTGACCGTCGAGAGGGTGTATTCTCGCTCATTATTACTGTTCCACTGGAGTGCATTTTGGGCGAATTACATTTTTTGTTTTTTATTACTTTTTTTTTATATATATATTTTTAAATATATATTTTATTATATATATATTTTTACATATTCTTTTTTATTCTTTATCTTACTTTATTTTTTACTACCCTTCTAAAGTGACCTCAAGAAAAGCAACACCACATTGTGTATTGCCGGTTGTTGTAACTCTTATTCAAGGTACTTAATTTTCCCTGATGATCTCCCAGGCAAGTACCTGCTTGGTAGTGAAACACATGTAGGTAAAAAAACTCTTTAATTTGAAAAATTATGAATACATTATTTTTGAATGTAAAAATCTGTTGTGGTGTTGTTTGGGCTCCTGAACGGAATGCTTTGGTAAGCTTTCAAAAAATGACATATAAATGCTCTGTGTCCTGTAATCGAGTATCATCGAGCTTGTCTTTAATGGAATAATCCCGGTCTTCACTGAATAATCTTTTTACTAAGTGAAAGATCCTAATCTATATATATATATATATATATATATATATATATATATATATATATATATATATATATATATATATATATATATATATATGTATATATATATATATAAATAACTCGATCCAACAACCTAGTCATTCCACGTTATAATTTATTTCTTATCACAAGAACCAGAATCATCAGACGTGCTGCTATATACATATATATATACCCACCCACACACACACACACACACACATATATATATATATATATATATATATATATATATATATATATATATATATATATATATATATATATGAATTAAGATAGAAATGCGGATGATCTAAAACTCAAAGCTTCGCCCAGCTGTGGCGTTTTTTTAACTTCCTTTTGCTTGTCTCTCTTGATGAAGCTCACGCATGTTAAGTTTTAGGTTTTCCGCTTTTCCATTTAAACTAATACCGTTGAAATTATTTCATCTGTTTATTGCCATATATATATATATATATATATATATATATATATATATATATATATATATATATTTTTTTTTTAAATATGTTAATATAAATATAAATATATATATATATATATATATATATTAATATTAACATATTAAACTACATATATATATATATTTATATATTAATATATATAAATATATATATATAAATATATATATAAATATATATATATATATATGTATTTAAATATGTTCATATAAATATATATATATATATTAATAAATATATATATATATATATAAATATTTATATATATATATATGTTAATATATATAGAGAGAGAGACAGAGAGAAATAGAGAGAAATAGAGAGAATGAGAGATAGAGACAAAGACATATGTAAAATCTGTTTTAGTCATTTGAAAAAACGAAACAATAATAACAGGTTACTTAGCGTATGATACTGACATTATATACTATATTATGTAGCTTCACGAGGGAAAGATTTTTCTCACGTGTGCCTTAACGCTATGATCAAGGCCTTCTACCTGTTCGGTCCAATAGAACCATCATACTAGGGATCACCCCTGCATTCGTTAGGTAGTTCTGAAGTAACTATACGAAAATGTCGTCCACATTGAGAATTGCCCTATTTTGTAGGAGCTAAATTCGCCAGGCTAAAAAACAGTGTGTCTGGTTAGAAGTTAAACAAATGCGCACGTGGACAACGAGGTTTTTGTTTGTACTATATTGTCATATTACGCCAGAATAAATCTTAAAACCTTTCTCAAGATGTTTAGACCCTAGGGACATCACATTGCCGTTGAGATCTCTTACTTTATAACTGGGTTAGGATGAACGCCTTGTGGAATTAATAGTTAGAAATAAATAACTGTTGTGTATGTTTGGCCACGCCGTAGAGGTGTGGTTGGTGGTGTTACAACAGCGTTGGGAATATCTGACGCACCCTCTTTCTCTCTTATAATTTAGAAACGTCCGTCAAGCTTGGATTCATAATTAACAAAACAGGATAACATAACATGCGCTTTGGGCGCTGAGAACATAAAATGCAGTCGTTTTGTTATTGATGGCACAAACAGAAATACGTTTTTTTTTGTTGAAAAGAAATGAATACAAAATAAAACGAAACATCGTCCTTATGTGTTTTCTCTTTCGCTATTTCTTTTTCTACTGTTCTCTCTTGATATCTGTAAGTCGTACCCGATCTTTGTATGCATACACACACACACACACACACACACACATATATATATATATATATATATATATATATATATAAGCAAAAAGTGTTCAAAATAACCGAATTCTTCTATTTAATTATACATTTTTTTAATTTTAAAATTATTTTAATGATCTTTTTTAAAATTAAAATAAGATCATGTATTTCGAATATGTATGAAGAATGTATATGATTCTTCGTCGAATCCTCATCAGGTAAAAAAAGCCAATTAACAAAAAAAAATGCTAGAGGAACGAAAATAATTTCAAAAAATAGCCAAGAAACACGTCCGGGAAGTCAGTGTGATGCTAAGAGAACGTTTTCAAATAAAACTCCGTCAGAGGATAAAATTGTATAACGTTCAGCATTCTGAAATGTTTTCATACGTAATGCTATAACAGAAAGAAGATCATTAGAAAAATTGAAAAAAATAAAAAATAGTAATTAAACAGAAGAATTCAGTTATTTTAAACAATGTTTGCAAAAATGAAATATGCTGCCTAAATGCACACAATTCAAGTATATATATATATAAAGAGAGAGAGAGAGATAGATAGAGAGAGAGAGAGAGAAAAGAGGGTAGTGAAGTATCAATCAGTGCAGTTCCAACGAGAGAAAAAAATATGTATAACTGAGTAAGGCCACCAATATTTGTAAAAGGTTTTATTCAACATCTATTTATAATTTTATTATTTTATAATTTTACTACGCGTTTCGAGCGTAGTGCGCTCTCATCAGATATGCAAATCCATTTACACACACACACACACACACACACATATATATATATATATATATATATATATATATATATATATAAATATAATTGAAATATAAGCAATACTAGCAATACAAGATTTATTTTTTTTTACATTAATCCTATCGATTTCGGAATAAAATTCCTTCTTCAGGGGTGACCAGTATTGAGTCATTTTTTTTTATCAAAAAACAAGAATAAACAGACTTATATCTTTGTTACTTGATAAACGTCTTTGGTACGACGTCTCCGCAGTATTGTATCGGCGGTTATGATTCAAATCCAGTGTCGAACGAAAGAAGCGTTGGCACGCTGTCATGAAAAGTGTGGGTTGGTCGTTCAAATTTCAAAGTATTGTAGTATGAAATTTGAACGATCAACCAACACTTTATATATATATATATATATATATATATATATATATATATATATATATATATATATATATATTAACTTTTACAGTGGGTGATATTATACAGAGTTGCATTAAGATTTTTTCAGCATTCATGTTCTCTATTTTTTACTAAGAGCTATTTTTTACTAAGTGTTAATGACTAGCGGCGTTCACTTTTCCTTATAAAATGTTTAACCCATGAAGATGATAGCCATATGTGATTATTTTTATACACACCCACACATACACACACACACACATATATATATATATATATATATATATATATATATATATATATATATATATATATATATATATATAGTCACTAACAGACGGACTGTGTCACAGCTCTTCCGTGCGGCTGGAATAGCACCTCTTCCTACCCAGAGATCAAACCTTCAACAACCGAGTTGATAGTCGTCTGCTCTATCCATTAGGCCAACGGGAGAACGGTCGTATATTGTATCTACAATGTTTATTTATATAGACATCACCTGCCGTGCTCAAATAATGTATTTACAAAGAGAGTTGCGTTATGCTATGAAGAAGCAGTAAATATCACCCAATAACAGTGCTCAACCAGAAAAATTAAGCTTATATAGTCATCCACAGAT
This sequence comes from Sepiola atlantica, assembly GCA_963556195.1. Lineage (NCBI taxonomy): Eukaryota > Metazoa > Mollusca > Cephalopoda > Sepiida > Sepiolidae > Sepiola > Sepiola atlantica. Next base: position 52,106,086 of record OY744536.1, on the reverse strand, counting down.
ATACTGTTTCGCTGTATCACAACTCTTCAGTGCGGCTAGAAAATAACTTCTCCCCAGCCAGGGATCGAACCAACACAAGTGAATGCTGATTCCAGACGCTATATTTTCATTTACCAGTTAATAGATTCATTTTTACAACCGTTTTATCATTTATCCAGACAAGTAAAGTATACAAAAATATTCTTAAATTTCCAGAACAATTTTTGTCAGAAAAAAATACCCGAAAATCATAGAAAACAAATAAAAACTTACATTTGTAAATATTTCTATAGGTTCATTTAAAGAAAAAATTCTGCATTAATTGTAAAACTAACGCCATCATTCATTAAACAATTTATAAATTTTGAGAGTGTCAAATTATAAGAATAGACATAAATAGTATATATATATCTATATATATATATATATATATATATATATATATATATTGTTTTAATACTACGTATAGTAATACCAGCAAGAAATACTGAGTTCGTGTTCAAACGAATGTATATTCTTAGTGTCTTAAACAATAATATTACAGTTTTAATTACATTTTTTTAATTAATATTGGATTCAAGGTTATATATAGTTTTACATTATTATTTTATTTTACACAAGTAAGGCGGAAAATGTTTATTAATTATTAATCAATTAATTTATTATATGTTTCAGATTATTATTTTATGTTACGTTACTTAAGTGTAAAATATAATTTGTTAGTCTTGAAAATAAAACACTGCGATTAAATATACAATTATTAAAACAAAACATTTTCAAATAATTATGAATTTTAAATGCAGATAAATCCTTATATAAATAAATTGAAATAAATTATAAAACAAAAACTAACTAGAATTAATATATTTTTCATTTAATAACATCTCTAATAAAAACCCGAGAGTATTTTAACATATAATCTAAGAATACATCTTTTGAATTACGTACTTTGGTGTATTTGTTTACAATTGTATTTCATTTTACATAAATTCTATGATAAATAATTAATTAATATTCATAGATTACTACTTTTACATAATTCCAGGGCATGAAAACATTATTAATAATTGAATATTTATAACAATTTCAACTGCGATTAAAAGTAAACACATTTAAACAATATCTAAAAAAAATCAACGTTTCTTCGAATGTTAATTTGTAAATTATTTTCAGAAAGGAATACGATAAACGTGGTACTCTTCCGTGAATAATATTAAACAGAATTTCTACGTACGTTATCTAACTTGTCCTTGAATCATATTCCTACTAGTTGAGCTGACTTCCAAAAAGGTCCGAACTGACTGATAATGGAAGTAAAACGTATTCTTTGATTGTCTTGTTTCTCATAAAAAATAGATAATTCGTGCAATCAAAATTCGTAGTAATTTATGAAAACTGGTCTACTTGTTGTGGTGGAACTACGTGAAATAATAAAACAAAGAAATTCGAAGTAACTATAAAGTCGTTACAAAAATAATGACCGCTTGAAGCACTGGGTTTTAAAAACTCATAATCTGCAGTTTATTTGTAATAACTTTTTTACTTATATAAAAAATACTGTGTTCTGAATAATAATTTGTAACTTTTTTTAGATAAAAAATATTTTGAAGCATCGCTGACCCTCAAGGATAAGAACGCCCAAACATGACCTTCGTCTTGTTATTTTGCATGTGTACAGACTTGGGCACAATGCCTCCAAAATTCGTGCCAATATCGATAGAGTATGCAATGATGGATTTACAAGCGATTGGACAGACATTTCGTAGTGGAGATGAGAGCTTTGAAGACGAAAAAGGTAGAAAACAGCCGTGTATTGTCAAGATGACAATGAACAATTACAAGCACTTGTAAAGCAAATTTTACGTCAAAGTGTCAAATAAATGTCTGAGATACTTGCTGACAGCACTGCAATAGTTTCACATTTGTTACAGTGTATTAGATAGGTGAAAATATTTTCATACATAAATGTATGTTTCTGAAATCGGCCATTATTTTTGTAACGACCTAATATTTGTTGTAGAACAACGTGGGCATGAAGGCATTACACAAAAAGAACAAACCAGAAGAGAAATCGACTGAAAGTCAGCAGCAAACGTTGTTAGGTCAGATTTAGTTCCTGCTATTAAAGACTTCCTGTTTTGGGTCGCTTACTCTTCTGGTTTGCCAAGTTTTGTACTCATCTTTATCTATTAATATATTCATTGAATTGTGAGGTAAATGTACAGAAAGTAAACAAAGCCCTCGTCATGTTAAGAATGACCTTCTAAATAATATTCCGCAGTTTACGGATCGTGCTAAAATAATCACTTTATATTTAGAAAGTAATTCTTCACATTGAAAGGGGGCTTTGTTTACTATTCTGTACTTTCATTTAACAATTTAATAAATTACTAAATTTGTGAAACTGAAAGCATCGCCCGAAGTTATATTACAGATAAAGTTCAATATCAGGAACTAAATCTGACCGAACACTGTTTGCTGCTGACTTTGAGTCGAGTACTCTTATGGTTGTAAGCTTAATTAATGTTGATTAAATAACATATTTCGATGCGAATTCGAAGGAAATATATCCCGATATGTTTTTTTTTATTATTAGGTAGTTCAAAGAAAATGGAACACATTATATTTTTAATTTTATTAAAACAACTAGCAAATATATGCTCCCTCCGGTCGCATATTTTTGCTAGTTGTTTTATTTAATTGCTCAGTAAAATATGTTTGTTTGTATTTTTAGAAAAAAAAGAAAGAAAACTTCCCCATCATTTATTTTAATAAATAAAACACGGAATAATAAAAACATAGTTTGAAAACAAATGTTACCGTTTACGGTGTAAAATGTTAAACAAACAATCTTAAACTTACTTAAGGTCGTAAAAAGATAATACTATTTGAAGTTTTTCAAATCGAAAAAAAATATGTACCTAAAATAAAATCAACAATTTAAAAAGATAAAACAGTCAACACGATTCTAAATACAGTTATTTAATGTCTCAGTAAAATATGTTTGCTTTTTTTTTACCAAAAAAATAGTAATGTTTAAATTAAATAATCAATCAATTAAACAATTGGATTCAATAAATTTGATCTTCAAAACATAATTTCTAATGAGATTAAAATAAAATAAAATGTTATAATAAAATATCAAAGTAAATATATCATTTTTGAGCGACACGTACGATAAATCTCAGAGAATGTGTTGTTTACATGTTATCAATCAAATAACGCGCCCCTGTCTTGTGTATATCTCTATCTCGCTTGTTTTCCCCCACTCTCTATCTCTCTTTCTCTCTTTCTCTCTCTGTTTATTGAAATAGAACGTTTTATGCGTTCGAAAAATAGTTATACTTTAAAATCAGAGGACGGGTAATCACATTTTGGAGTGGACGCCGGCTGTTCCATCATATTCCATTACAATCTAATTTACTAACGTAAATGAATTATATAGATAAAAAAAACAATGTATTTAATTAATGTTGTGGCGGAACCTACCTACCCTTTAGTAATAACTAAATGGTAGCAACCTGCTACCATAAATACCGGCTTTTGCCGGGAGAAAATTTGTAGTACATTTAGGCACTTGCGTCGGTTGTGTTATTATTGGATTGCTATTGGATTATTTTTACTATATCAGACGTGTGTTCTTTTCTTTTCTGTGCGTTTTTTTTGCGAACCCTTTTTTTTACTATACATTTTTTCTTATTGTGGGACTGTTATTTCATTGTTATTGTCATCGTTATTGTTGCTGAACTTTTTTATTATTAATACTTACAAGTTGTTGTTTTTTTCCTCTCGAACGTTTTTTTTTAAAATTTGATTTTTAATTTATATATTTTTTAATTTCCCATCATGATGGCTGACGTTTCAGAGCCTGGTGACAGTGTCACAATGATTGAAAGTTTGGCTGAGGCCAATGCCAATTGGGCGAAGCCACCCAAAGTCATAATAAACGTCCAAGAAGTTATTGTAAAAGGCCAAAAACTGCTCACATCTGGTAACCAACACTGGGCTAATAGTAGACATTCCAAAATTGGAAGAGATAAAAAAACGGAGTATTGTTGCTTTTGTTGTTGACAGAAAAACGAAGAAGACAATTAGGTCAAGTTCAGACCTCATATACAAGTTGTTCGCGACAGCAGGATTTAGACCTCAAAGGTCCATCCGATGCAAAGGGTATCACACTTGGAATACCCTTTTTCCGGATGTTGAAACATGCATTAAAATCACGCAAACGGAGTTTATTACACCGGAATATATTCTGCGTACTGAATACATGGGAAGAAGTCGATCTACCATCTCAGTCTTCAATATACCGTTCTTCGTGGAAGGCGAGCACTTGGGAGCCTTTTTCCATAAATACGGAAATATGACCGCAGTAAATTGGGATGACCAGCACGGAACATGGTCGCTCGAAATATTGATAGACAAAGAAGCCTATGATAACATACCCTACTTTATCGAAATCGGCGAAGAGAAGCTACCAATAATTGTCGAAGGGCGCAAACCCATTTGTTGGTACTGTAACGAAATCGGGCACATTACATCGGAATGCCCAGAGAAAAATGACAAATACGCAGACAATTAAGACGAGAGTAGGCCAGCACCTAGGAGTTCCCTTAACGCAAAGGTCAGGGACACCCGATAAATCACCCACTCCAAAAGAAAACGATAAACCAATTCTTCCTGACTTTTCGAAACTCGAAACAAAAGAACAGAACGAATGGGTGATAGTCACAGGAAAGAAAACCCCCGGGAGGCTAGCCTTAGATAAAATGAGAGAAGAAGAAATGATCAGTAAAGACCCCGGCAAGGACAAATATAAAGGGGTGAAAGAACTTGGAGAAAACCTCACCCACGTCTCCTCCTAAATCCCCCTCCATAACAACAAATCCAACTCCGTCCAAAAAGCTATCGCTCACCAAACCAGTTCCCCCCCTAAAGTCATGCCTCCTCTTACCACTAAACCCATACAAAGCAGACCATATAAGGTGATCCCTTTAAGCCCTGTCCGCCAACACACAGTCACTCCTAAAGCCTCTCCCTTCGTCTCCCCGCAAAATACTCCTAAAAAAACTCCCCAAAATACCACTCCTGCCTCCCCTTCAAAATCAGAAAAGCTCCCTCCCCCTCCCCATTATTACAAAGAATCTCATTCACACCTGCTCACTCCTCCATGAAAGAAGACATGCCTCCTTCTCCTACTCCTCCTACTCCCTCTACCTCTCATACACTCAAAAGACAACGAAACCCCTCACTTGAGAGAGTTAGAAAATAAGTCTCACTTTAATGGAAAAGAGATCTGTGTAGCAGGTCACACCCAGATAGAAACAGCCAAGTATTACAAACTAGGTGGTCTAGACAAGTTGTTAGCCTTTAGGGAGGTGGAAGGGAAATCAATAGAGGACCCCTTAAATGTTCCCAGCGCAACCAGAGTCCTTACTGTAATAAGAAAAAAGGAGGAAGCAAAAGGACTCTGGTTGATGCTGGATGAGGCATATACAAACTTTAACCTTTCACCTCCCTTGGCTATTAATAAATCATCTGAGTTATTGTCATTAAAAAAGAAATATGTTGGGAGGGTCCCTGTTCGCCTGCACCCACCCCTCTATAGGATAGCCAAACTAACCTATCCCAATGATGTTGGTGGCATCTCCCAAGACGGTCAAATCAATGAGCAAATGGCTACTCATTCCTTTGGGAGAGCCGTTGGCATCATGACCCCTTCGATGTTCGTCTCTGAACCCCAACCCTAAGCTACCCCAATGGCTCTCTATCTAGCAACGTTGAATGTCCGGGGGTTGAGGGCCCACTCTCGTAAATTTCGTGTTGCGCTGGACCTTCAGCACCTCGGAGTGAATGTCTGTTTTATTCAGGAGACCTACTTAATTCCTGGTGACTATCTGGGTGCGCAGACTAGGGGAGTTTACGTCTATTCAGCGTACTTCGATTTTCATGCGAGAGGGATTTCCTGGCTGGTAAGTAAAGCTTTAGATATGTCGTGTGTCCCTTGCTTTTGGATCCGGAGGGAAGGTTATGCGTTTTGGATGTTACCATAAAAGAGAAAGCATTTCGGCTCATCGGGGTTTATGCGCCCAACAGACAGGCTGAGCGTGCACCTTTTTTTCTATAGATCGAGCAGTTCATGAAAACTTCCCGGAGGATTATTTTAGAAGGGGATTGGAACAAGGTCTTAAACCCCCAGTTAAATCGTAATATTGTTAGGGAAACTAACTCAGACGGGGATGCAAGAATATTCCGTGAGTTCATCGATAAGTTCGATCTTATCGATAAATTCCGGAATGAAAAAACCCAAGCTAGAGTATGGACTTGGACATCTAGACGCGGCTCCGGTTCACTACAACTCTCGAGTTATATTGACCGGTTCTTAACTAGGAGAGTCGATGTAGATTTATTAGAATGTCCAAGTGTTCATAATATAGTTTACTCGGATCATAGACTCGTTCGGGTCCGTGTAAACTTAGATAGACCTAAGCCTAAATTTGCTGGTTACTGGAAGCTCAACACTTCGTTGTTCGATGTTAAGGGCTTCTATGATCAATTAGAACTAACCCTACAAATGGTATTGGCGGGGCCATTATCGGGAATAGAAGGTAGAATAGTATTAATGACTTAATTAGGTCGTTTTCTGCCGATTTTAGCCGACGACCCAATTTAACTTCTAGGGCAGCTAAAGCGACACTAGAATCTAGATTAGATCGGGCGGTGGCGGTGGGTGATAGCGTTAATGTTAATATAATTAAGGCAAAGTTGGCGAACTTGACTTCTCGAGAACACCAAGCTTTATTCATTAGATATATGATAAAAAGAAGTTCTGAGGAAGCTACAAACATGGCTGCTGAACTGCGTTCAGAAGAACGTAAACAAGCTACTGATCGACATATCGCTCGTGTCTCATTGCCGGATAGGCGTCTTGTGACTACGAATGAACGTATTCTGGAGGCGTTTCGCACTCATTTCCAGAATCTTTTCACCCGTGAACCCGGTTTTTCATTAGCGCAATTCGACCCCTATTTAGCCAACTTTTCTCGCCTTGAGGCGACCGAAGCGGCTAGGTGCGAAGGTTGCATAACATAGGATGATGAACGGGAAGCGTTGAGGCGGGTTGGCCTTAACAAGTCCCCCGGAATCGATGGTTTGCCCTACGAGGTGTATTTTAGGTTGTCGCCCTTTTTGTTCCCTTACTGACAGTTTTATTTAACTCGTGGTTTAGGAATGGGACTGTCCCCCAACACTTGACCATAGGTATTGTGAAGCTGTTACGTAAAAGCAAAACTGGTGGGGATGGGTTAGATAATTTTCGGCCCTTAACGATGCTAAATAAAGAGTTAAAGATTTTGGCCAAGATCTTAGCCAATCGACTGCAACTTGTGTTGGCTCGTCTTATAAGCCCGGAACAGACTTGTGCTGTAAAGGGCAGGAGGATTCAAGATAACTTGCACTCGATACGCCTGATCTTAGATTAAGTCGACACTGAAGCAGCGCTGATCAATTTAGATCAGTCCAAAGCATTCGATAGGGTTGGTCATCGTTATTTGGAGGCTGTTTTGTCTGCGGCCGGTTTTCGCCCGAATTTTCGCTCCTGGATTCGCCTCTTGTATGCGAACCCCGAGGTACTTGTGGAAGTGAATGTTATGAGGTCGGAACCCTTCAGGTTATCCAGATCTCTTAGTCAGGGATGTCCTCTATCACCGATGCTCTATGTGCTTGTGTTGAAGCCCTTCCTTCTGAGGCTAAGGGTGACTCCGGTCCTTAAAGGGATTGATTTGCCTGGTGGTCGTACCAGATTAAAGTACTTCGCCTTTGCCGACGATTTGAATATGCTTGGAACGAGCAGTGCCGAGACAAGCGTCGTCGACAGAGAAGTCAGATTGTATGAAACGATAACAGGGGCCAACATTAACTGCGATAAATCTATTGGCTTGCGCATTGGCGCCTGGAAGGGTGTCCCCTTGCAGGGGCCCTTAAGCTGGATAGACGGGCCTTGCAAGCTACTCGGCGTCTGTATTGGTCCCGGTCTCCAGCTTGAGAAAATTTGGTCGGAAGTATTGAAAGCGATTTAAGGCGCAACTAGGTTGTGGTCCCGTAGAAATCTTTCGTTAAAGGGGAGAGCGGATGTGTGCAACACACACATTTACCCGATCATCCTATATCGTCTATCGGTACTTCCACTCCCGTCGGATACACTACTGGAAATGCAGCGGGTTCTTTTCAAGTTCTTATGGCGTGGTATGATCCGTCGCGAGATTTGGTTATCTCCATCCATCTGAAGGCGGTCTAGGTATGCCATGTATAGGGATCCGTCAGCACACACTCAGATTATTCTACCTAGACCGAATGAGCACGGAAACTCACGTGTGTTCTGGATGGAGGACACCAAGAAAGCTTTCCCTGCTTTCCATAGTGTACAATTCGACGAGATGGAGGCACACAGGTTGCCCCGCGGCGAGTGTGCATTTTTTCGCGAGTGTAGACATGCTTTGAAGTCCTTCTCAAAGGTGAAAGAAAGCCTCGCTGACACCCTGCTGTTGTCCCGAAAGGCATTATATCGGGTTATAGTGAGGAAATCCTTTCGATATGTTAGGATTGAGGGGCTCGGTCTGGCGAGGGGGGAGCTACGCTCAATCTGGCCTTGGGCGCCTGGGTTAAGGTGCTTTGATAACGACGAGACATCGTTGGCCTGGCTGATGATAAGAAATGCGCTCTGGGTTCGTAAGAAGCTTCGCTTGCCAGATTCGCCGACTTGCCTTAGGTTCGATGATGAGGATGATACCTTAGGTCACGCCTTCGTTACCTGCCTCATAGTCTTGCCGCTGATTAGGCTTGTTTCTGGATTCATGGTTCGCATTCTGGACGTGTCTTCTTTTGTCCTGGAGCCAATTAATGTATGTAGCAATTGGGCTCCGCCAACGGATAAGTTAAAACGTTTTTTATTTTACAGCTTGCTTGCCATTATGAGAGACGCGATATGGAATACGCGTATGAGTACAGTCTACGGAGATGAGACCTTCACTCCTCTCGACCTTATTGCGATTTACAAATATTACTTGAAAGCTCGCATTAGGGCCGAGAGAGTGAGACTCTTTTCGGCAGATGTTGGTAAAAGGTGGGTGAGAGGCGCACGACTGTGTAGAGTGACTGGAGCTAGTATAGAGTGGTATTTGGATGTGCCTTAGACAAATAATTTTAGCGTGCAGAAACGAACGTCGAAACAAGTCCCAATTCAGTTTAGTCATGTTATTTTCAGTTCAATAACTTTACTAGTGTATGAATGAGCTCATTAAGTCCCCTTTTATTTGTCCCCACTTCTTGTTATAACTCCCCATCCCATCCCTTCCTAGGTGACAAGGCCCAGATTTGTCAGGATGCAGGTCACCCTTCGAAATTTTCGAAGGAGGTGTGGTAAAATAAAGCGTTGAGCCTGCATCAAAACTTTTTTCTATTTTCGATTTCCACTGGCAAATCTGCGCTATTGCCACAATTTAGTAATGGAAGATATTTTAACTAACCGCATTTTATATTGCAAATATTTCATTTGTATTTATTTTTACATATTTTCATTTTTGTATATATTTATTTTATCTTACCCCCCCCCCCGTTGCATATATTTTTGTATATATGAGTTTTAAGTAGGTTTTTCATAGTGTATATTCTTTTGGTGATAGGCGAAGGATGTATAGAATAAATGTGGTATTTTGGTGAATGACGGTCAAAATGGAACTAGTTAGGTTAGCCCGTTTTTTAAGTTAAGAAAGACCGTACCAACCTCCTCCCCTTTTTTGGCCTTGTGCCGCATTGTGTAAACATTTTATTCTTACAAATAAATATTTAGTACATTTAGGCACTAAACAGACAACCTCCGTCGCTGTTGCTCTCTGTCTTTATTGTTATCGGATTTTTGCGCTCTGGTTAGTTATTGTTATTTATATTGTTATTTATATTGTTATTGTTGTTACCTCCTTTTAATTTTTCTCTTGCTTTTTAGACTTGAATTAGTGTTTTTGTTTTTTCATTGGATTATAGTCTTTTTTTATTGGCGTTTTTTTTCTGTCTTGGCCATGGCAACACTTTGCCTAGTGCCTTCACATGAGACAATGAAAGACGATACAAAAAGAGGCCGGTTGTGTTCACGCCTCAACCGACTCCCGGTCCGTCGGGTTGGACGAAACCCCCGATTGTGGAAATAAACATTGACGAGTTTCGGAAAAAAATGGATACTTACGCTGAGAAGATCACAAACACCGGACTTATAATTGACTCACCAAAATTGGAAGATATTGAAAAAAACACTTAAAGTTTTCGTCGTTGACAGAAAAACAAGAAAAACAATTAGAGCAACAGTTGACATTATCACGAAACTGTTATCTTCAGTCGGACATAGACCACTCAAGTTGATAAAATTTAAAGGTTATAATATCTGGAAAACTCTTTTCACATCAGAGGAGGAATGCCTTGCGTTGGCCCGGAAGGAAATAATAACAACAGACTACAGTTTATGGATGGAGCACCGAGGAAGAAGAAGAACGACGGTATCGGTTTTCCATGTGCCATTTTACATAGAAGGTGAGCAATGTGCTGCCTGTTTAAATAAGTACGGTGACCTGGCATTTTGACGTAATGTTAAATCCAAAGGCGTTCAGTGAAATACTATACTACTTAGAAGTTGGTGAAGACAAGCTGCCAATTATTGTTGCCGGACGACGGCCATCTTGCTGGAATTGTGGTGCCATTGGACATCTTACATCTGAGTGCATTGAACGCAAAGCCACAGTTCCAGTAAACCCCTCAAAATAGAGTGGGGGACCATCTGGGCCCCAAGGTTGGTTCGAAACTGAAAACGCACACAGAGGAGAAGAAAGACGAAGTCAAAACAACAGAGTTCCCCGAACTCAATTCTGAAACTGAAGAGGAAGAAAGATTGACAGTGGTACCCGGGAAAAAACCCTGGAAGACACGCCCTCGAGCAAATGAGAGTCGCAGAAGAAGAAGAATACAAAATGTCTAAGGATCCGGGGCGAGAAAGATATGTGGAAGTTGTACAGCTCAATAAAAAAGAACTTCGAGCGAAAAACAAGTCCAGCCCCTGCTCTCCATCTAAATCACAGACAAACCAACTACCCCCAAGACTGTACATACCCCAACTACAACACATTTGTCCCCAATTCGTAATCTGAAATCACCCCCCGCTCCCCAAAAATGCCACCACCAGTCAGCGCACCAATAAAACGACAGAGACTATACATTTATTCCCTTAAGCCCCATCCCCCAAAAAACATGAATTTAATCACCAAGACCTTCCCCATTTGTCTCCCCTCAACAGACCCAAAGAAGTACTCCTCCTGTCTCCCCTAAAAGGTCACAATCACTCCCTCATTCTTCACCCCTTTTAAAACATGAACTTAAGCCCACTCCCCCCCCCCCCACCGATCTGAATATTCCTCCTCCACCACCACAAATTATTAACACACAAACACCCAATAAAGGGAAGAAAAGACAACTATTTTTTCACGGCGAAGACATTTGCCGCATCTCTTCTGAAACTATCACCCGAGCTAAATGACATGATCACGCAGACCTTATAAAACTTTTGGCTTTTACCGAAATTGACGGAAAATCGATAGAAAACCCTTACAACTTCCCTGATGCTTCCCGAGTTTGATCTGTAATTCGAACCCAAGAGGGAGCAAAATCAGTTTGGCGAATGATGGAAGAGGCAAACATAACTTTTGTCATTTCATCACCATAAACTATCTTTAATGATGTCAAATTAAGAAAAAAAGAAAATCATGCCATGGAGGGTCCTAATTCTCTTACATCCATGCTTATATCGAGCTCTAAAACTAATTTTTCCTCTTGATGTCGGCGGTTTGTCCCGGGATGGCCTCATCAATACTGAGATGGGCTCTTATTCTATGGGAAAAGCTGTCGGCATTTTGACCCCATCAATGTTCGTTTCGAGTGCCCAACTCTAAAGCACTATAATGGCTCTCAGATTAGCAAGCCTAAATGGTCGAGGGTTGATGGACACCGCTCGTAGATTTCGAGTTGCACGCGACCTTCAACGGCTCGGCGTGGATGTATGTTGTTTGCAGGAGACCCACTTTATTCCCAGTGATTATCAGGGTGTGCTAGCTAGAGACTTTCAGCTCTATTCAGGTTACTTTGATACTCATTCAAAAGGGGTTTCCTGGCTAGTTAAGCGCACACTGAATGCGTCGTGTGCCCCAATCCAGATTAAGATCGCTTGGTAAATCCTAGGGGAACAAACACGAACGGGGATGTTAAGGCATTTCTTGACTTTATCGATAAGTTCGGTCTTGTCGATAAATTTCGAAATGAAAAACCCCGTGAAGTAGTATGAACTTAAACTTCTAGTCGCGGCTCCGATTTAAGGCAACTTTCGAGTTACCTTGATCCGTTCTTAATTAGGAGAGTCGATTTAGGGCTTTTAGATTGCCCATGTTTTCATAACATAGTTTACTCGGATCATAGGCTTGTCCGGGTTCGGGTAAACTTAGATAGTCCTAAGCCTAGGATGGCTGGGTACTGGAAGTTCAACACATCGTTGTTCGATTTGAAGGACTTTCGAGGAACAGCTCTTACTAACAATACAGAGGGAATTGACGGGTGCTATCATTGGGAATAAGTGGTGGGGTCATCTTAAGAATGTTATTAGGTCCTTCGTTGCTGATTATAGTCGTCGACTCAACCTTAGATCTAGGGCAACGAAAGTGGCATTAGAAGCTAGACTAGATCGGGCCGTGCAGGCGGGTGATAGCGTTACCTTTACTGTAGCTAAAACGGAACTGAACTCCTTGGACAACAAGGCAGATCAGGGAGTGTTAGTTAGGTCTAGGGTAAAAAGAGTGCCGCATGAGGCGACAAACATGGCCGCGTCACTGCGTGCGGAGGAGCATCGACGGTCTACTGATCGACACATCGCCAGTGTCACATTATCGTATGGGCGTCTCGTGACTACAAACGACTGGATTTTGGGGGGTTTTCGCTCTCATTTTCAGGAACCTTTTACCAGGGAGCCTGGTCTGACAATGGCTCAGTTCGAGTCCTATTTAGCTGACTTTACTCGTCCCGAGGCGACCGAAGCGGCTAGGTGCGAAGGGTGTATAAAAGAGGATGAAGTCCTGGAGGCCCTGAAACAGGTCGGGCTTGATAAGTCTCCGGTTATCGAGTGTCTACCTTATGAACTGTATTTGAGGTTGTCGCCCATTTTCGTCCCCCTGCTGGCTGTGTTGTTTAACTTCTGGTTTAGGAACGGGTCTATCCCCCAGTACTTTACCAGGGGTATCATCAAATTGCTTCGCAAAGAAACAAAAGTGGTGAGGATGGTATAGGTAATTTCCGGCCCTTAACAATGTTAAATACAGAGTTAAACATTTTGGCTAAGATCTTAGCTTACCGTCTTCAGGTTGTGTTGTATCGTCTAATAAGTCCCAAACAGACTTGTGCTGTTAAGGGCCGGACAATTCAAGATAACTTGCACATGATACGCCTGATCATAGAGACAGTGGACACTGAAGCCGCGCTGATCAATTTAGATCAGTCCAAAGCATTCGATAGGGTCGATCATCGTTACTTTGAGGGTGTCTTTTCTTCGGCTGGATTTGGTCCCCATTTTCCTTCCTGGATTCGCCTGTGTTATGCAAACCCCGGTTTATTGGTTGAAGTGAATGGTATGAAGTCGAAGCCTTTCGATTTGTCCAGATCTATTCGTCAGGGGTGTCCGCTTTCACCGATGCTTTATGTGCTTGCGTTGGAGCCTTTCCTTCGCAGGCTTAGGGTGAATCCGGTCATTCGTGGGATTTCTTTGTCTGGTTCTTGCTCCATGATTAACTACTCCGCCTATGCCGACGACGTCACTGTGTTTGTAACGAGCAGTGATGAGATTAGGGTCGTCGACATGGAAATAAGACGGTATGAACAAGTGACAGGGGCCAAAATCAACTGCAACAAGTCTGTTGGCTTACGCATTGGTGCCTGGAGGAGTGTCCCCCTTCAGGGGCCCTTTGGCTGGACGGATGGGCCTTGCAAGATACTCGGCGTCTGGTTTGGTCCGGATCACCAGTTGGAGAATAATTGGTCGGAAGTGTTGAAAGCGGTTATGGCTGCAACCCGTCTGTGGTCATTGAGAAATCTTACTTTAAAAGGAAGAGCGGAGGTGTGTAATTCTCACATTTATCCTCTCATCCTCTTCCGTCTTTCAGTGCTCCCTCTGCCGGCAACAACACTAATTGGTTTAGTGCAGGCTCTTTTCGAGTTTATGTGGCGCGGAAAGCAGCCAATGGTTCGCCGGGATATCTGCTACTTGCATCCGTCTGAAGGCGGTCTGTGTATGACAAGCGTTGAGATTCGTCAATATACGCTTCGCTTACACTACCTAGACCGAATGCGTACACCTTGTGAAGGAAACGGTGAATTCTGGAAGGAAGACACTAAGAAAGCATTTCCGGCTTTGAAAAGTATGCACTTGCATGGGGGTGAGGCATTTCCATTACCTCAACGCGAGTGCTCCTTTTATCGCGAGTGTCGACGGTCCTTGAAGTTCCTTCTAAGGGTGTCAGAAAGTCTCTCTGACACCAGACTATTGTCTTGTAAAGCACTATATCGGCTAATGGTGAGGGGATCTGTTCGAGACAGTGTTACTGAGGAGTTCGGTCTTACGAAGGGAGAACTTCGCTTTATCTGGCCTTGGGGGCCTGGGTTGAAATGTTTCGATAATTACGAGGCATCACTCACTTGGCTGATAATAGGAAATGCACTCTTGGTCGGCAAAAAACTTTACGCAGCGGGCTTAAGAGAGACTCCGAGTTTTATCCAGTGTGGTGACTGGGAGGAAACGACCAGTCATGTTTTCTTTCATTGTCCCATCGTTCGCCCGCTGTGTGAGTTAGTCGAAGGCTGCACGGTTCGCATGTTGAACGGACAGTTCTTCGTTCTGGAGTCTTTTTCGACTTGCTGCAATTGGGCTCCGACCATGAAGTGGGAGGAACGTTATGTGTTTCTTTGCTTACTAGCTGTTATGAGAGGAGTGATGTGGTCGACACGACAGAAGGAAGTTTACGGGGAAGAGACCTTCACCGCTCTTCAACTTGTCCTAATTTTCCAATTTCGCCTGAAAATGCGTATCAAGCTGGAGAAGGTGAAACTCCCTCCAGCAAATTTCAACGAAAGGTGGGTGAAAGTTGCGCGTTTGTGTTGAGTGAATAGAGCTAATTTTGAGTGGTACTTTGACATGCCTTAGACAGAATATTGGGTAGTCGAACCGAACACTTACTCTTTTATTTGACCCGGTTAGGCAAGATTAGTTATGTTTTGTTTTCTTCCACATTTTTAACTTAGCTAGATGTATGTAAGTTGTCATAGGTCCCTTTTTTTTCGTCCTCTCCCACCCAATTTTTTTCTCGCCGACTTTTATTTTATAATTCCTAATCCCGACCCCAATTAAGTGACTGATTTGTTGTTTTGTCAGAGATGCAGGTCTGCTTTCGTATTTCGAAAGTGATGTTAAAATAAAACTTTTCATGACTTGCATCGCTTTTTTTCGACTGCAAAACTACTTATCGGCCACATTCTTTAGTGGGAGGTTCTTATACTAACACTTAATTTTATTTATTTTCTCATTGTATGTATATATCATTTTATTCCCCCCTTACCATTTTATGTATATATTGTCATTTTGGGTTTTTAAGTAGGTAAATGATGGAGTAAATTTGTTTTGATGATTGTGACTAGTTAAGTTAATAATTTTAGTTAAGTCAACATTTTCTTCATCCCCTCTTGGCCTCGTGCCACATTTTGAATTTTTTCAAATAAATATTGTAGTACATTTAGGCACTAGCACTGCCAACACTGACTTGTGTATGATTTCTCTTTTTAATAAAATTCACTATTATTATCTCTACACCTGTTGTTCTTTTATTTCATTGTTGGTACCCCTAAACGGGTCCACAACAACTGGCGACGAGTGATTCGTAAAGGACTTTGTTGGAAACAGCTTGGACCTTGCAACCTGTGAGTGATAAACCATTGTCTACAACACGGTCAACCTTCGAAGAAAAAAAATTCTACCCGTTTGAAAAAAAACCCTGTGCTTTACAATTTTCGGGAAGATATTGGAAATATCGAATACATTCAAATTTAGGACGAGTCTGCCTTACAAGAAATAACCAGTTTAAACAATTACTGGACGGAAAAAAAATAAGACAGATTTTACTATTTGTGTTCGTCGTATTTCAATACGGGATTTTACCTCGTGCAACAAATGAAATTGGAATACCATGTGCTTATAAAACTGAAAGGTTTGAAAAAATAAAACTCCATACTACAAACACCTATTTTCGCGTCTAATATAGTCAAACGTACTTTGCGAACAGACTTGTCACTGTAAAATTGTATAGTCGAAAGAAAGTCTGACAAGTAAAACCAAGTTACTTTCTTGAATAACTAGTCAATTTTTTTATATAGCGGTAAAAGCCATTACTTGCTATTTTGCACTTTCAGCCTACACTGAAAGGCAAACGGACTTATTGGAAAAAAAAAAGAGTTCCAGATGCGAACAAAAATACAAATAATTTGTTAAATTTATTACCCAATAAGCCGGATTAATAAAATCGTTTTTTTTTCTCAAAGAACTTTGAAAAAAAATATTAGCAAGTGCCGGTCGAATTCGAGACCCGAATGACGCAGTGATGAAAAGGGGTTGAGTTTGTCATTAAACAGTAAGCATTTCAAAAGAAAAAAAATAGGGAATGACTATTTTTGAGTTTAATTCTTTTTCAAGAAGTATTTTTTTAAAAAGTAGTGAATGACTATTTGACGTTGTTTTTTGTGCTTTTCAAGAAAGTTTTTTTCTTTAATCATGGAAGATTTCTCGAAACAGATATTGGAGATGATTAAATTTCAATCAGAACAACAAATTGGTCTACAGAAGGCAAACGATGAAAACATCTTGCTCTACAGAAGGAATTTCAGTCTCAACAGAAGGAATTCTAGTCGCAGCGAATGAGTTTGTTGAAATATTTGAGGCAAAGAATTTAGCACAAAAGCGAGAAGATAGAAAATCTTTAGACGAACAATTGATTGGGATAAAAAAATTACAATTAGAGCAACAGACTCAATCAGAGAGAAAATTTGAACAGTTGGCACAAGCAATGATAAATATGACGAATGACGAGAGCGACGCGTTCAACCAAAATGCAATATGGTCAGCTATAGAAACCTTCAACTACGTGTCTGAAGAGGACCTAAACATCGAATCATGGTACCGTCGATATCAGGAGTTTTTCGACATTGATTGTAGCACATGGTCGGAAAAGAAAAAGGTTCGTTTAGTTCTTCGTAGACTAGGAACGGCAGAGCATAAAACATTTGTCGATTATATTCTACCGAAGAAAACGGGCGAACTATCTTTCAAGGAAACCATTAAAAGGCTAATGGAACTATATTGCCCCAAAACAAGTTTATTCCACAAAAGGTGGAAATGCATGAACCTAATCATACTCTTCGAAGGAAAAATTCAGGAAAGACTTGCCTCAAAGGTCGGATGAAAAGTTGCCAAACTACCCTTGTTGGGGTTGCGGGGACCTACATTGGTACCAGAAGTGTCCTTTCAAACGAAACAATTGTGACAAATGCCATAAAATGGGACACAAAGCCTCACATTGCAGAAGTAACACTAGAAAAAAGTTACATAAGAACAACTAGAATTGATGGTGGCAACCTAAACATACGAAAGTATGTTACGGTAAAAATGAACAATCAAGATGTTAAACTGCAGCTTGATTCAGGGTCTGACCTATCAATTATTAATATTAATACCTGGAAAAAGATCGGCAGACCGACTATGCTACGCACAGATAAAGTGGCTCGATCGATAACCGGAGAGAAAATAAACTTTGAAGGGGAAGTCATATCAAAAGTGACACTAAAAAATGAGACATTAAAATTACGCATGTTCGTAATGAAAAATACAGGAAACTTGTTCGGTACAGATTGGATTCAGCAAATCCAGCTCTGGAATTCTCCGATAAGCACCTATTGTCAACGAATAGAGAACCTTTCGACTGAAGCAGAACAATTGAAGAAGGATTTGAAAGAGTCATTCCCCAAGGTGTTTTCTAATGAATTAGGACTCTGTAATAAAATGAAGGCGAGTTTTGAACTAATTGAAAATAAGAATCCCGTTTTTAAGAGAAAACGAAGTGTACCATTTGCGGCACTTGAAAAGATTAATGCAGAAATAGACCGGTTGGTGGAGAAAGGTATTTTAACACCAGTTGACTACTCAGAATTGGCGGCCCCAACCGTCTACGTGAAGAACAAATCTGGAGAGATCAGAGTGTGTGCCGATTTCTCAACCGGTTTGAACAATGCGCTGAAAGATCATCACCATCCTCTGCCGACTCCAGAAGAGGTATTAACAAAATTAAACGGTGTAAAACTGTTCTCAAAAATTGACTTGAGTGAAGCCTATCTGCAAATACCTGTAGAGGAGGATAACTCTAAGCTTCTCTGTATTGCGACACACAGGGGACTACTAAAGTTCAATCGTCTCCCTTTTGGAATTAAAGTGGCCCCGTCGATTTTTCAGCAGGTAATCGATACGATGTTGAGCGGGCTCGATTTTTCGATCGGCTACCTTGACGATATCTTAATGAAAATTACGAACGTCGGGGAGCACCGTGAGCACGTAAACAAAGTATTCGAAAGGATAAGCGATTTTGGTTTTACACTCAAAGTGTCAAAGTGTGAATTCTTTCTAGAAGGGATCAAATACTTGGGACATGTCATTGATAAGAATGGAAGACGTCCCGACCTAGAAAGATCTATAGCCATCAAGAATAGGCCCGAACCGAACAATGTTACCCAACTACAAAGCTTCCTCGGTCTCGCAAACTATTACGAAAAATTAATTCCCAGTGTGCACTAATGGCGAGCCCCCTTAAATGAGTTACTTAAGAAAGATAGTAAATGGGAATGGTCCGCCGACTGTCCATCTGCATTCGACAACCTAAAAACAAAGTTAACTTCAAAATTATTTCTTACTCATTTTAATCCAGAGCTAAAAACTATTGTTACAAGTAACGTCATTGTTGGTACCCCTAAACGGGCCCACAACAATTAATTATATTCATAAGTTTTATAAAGATTATTATTATCGAATAAAATATTTTAAATACATCTGGAAATTTAAAAAAACAATCATGAATCTATATTTTGAATTTCAAAGACGCGTGATATTTGGGGAAGTTTTAGAATGGGTATATATAGGAGCTGATTAGTACATATAAAAAGAGAGCGATCAAAACTAATTATATAATTTCGGCTCCAGACAGATACACACATAATATATATTATTAATAGATATTATGAACTCGAATGTACAGTTATTGTTTCAAGATTTAAATAAAAAACAGAAAAATAAATAAACTAATAAAATACGTCAGTCAATACTTATTTTGTTATTATTTAAATATCAGTAGACAAATCTGAAATTACTCCATGTTTGAGGGTAGGTTTACGTAAATTAACCGATTGGAATACTTTTACTCAAATATTTCTTGTATATTAGTGAATGCTAGCAGTAAAACTCGACGTTGCTCGGGATTGAAGATTTTGACGTCAGCCGATATTATTAACTTTCTGCCGCTTCTTTTATGTCCAATATTGAGGCCCAACTGTGTGTCTTACCCGGTTCTTATGAGGAGGTGTCTATAGGTACAAGTAAACAGACGCGATACAGAACATTACATAATGTGAAAAGAAGGGGATAAAATAACTTTGCAGAAATGGAAGTTTGTTTCGACTACAGTAAACATATTTTAACATATAAGGAACGGAAGAGGATATGACAACTGACTGTCTCTATTCCCCTCAGAGAGTGAGAGAGAGAGAGAGAGAGGGGAGAGAGAGAGCAGCATTTTAAGTTTATCGGGACCACATAATACATATCTTAACGTGCTTTGAAGCAAAGAGGAGACAACACATGTCTAAAGCTATTTCGCTCATATGGCTATGCGTTCAAGCTTATTGCGACCACAGGATATATATATATATATATATATATATATATATATATATTTGTAAAAAAGAGGTATAAAATTCTAGTTGGGGTTAATCTATTCCTTTCCTTACATCCTCTTTCTCACAGAAGAGACACTGCTAATCTCTCACTTTTCTATCGTTATTTCAATGCAAGTTGCTAGACGTCGGTCAAATCTCTGGTGCCTCATTATAATACATTTACAGCAAGAACTTGACTTTCTGCCATAACGAAGAAAAACTTTATTTTCTACCTTGATGTGCTTAGTGTCAGGCTAAATTCCCACGATCAGAGTATTTTTTTCGTAGAGTACTTTCCGTCGTGGAACCGATTGCCAATAGACTGCTTCCACAACATGGTTGTCTTCAGAATCGATACGAACATATTTCTATTTATAATCTTTCCTATAAATATTCTAACGTTTTTTCTGACAGTCATTGCATCTTTTTAACACTTATGTTCGAGTAGCATCTGGACTTGATAAAAGATGATCATATATTATTGAAAAATCAAAAAAAATCAAAATTGAGAGTGGCTGTATTAGTTAAGACAATAAATTACCGAGCGAAAGATCAAAAGACGCCACTCCTCATTTTAATGGCTCTGTTTCTAATTGTATGTTTTATTTATGCATCTCTCACGGCGAAATATTAGACACAAGGTCAGGAAAGTGGGATTTAAAAAACCAGCACCCTTGCATAAGAGCACCCTATAGGAACAGCACTCTGGCCGAACAAAAATAGCCTAGTCAGTCTCGTCGGCATCCTCTGGTATGCGATTAGCAATAAACTGAAAGCGTGAGAAGGACATTCTTGAAAACGGGGTCTTCCTGGAGCCGCACAGGACCATACCTCAGACCGGTAGAAAACAAGGGCATGCCAGCCATAGAGTGCCAAAAACTATGCTGGTCTGATTTGGGTATGAAGTAGCTTATTCGGAAGGATTTACAAGAAATATATTGATTTAATGTAGAACCTATATGCATGTAGATAGTTTATGTTAATAGCATTAGTGGTTTGAGGAAACATCTAAACACTATCAACATATAAACGTAATATATTTTACACACCCTGGTATTCTTAATTAGTAGAGCTTCCCTCACAAGATCACAGCGGTCCTGCAATTATACCCGGTATTCAAAATACCATACAATATTGCCCTATGAGTACTATCACTCTATTTCGATCGCAACTTTATCCCATCTCCGTTTTATCCGGGAGATTGATATCAAAAACTCCATTTTACCCTGTAGAGATTTTAACTATCAACATCGTATCGTCAGCCTGCCTGGAGGCACAGGTTATGCTTCAACTCGCAAATTGATGTAAATCTCGTGTTAATGGATACTTACGCTGTGGTAAACGAAAATGATTAAAAATAGCTCATAACTCAGAGAAAAATAAACGATATTTCTGCTGGGAAATTAGTTCTCCCCTGATTGAATCGTTTGCCCGCGTGCTTGTAATTTATATCAAACGGATTTCGTTCTTTTTTTTAGTTCTGTGAAACGAGCGTTGCATTGTGGTTGCCGGCGCAGACTTCGGGTTCAGCAGAACAAGTTTGATTTCTGTCCGGGTAGCTACACCACTTTCACGAATACAAATTATATAGATTTTGTATCTATATATGAGCCCCTACCCAACTATGGATAAAATAGAAATGTAGACGATAGTCTTTCCAATCTTGTTTGTGCAACAAGTAAAGAAAAAGTAAAACTTGGAAATAACACTAGTTTTTATCTGCTTATTCCGGTAGTGTTTCCATTCGTCCTTGTTTTTCAATTTCAACTGAATAGACACAATGCAGGTCCAGAAGCGGTTCTGTTTGATATTGCGCAACTCTTGTTTTTCTTATACACTCCAAAGGCAAGCATCATTACAGAGGGTATCGATCGTGTCTCCAGACCTAAGCTTTTTAGTGATACGCAACACATGCATGAACCTCGACTTTCGACCATAATTCCTTCTTGAATGCTGTTCTAAAACCGAAGAATAATTACACATTACAAATAATGTAAAATAAATTAATTCCTTAATTTTTGAACATAGACACTACTTGTAAGGTACTCTTATAGAAAACGCACTATGTTTCCGTGACTTCGCGTCGTCAACGTTCAGGCAGGTCTCGGAAGCGCCCGAGAGTTGACGGGACGAACACTGCCAAATGCTAAATTGAAAACTGGCAGCCGATAAATTACGACGAAGGAAAACAAACTATAATAAATATATAAAAATCAAGAACGAACAAACACCAACTAACAAACTGTTATTAATTAGATATTTATGTTTGTTTTTGTCAAACGAACCATTCTAAATTAAATGTTTTTAAATATTTTTTTTTGTGCACCGGAAGTTTTAAAAGATGAGTTCGTTTGATTTGTTAAGCAAATGTTTTTGGTTTTAAATTATTTTTCAATGTTTTCTTTTACATTTTTTGTGAAATTCCCTTTCTTCTTAACATAAATACCGACACAACTGTGTCTAAGCATTTGTTTATTGATTTTATTTATTGTATCGAAAAAAAACAGCTGTTTATTAACCTGATTGGTTATAGTTGGCTCAACTTTCGGGCGCTTCCGCGACCTGTCTGAACGTTGACGACGCGAAGTCACGGAAACATGGTACGTCATTTATAAAAGTACCACTTTTATATATTAAATGGGTTAACATACAAAATTATTAAGGATCAGTTAAATTATTGTGTTTTATACTATCTATAATGTATAATATAAACCCTTATTTCGTCAAAGATATTTTCTCTGTGTATGAATTACGACTATTTTTACCATTTTACTACACATTTTACAACGGTATGTTTCGTTTTCCCTCAACGTGGTTCAGGAATCGACATTTTGTTAGAAAATCGAGGCATTTTTTGCTTAGATGTTTTGTTCGAAATCTAAATTGTTCTAGTTCCGAAACATTCATGAAGCGAGTTTCCACTGCATTTAGGAATTAATCTAAAAAAAAATTAAAAAAGAAGGCAATATTTTTAAGATACGTCCGTATAATGTGCTTGTTCAACGAAAAACTTGCTATTTTTAACTTAAGCGTGACAGACAAACCAAAAATATATTAAAAACATAAGTGTATCACACACTGGGCATTTCTTTTAAAACAAACATACCGACTGACGGGCAGACTGTCGTAATCATATACTTTAACAACCTACAATAAGATGCATATGCTAAATATGTGCGTTTGACCATTAAAATGTCATTAAAATCTTAAGCGTGACAAACTAATGCAAATTATAGTTTAAACTTAAACGTGACAGACTGATAACTGTTCACGTTAAAAGTAAAGCGCGGTTTACGTATCGACAGATAGAAAGTTCAATATGCATGGTTTTCTATGATTCTCTATTTAAAATTAAAGCCTAACAGATACATGAAAGTGCTCTACTAACATACATTATTATATAGATGCTTCGGTGTATTCACTTATAATATAATGGCCACTTTCTCTGTGCTTGTGATTGTGTGTCTGTGCGTCTCAATCGTACTTTTTAACGAATATCTAAAACTTCATTTAAAAATCGAAAATATTGAATTAACACTAAATAATAAATTACCAACAAATAAATCGGCCGTCATGAAATCGAAACATTGAGATTTTCAGTCTGGCGTTCACTTTCTAAGAAAGAGATCTTAAAACATTCTCTTAAGAAAATAATTATATCTTTCGTGTGACGTCATGGATTTATGATATACGTTATGTTTCAACACATGAATTCAAACGCAAGCGATAATAAAATAAATAGATAAATGAGTAAACATTGTCAATAGCGTTGGTAATTATGTTAATAGTGCCAAACAATGTGTTTAGCTTCATCTACGTACTGTATGTATTTTATTTCATAAGTAAATAGGAATACCATCTCGCAGACAGCGAGGGAGAGAGAGAGGAAGGTGACGCGGTGACCTAACAAAAATATGCTAGTCAATTATATAAAGGGCAGTTGTCTTTTTGCATCTATGTGTCTAACTGAAAGTCAGAAACTACTGAAGACACATCCACAAAGCTGATCCATTCTTTCTCAATATCGACAGACTATAGACAGATTTTTTGTAACAGTCATTCTTCTATGGTTCACCAAGAACAAAATCATTAAGGGGGATATTTAGACTGATTTTTCTCCACCGACCTTTGGTGTGAAACTAGAAGTAATTTACTCTTATTTTGATCTTCGGGCTAGAATCAAAGGGTAGTATATGTTCTGCCCTCGGTCATAGGGTAGGAACTCTTTCTAAACTGGGGAAGAAAATGGATAGGTTGGAGGGGGGATGGGAGTGGGGAGATTAGAGAGGGGGAATAGATGGGAAATAAATAGGGCAAATGAGATATATAAATAGAGATATGAATGAGTTAGAGTAAAAGAAAGCAAAGTTTAATAGAGAGATGTTACACACACTTTTTACTTTTCTATGGTGTTGCCGTGTTGCCATACTAGTTAAACATAAGTGTACCCATTTTATCTAGACGCCTTGTGAGTACACTCCTATTTAAAACTTAACTGAGGCTGTAACGAACATGCTCATTCATATTTAGTGTTTATAGGTAGTGGGTTAGATGATTGGCTAGGAAGAACATCAAGATGAATAACATAATTTGGTACAGTTAGTTGTATCTGGTTACACCTGATTGAAATAGAATACTGAACAAGAATACGGTCACTATCTTTCATATGACCAACATCTCAACTACTAAATAGGTGTACATTTTTATTCAAAGGAACATTGGAACAAAACGAGAATTGTTTGGTGGGCTGGCTTTTTTCGCTAAACGAATGTTGTATCCTGGAGGTCTATTCTAGCAGGCCGATTGTAGCTGAATGACGAGAACAAGATTACCACTCCTACCAACATTGGAACTGGTTTGAATCGTATTTTTGGCGCCAAGATTCGTTAACGCGTATTGATTTCGATTCTACGTCGTCGCATCATAGCTTCTAGGTAGTTATAAGTCTAGGCGTTAGTGCGCATGCGCGTAGCCAAACCACAATTCAATATAACGCCTGCTACTGCCCGTATATTCAAACAAAATTGGTTGCTCATGTAACTGCTACACATATTTAAGTATGACATACCGTGAATATTCATATTTTAAACATAAAGACCTTCGCACAGAAATACTTCCATTCATAAAAAATAAGATGCGTCTATCCAGCCCGCAAGCTTCATGGTGAAAATGCCAATTGTTAAATACCAACAAATAATGTTTATAAATTATGCGTGAAAGTCGAAAATGTTATTCTGAACCTGACGTAACGTGCGAATAAGAGAGACTTTAACAATGATGGACGATTCTAAATAAATGTTTCATTTCAATCTACGCGGGTGTTGTTGGGTTGAGCGGTACTCCACAATCGTTACTTCATTTTTTACAGACATTTTAGATGGGTTACATATGATTGATTTGTAGATTAATTTTAGATTTTCCAAGTGATTTTTTGTATCATACAGCATTTTCTTTTTTGTTTTCGAAATGCTCATATATATTTGTACTGGCCAGACTCAACCCCGCTGTACTTCGGTGGTCTTATAAGGACCGTTATATTAGCGTGATTAAAGCCGTATTATCAACGAGTTAGACAATGATGATCTTATTTACTATGTAAACGTTATAGAGCAAACAAATGCAATTCTTAAATAGGCCATGACAGACCAGAAAAATGTAATTTCAAACAAGTATGAGAGACTTACAGTTTATAAAATTTCTTGAACGTATCGAAAATATGATGTCTCCATTTACGTTTAGCGATGTAAATAGTACTTTTTAGTTAAACGCGGAATCTCAAGTAGAATACCATTTGAAACTTTTGCGAGACATACAAAAATAGTATGTTAAACTTTGGCGTGACATATCAAGGTAAATGCCATTTGAAACTTTTGCGAGACATACAAAAATAGTATGTTAAACTTTGGCGTGACATATCAAGGTAAATGCCATTTGAAACTTTTGCGAGACATACAAAAATAGTATGTTAAACTTTGGCGTGACATATCAAGGTAAATGCCATTTGAAACTTTTGCGAGACATACAAAAATAGTATGTTAAACTTTGGCGTGACATATCAAGGTAAATGCCATTTGAAACTTTTGCGAGACATACAAAAATAGTATGTTAAACTTTGGCGTGACATATCAAGGTAAATGCCATTTGAAACTTTTGCGAGACATACAAAAATAGTATGTTAAACTTTGGCGTGACATATCAAGGTAAATGCCATTTGAAACTTTTGCGAGACATACAAAAATAGTATGTTAAACTTTGGCGTGACATATCAAGGTAAATGCCATTTGAAACTTTTGCGAGACATACAAAAATAGTATGTTAAACTTTGGCGTGACATATCAAGGAAATTACCATTTACAACATTGGCATAACAAAACTAAGAAATGCTATTTCTAAGTTTGACGTTACATATAAAATGTTATTTTAAACTGTGGCGTGATATATTAGGGAACATGCTATTTAAAACATTAACGTGTCATATAAAAGCACATGATATTTAAAACGTTGTTGTGATATATCAAGAAAAATACTATTTCAAACGTAAGCGTGACATATCAGGGTGCACGCTATTTAAAACGTGGGTGTGACATATCAGAGGATATACTATTTAAAACGTTGTGACATGTCAAGGAAAATGTTATTTAAAATGTAAGTGTGCGATAGCAATTAAAAAACGCTATTTCTAACATTAGCGTGATATAGCATGTAAAATTCTCTTTTAAACGTAAGCAAGCATAGTCATAAAATAGTACTTTAAACGTAAACGTGATATAGCAATGAAGATGCTATTTCAAACTTAATCGTGACATAGTAAGGACAATGCTAGTTAAGGAGTAACTCTAATATCGCAAGGAAAATACTACATAACACCTAACTTAAAATATTGTATGGATAATGCAACTTAAAACTTTAACATAATAGGCGTAAAAAGTGAAGTTAAATGCGCCCAATCATTTTAGAGAAGTTAACTACAAAAAATCACTTCCTAACTGAAACGTGACATATTGACCGACTAAGAGATCCTCGCATTGAAATGTAACGTCTAATCTAAAAGAAATATACAGACTGAGTGACGTCAATGAAAGAAATGAGAGTTGCATAATCTCCGTATTAATTAAATTGTAACCACTTCCTGTTTGTATCTGTATGTGTGTGCGCGTTTCACGCCTCCTTGTGACTTAGACATTATTATTATTATTTATTAATTTTTAATCGATTATTTATTGAAATCAAATATGCAATAGCGTAAAGTACTAAAATGCACTTAATAAAACTCCGATTAAAAATTAATTTAATGACGAAATCAAATCCGCCAGAATGCATTTTGCTTTCTTCTTAAACGAGTCAGCCATGTTAGTTATCTTCGTAGAGTTGAAATAATTAATTACTTTGTGACCCTTCGACATTATAAGGAATTAGTAAGCATTTAGCTGTCACATATAAAGCCATCTTTGATTTTAACATTTTTAACACATCCAAATGTATTGAAATATTTAAATCTGTGGTAGCTATTTGTGGCTAATAATGTTATGAATAGATACATAAAGGACATTTAGCTTTACAAATTTACTTGAAGTTTCATAACAAAGTTGTCCCAATAATGACGAATATGTCGTTATAATAAAATTTAACTTTCAAATCCTATTTAAAATATTATTTTATGAAAGATCACCGCATAGTTTAAAACAGAACAAAACAAACATGGTAGTAGGAAGACTCCCGAGTAACGCCGGATTGGTCCAGATATGATTTTATACATTCTGGACTGTGTAAGATAGGCAGACATGTGTAACGGGAATCGAAAGCAAATGGAAAATAATATGGTGGTTGAAATTGTGCAGCAGACACACTATTGCTGATTCTAGTCATGCTGAATAAATGGAAATTCAAATAGGGAATACGCCGTTAGACAATGTTGGTTATGCAAGCTGCAAGAACGTTTCAATAGCGGCGATATACTCAAAGTATTCGCCTCAAGCGACATATCTGGATGCTTTATAATGATTCTACGATTAATATCGAGCTGTTTATCAGTGAACGTCATAATTTATTTATAAACCCATTTTTCTTAATCGGAGAGCGTGATTGGTTTACTTAAGATCGTCGCTAACTATGTAAGTCAGCTATGGGAGTCCGAATCCTTGTGGATCTATAGTAATGATTTGCGTAATACAGTAGTTGGGAAAAGTAGGAAACTGCAGCCTGACCAACATGTCACGAGTAAACACAACGTGTGTTTTTATTAATGGGTTACAAAAGGTATGTTTATCTACTTTTATTAACACGTATTGCCCCTTACAGAGTAACAGGCTACTATGATAGAGGCAAGATTTATATAGGCAACCTGGATGGACAGCAAGATGTTTGTTCATATTATCTGTAGAAGTCGGCAAGTTTGTAAGATCAAGGAAACAGGAGTCAGAAAAAGGATGGCAAAGGCGGGCGTGCTAGTGTTGTGTTGGGTATTTACAAAACTAATAACAAATAATAGTGTATATACATGGAAACAAATGTACGAAACCGGCATTTATGATGTTTTACAGGAAAGCCAGTTAAACTACTTTATATTCTATTCGTAGGCATACTCTATTCGTAGGTAACTCTATTCGTAGGCATAGTCTATTCGTAGGTAACTCTATTCGTAGGCATAC
>OY744536.1:51982365-52069865 GCA_963556195.1 Sepiola atlantica | reverse complement strand
ATATATATATATATATATAATGACTGAAAAAGTTAATTTGACTTACATGAGTGATTTTCCACTGAACGACTTGGGACTTAAGGGTTTTTTTTCTTAATATAGTGTTAATGGTTGAGAAACTTCCAATACTATATATATATATATATATATATATATATATATATATATATACATATATATATATATATATATATATATATATATATATATAAATATATATATATATATAAATATATATATATATATAAATATGTATATATATAAGAGAAAAATTGAATTAATATTCCAACGTAATGAAAAATGAAAAATGAAAAAAGAACAACCAAAAATATTAATGTATTCATCAACGTTTAGTTCAAACTTTTTCGGGATAGTAGGTGTTAAAAAATAACACACAAGTACAAAGACTTTTAAAAATTGAGCTGTTTGTGACCTAAAGTAGCAGTATCAGAGATGACACCCACAAAGCCACTCATGAAAAGATAACATAAACTTATGGTAGCAGTGGTTACATTAGGTTAACTCTGGAAGGTGTAGGGAAATATAGGGAGCGGTCGGAGTTAGTAAGGGAGGAATAACTTATCTTTTCTTAACATACCTTTTAGGCTTACATTAATCAAGCTGCCTTTTTCTCCCGAGGAAGTCTTGAAATAAAGACGAAACGTTGATAGATACATAAATAACAATTTTGATTTTCTTTGTTTCACTTTTCATATATATATATATATATATATATATATATATATATATATATATATATATATATATATATATGTGTGTGTGTGTGTGTGTGTGTCAGTTTTCAAGACGTGAGTAGAACATAATTGAAGTCTAACATGTACATATGATTAGCGCGCTACACATATATTAAAATGCGAAGATTAATATTCTAAGATCAATTTCATAAGCAAATAATGTTTACATTAACCTCCTATCAAATTAATCTATTTGTGTTATTGCTTATAAAATGCTCACACACCTCCCACCCTATTCATTTTAATCAGCCAGTAAATGTTACCGTATTACGCTAAGACGTGGATACATTTTAAGTAGGTCAAAGAAATAATGTTTACATTAAATAAAATAGGGTATTCATTACTGGCATAGAAGCACAATTCTTTCGTTCTTTTTTCAATTCCGCTGCTTTTTATTGAGGAGTGTTGACTGAAAATAAAATGAATGTATATTTATATGGGTGTAAACCTTTAATACTACCCGTATTTAAAAAAAAAACACTGTGAAAAAGACAAATATATCAAGTGACTGTGTTTGCTAAATCCACAAGTTTGAGCATTTAACATATATTATTGTTAGTGTAATCACTATCAATTTTACCTACATACAAATAAGGTGTTGAAGTCGTAAGGGAAATTAGTAACATTAACTGTCTAATGTCAAAAATGATAGATTTTTATATTTCCATTTTTATATTTCTATAGGAATACAATTAATAGGTGTACTTTGTAGATTGTAGATGTTGACAACATTGGCTAATGAAAAGAGGTCGTATTCTAATGAACTCCATTGCTTTTCGTTTTCTAGTATTGTCTCTGCTTTATGTTTGTACCATCTGTCTGCGCTATCTAAATGAAATCTTGTGCACAGTTCCCAGCGTACTGCTTCTCCCACACAGTAATATTTGTTATTGTATTCCTCTTTTTTTGGCTAGTTAACTGAATTCGCTTATTATATTATTTACTGTTTCGTCTCTTCGCCCACACAGTCTGCATTTACTGTTTTCCTGAGTTTTATCTAGTTTAGGTTTAATGTGATTTATTTTAATCGCATTATTATGTGCAGACATCAGTAGAGATTCCATTTCCCTGTTCAAGTGTATCTTTCTTAGTCATCCCCAGCTTTTTGCGTTGAATTCTTCTATTGTCAGTCTTATGAAACGTCTATGTAGCTGTTATTCTTCCGACTTTTCTATTCTTGTCTTTTTTGTTTCTGGTTTCGGAGCTACTTGAATTCTTCGTTGGGAGGGTGTCTATGGCTGCGGTAATTACCCTTGCTGTGTTCTAGGTAATGTGTTTCTCCAGCTGTATTCCACATAATCTTCTATACTTACAAGTCCCCTTACCTCTTTGTTTCTTTTTATGTAAAGTATGTCCGTATCGTCTTGTGGGTTTACTGCGTTGCGCATCGTTATTAATTTTCTAGTCCCATGGTCAAGGTGGCTGAGTTCTTTTTTAGTACAGCCTATGAATGGCCCAGAATATCTTATTAGTGATACTACCCATGTGTTAATTGTTATTATTATCATTATTATTATTATTATTATTAATTATTATTATTATTATTATTATTATTATTATTATTATTATTATTATTATTATTATTAATTATTATTATTATTATTAATTATTATTATTATTATTATTATTAGAGTGGTATCAAATTTTCTAATAAGAAGTTGTATTTTCCTATAATGCCTGGATATATCTATTTTTAATTAATAGAAAATGGTGATGTTTTTTTTATTGCTTGACTTTTATTTGTGACTGTAAGAGCGACTTTTTAGAATAATCTAAAGTAATACACAAAATAAGATATTCAAAATCGTTTTAGAAACGATCGTACGCAAAGTTTTGTTGAGTTTTAATTCTTGGAACTTATGTAAATAATGTGCTAATTTCATTTATCCCAATCTACTATATATATATATATATATATATATATATATATATATATATATATATATATATATATATATATATATATGTGTGTGTGTGGGTGTGTGTGTGTGAAAAATTAAATCAGGAAAACAAAAATATCAATTAATTAATTAATTAATTTCCTTATTTCGTTTTTCATTCCGTCAGCACATTTTTCATTCATTTTCATATATATATATATATATATATATATATATATATATATATATATATGGTTAAGAGAAGATCAGAACAACATCGCTACTGTTCTGTTCTAATTTCTACAATACATGTATGCATACATAGTACGCTCTTGCTTCTAAATTTTCTTTATTATCAGCACTCTGCAATTTCACTAAGATTACATCTATGTCGAATCATCTTAAGATGGCATTACAGAACGAAATCGCATTACATTACCTATTTAAAAATGTTACCACTGGTTTCATATGTGGCGTTGTTACTTTTAGGTTGTGTTTTTTATGTGGATACCTTCCAGTATTTAAAATATTTTAAATTGGTTTTGGAATGTATAGTTTTAGTGTTATTAACTAGAATTTGTCTGAAATCAGAGGGGGGCCAGGTACATTCATGTAGATGTTGCTAAATTAAGCTACAGTATACAAGAGACATGGTGAGGCGGCAGGATAGGGTAGTGCTTGTAAAACCAATGAAGCTATTAGCTTTATTATTATTGTGAGTTACATTTATCCAAATTTTCTGTGATGCCATCCAGCTTTGCTGAATTTAAATTGTAAATGATTTTCATGGAACAATGCGAAAATACTTCTTTGCGCATTTCCCAACCGTCTTTTTAACAATTATCTTCTATATCCAACTGTTTGGCTCATGTCTGTTGACACCTGACGAAGAATCGAAAACGGTCGTGAAACCTATTGTGCATTTATTTATTTTTTGATTTTAATGCAAAAAATACCATTAGAACAATTGAAAAAAATAAAAAAAGGATTATTAAACAGACGAATTATGTTATTTTTTACAACGTTTGCATAAATGAGAAAATGCTGCCTAAATACACAATATATATATATATATATATATATATATATATATATATATATATATATATATATATATATGTATATATATATACACAACAGCAAATATATTTCTACTCCGGTCGCATATTTTGCTAGTCTGAGAAAATGATATCATGATTAAGGAACTACATGCGCTGACGTCAAACGAGGTGATAATGACTGGGAAGAGGATATCATGACGAACAAACGCAATAAAAAGAAGGAGTTAATGCCTGGGAGAATTTGTAGTTGAGGAAAGTGTTTAGGGTATAACTATAGGTAAGATTTATTTGATGCGCGTTTGTTTAAAAGATTATTGTGTTCGTATTTTAGGATTCTTATTTTTTCCTCTAAACATAAATTGCATCTTTTCCTAAATCCATTTGGAACATCTGAAAAACATAGGATCGACCACGAAACCACCGGGGACCGATTCTCATTTTTCAGTAGCCACCATTGTTTAGCTAACTTTTATTCTTGAGTTCTGTGTTGTTAAAAGAGTTTGTGGTCATAAAAACTTTGTTTCCAGTTACCCGCGGAGATGTCGATGTAAACTTTCTTGTACCTGTAGTTATCTTCCGAATGAATAGTGAATTTATAAACCACGCACTCAGTAGATAAATGTAATTGTCAAGTGAAAAATAACTGCCCACTGGACGGTAACTGTAAAGTTGAGTGCGTGATCCATGAGGCCACTATTTTTATTATTTGAAAAAATAAACAATAAGATCCATTTCGATCGACTTAGTTAAATATAAGATTTGAATTCCTCCTCGCTCCGTAAGAGGTGTTCAGATTGGTTGCAACCACCACTCTCTCTGGTTGTATTTGAATTGTTGAAGGTGAATTGAGTTTTCTGTCAGTCTCAAACATGTAATTGTCTAGTTTGATGCTTGAGAAAACCACACGGTTGAAATAAATTATTGCATCGACAATTATGCAATTTCGTGTTATTTTATGTTATGTTATTCTTGCTCTTTTTACCACATTGAGCTCTCATACCCGGATTTCTTCCTGGAATTATTCCATTATAACAACAATATATATATATATATATATATATATATATATATATATATATATATATAATCTTCACACAAACGCAAGTCAAGGTAAGTACGAGAGGAATATATTTCATTCGTATTGTATTTTATTATATATATATATATATATATATATATATATATATATATATATATATATATATGTG
Organism: Sepiola atlantica; assembly: GCA_963556195.1. Taxonomy (NCBI): domain Eukaryota; kingdom Metazoa; phylum Mollusca; class Cephalopoda; order Sepiida; family Sepiolidae; genus Sepiola; species Sepiola atlantica. The sequence goes on along the minus strand of OY744536.1, from coordinate 52,064,961 downwards.
TGAAAATATATGTTTTAGCATATACTTTCTATTCATTGTATAAGGGTCAGATAATTAAAAAGCAGTAACAATTCAACTTGAAATGGTCTATATTAATTAGAGCATGGGAATAAAAGCCAAGTAAATCCAAGATATGCGACCTTTGCACTCTGGAATCATATCATATAATAGTATCCAACGATAACTTACTGAACAACAGGCAGAAGGTAGTCCATCAATTTTTGGACAGAACCAGATAGGTACTCTCTGTAACATATAGAGAGGATATATATATATATATACTTTGATGATAGTTGTCTGTGTTATTACCACAGTGCTTAATTTGCTTATTTACAAAGAGCTTTTTTATTATATATATATGATATATATATATATATATATATATATATATATATATATATATACAATATATGTGTAATATATGTAGATAGAGTGAATATACATATACATATATAATATATGTAAAATATAGAGAGGATATACATATATATATATATATTTATATATTTATATAAACAAATACAACATATAAATAAAATGTATGTGTATATATACATAGTTATATATATATATATATATATATATATATATATATATATATATATATATATATATCTATTATAGATAGATATATATATATCGGATTGGCGCCGTCATGTTTTTAAAAAGGCAAGCATATTTTAATTTTAATTAAAATTAATCCTTATGTCGCCGAGCGGGAATCTATTATTTTTGTAATAGAATAATTATAAAGCTAATTAAATACAAATAAAAATACGAATAAAATATTTTTCTCTCGTCCTTGGCTTGGCTTGCGTTTGTGCATGTATGTTTATGCCTGACTATTCAACACTCCCTCTCTATCTCCCATTTCTCTCTCTCTCTCCCATTCTCTCTCTCTATCCGTCTCGCTCTCTTTGTGTATGTGTGCAAATACATTTATATGCATGCGTGCATGTGCGAAAATTCGACCGAAGTCTTATGAATGTTGAAGTATATATGTATGGTATGTATTATGCATTCGTATTATTCTTCTAGATGTTTGATATGTTCCCTATTATTTATGTAGCCAATATCCCATTTCAAACACACTGTGATGCCAAACTTCCATCAAAATCAGACGTAACTGTCATCGTTACAGACTAGACTAAGTATCGCTAAGTGAGCGTTTTTTTTTAAATACGTATTATAATATATTATTTTGTATTTTGCTCTTTATTGTGTGACTTTTGATAGATGGTCAACTTGTATTATACTTTGTATTAGTTGCATAATTCGGATTACTGTTTTCTATTGTGTATGCTAATCACAATGTTTCGGACGATGATACATCCGACCATCTTCTGATGCGTTTTGTAAAACTCAATACTATCTATACCGAACGCAGGAAACTGTACGAAATTTAGAACTGAACACCTTTATTTAATCCACGGGGTAGATTGCTCTTGTTCTCTTATCAGTGACGGGGTAGATGTCTTATGTAAGGTCTTAAGTAATTTATTTAATTTAAATCTCCCTAGACAAAGCTTGAAGCCACTGGACGTAAGGAGCAAGAAAACTACTTCAAAATCAAAAGCTAGCCAATAATAAGTGTTATAGGGATGGATTACAACTTAAAAACAGAAATTATTACCTTTTTATCAGAAACATCTTTCATGGAATGTGATGATTAAAGGACAAAATAATTATATTCTTAGTATCGCCTTGAACCCTCAGAAGCTTTCATTTAGAAATTATTATGAGTTAACGTTTTATCCGTTGCGCTAAGTTCGACATCATAAAGATTCCGGAGTGTACAATAAGATAATTTTCAAGAAGATCGGAGATTATATCGGCCGGAACTTTGTGAGAATAGCATCCACGATGGGAAAACCAGTTAAAAATATAAACACTGCTAATTATAAATCCTCATCTCAAAAATATCCCGAAACTTGATACACTTATTTAGTGAAAGGGGCGCGTTTTACCTTAATTTTATGATTTTATATAACCTCTGGGATTTTGATTAAACGAATAACTCACCTGAAGTGATAGTTTGTAATCTGATCTCAAAAGCTTTTTATCATAATTCTGTATCCGTTTCTGACGATAAAGTCAAGGTTTTTACAGCGTTAATTACTCGAAATTACGTATCTTTCCACAAGTCCTAATTGATTCATTGCTGTCTTTGATTTTAATTCGAATTCATGAAAACCACACTTCAAATGTTAATTAAGTTAATTAAATAAAAACGTAATTAAAATCAATTACTATCTCTAATTCGAAATCAAATCAAAGAGGATATGAAACTCAATGTTATGCAAGCGTAAAATTACTTCGTAATTTGAATGACTTATTTTAAGAAAACAAGAATATATGGCTTCTATATGGGACAACCTCAAAAGTGATGTAGAGGAGGGAGGGGATGAATAGAATGGAATTGGGACAATTCACTTAGAGAAGGGGATTAGAAAATGAAAGGTTGGACGTATAACAACGTAGTAAAAATGGACAGAATACAGAATATAAAAAAGGCCAGCGAGATGAAAAATATATAAAATACCAAAGAATAATAAAAATACACGGAGAAATGAAAAATCAAATGAAAAAAGATGATACATTTCATATTTTTTAAGATGATGGTTGATAATGTGTATCTTTTTGATTATTTGGAATACTATCAGATTTTTGTTGTTAGATTCACAATGCTTAGATCGAGGTAATCTCTGAACTTTTTTCAAGTTCCTCTTTTCGATTTTAGAACCCTTATTAGCAAACATTTGAATCTTTATGTCGAAGTAGCGAGCATGGACTGGACTTTGAGCGAAGGTTGATTGTTCAAATGCTGTCAGTGATGATAGATTACAAGTATTAAGTTATTGTTTTTAGTAAATATTGAACATCCAACTTCCAGAATACTGATTTTTAACTAACGCAAGTTACGATTAACACATATGTAACTGTTGACAATTCCAGTATTCATTTTAGGAGCCTTATTACTATCGAATGTGTCAACTGGACTGTAAAATTACATCAGAAGTTGAAACTTTCAAAATCCACATAATACGCTTCCTTACTGATCATAAACTATCTGGTCACATCAGTATCGCAGAGTTGCAAAAACTCACTGGCATCCCATCAATATTCTCTGTCATCGCATGTCACGTCTTGAGATTATTTGGCCACGTTGATCTTTCCAGTGTAACGCTTTGAAAAGTTTGCGTTGAAGACATAATACAAGGAAGCAGGTCGAAAAGTAGACAAAAGACGTTTGTGAATTGATGAACATGAACATACACCAAGCGAAAGGCTTGATCCAAGATCATAAGACATGGATAACACTCAGGCACGTTAATGCCTATTCTGCATATAACATAGAAAACTTTTAATAATAATATTGGATTTGTTAAAAATTAACAATGTTTCTAAATATTGTTTTTTTTTACCGGAAATGCTGCGTGAAGCTACCTGAGTAAACACAATTTTACAACTGTTATTCTTATTAAGACTCGCAGGGTAAACATTTAATCCACTTTATGTCACTAGAAAGTAACCCTGATAGAACATTTTTAAAATGAGTATTTATTTATATTTAATTTATTTATACACATACATGCATATATATATATATATATATATATATATATATATATATATATATATATATATATATATATAATGTCCGGATGATTAATTGCGTTGGTGAATGATAAGGGCTAATTCATGGTTGACTGGTAACTCCTTACTACAGTCGATGATAACAAAGAATAACCAAGAAATAATTAACACTTCCACACTGTCACTGGTGAGAACAATCTTTCCCATGGTGTAAATATAGGTTTCAGTTAGAAAATATATACAGGTTTCCCAGTTCGACATAAATATTCGCCAATTGTTAAAGATACAGCCGAATAAGGTCAGATAATACATTGGTTGAAATGTTTCCGATATAGCAAGCAAGTTGAGAATGGTAGTGCGAATAAACGAAATATGATATGAAAGAAAGAAAATAAAAAGGCAGAAAATGGAGAATATAGAAAAACACACACAAGACAAAACTCATGGAAAAAAAGAAATGTGGAAAATAAAGACATTAGAGAAGATAAAATGAAAAGAAGAAAAGACACTAGAAAAGAAGAAAAGATGAAAAAGGACAACGGAGAATGAAATAACAAAATACGTTAAACACGAAAGATAAATAAGAAAAAACATGAAATAAATGATATAAATACAGAAAACACAAAAGAAATGGTTAAGGAAAAGGCTACATTAAAATGAAAAGGACAAAAAATAGATATGAAAAAGATTACAAAATAAAGAGGGGAAATAGAAATTACATGAATATCGAAATAATGAGTTTCTTACGATAAAAAAAAATTGTAAAAAAACGATAATAATTCATTCAGTTTGTTCGGTGGAGTTTGTTTACGTTTATAAGTCTCGGAAGTATTCGGTAAAACTAGGAATTGATGTCGTGAGAACTGAAATTTTCTTTGACACCTATTCCTAAAGCGTACGAGAAATACATGTTGAACAATGAAGGGAAAAAAAGGAAATATGATGAAAATAACTCGCCGGATAAAGAAATATAAAAATTACACAAAAAGAATAAACATATCGAGAGAACTGCCCAACCAGGCAGGAGGCCCACCCTCCCAGGCTTTACCGTTTCTTTGTTAAGAAGTTAGTTTATTGCTAATCGCCTGACGCGCCCTTATCAGGGAATACCGACGGGGCTGCTCAGGCATTTTGTAGGCCAGAGTGTGCTAATACTAGCGTGCTGGATTTTTAAAACCAGACCTGGCCTTGTGTCTAACCGCCTGGAGATGAGGTACATACAATGCACAGGAATAAGAGGTAAATACAAAGAGAAATACATTTAAAGATAGTTACAAACGAAGAAAACCAACAATGAAGAAAGATAAGGAAACACGGGAAAGTAAGAAAGGAAAGTGTGAAAAAGAAAGAAAAAACATAGGAAGGAAAGAAAGAAGGAAAATAATATGCAATAAAAGTAAGAAAAAATAGGAAAGAAAAATAAGAAAGAAAACATCTGAAAACTACGTAGGAAGTGCAAAAAAAGAAAAATGTATTGGAAGAAAAGAAAAACAGGAAAAACAACACTCAATAAAGGGTAGAAGCAATATAATGAGAATAACACTGAAAAACAGGGAAATTCAAGCTTTTTAAAAAGCAAAATTAAAAACGCACAAACGTAAGAAAAGAAATTTAAAAACTTTGAATCTAAAATGTATTTAAAAAAATAATAGACAAAAAGCAAAGTAATTTTGTAAAAATAAAAACTTAAAAGAAAAAGAAATAAAAAGATAAAAGTAAAAGTAAAAATAAAATCTATGAAAGTGATATGTTTATTTTCGTTTCTACGGTATTTAAATCGCATTAAAATATATCTTACATGTAATTACTTACAATTATAATTTTTCAAACGCAGCAATATTAAGGATTAGAATTAAACAAAAATGGCGGCCAATAATAAAATATAAAAAGAGACAAATATTGTAATCTTTATTTAGAATTATAAATACATAAAATAAACGTTCGTCCTTGGTGATATGCCAATCGTTGGTTGTCAAATTCAACCACATAATTCGCTTAAAGAATCTTTGATCGTAGATGAAAGGTTCATGATGTAAAATTAAGTCGAGTGAGTGCATCAATATTATTGTCGAATATGTACGAAGATATATATATATATATATATATATATATATATATATATATATAGAGAGAGAGAGAGAGAGATGATGGCCAATTTTAAACTATGTAAAATAAGGATAATTGTCTTAATTAAAAACGAACTTTTGGCCTACAACCGCAGACATCCAACCGAAGAAAATTTAATAATTTTGCAAATTTGAAAACAGATATTCCTAATTAATTAGCTTCAAAGGAAATTGCATGCATTTCAAAGTGAAATACATACTTTTACTATTTCAGTCTATGATAAAATAAGGTATATCTGTTTATCTATTTATCTGTTTAACGGTATTTATATGTCCACTAATAATTTTTGAAGGTTGGTCAAGGAATGTGAAATGTATATAATACGGAGAGGTAGTTTGCTTGAAGCATTGTGTGTAATATGTATATAGAGGGGTATTAGAAAACTATCACAATGCAAAAGATGGAAATATGCCGGCGTTGAGATGTAAGGCAAACACGAAAACGCCGACATATATCCATTTCTTGCATTGTGATAGCCTACTAATACTCCTCTATATTAAATGTATATATTAATACGAAGTGAACTAATGCAATGTTCACCTATTTGTTCTATTAGATTTTCATCAATATTATGGGGGCTATTCTCTTGAATAACTCAGAGAAATAAATGGTGTAGCATACTCTAAATCCTTGGTAGAAAAACGACTCAAGACGAAGAAAAATCTAGACATAACATTGCCAATCGGATTAGTGTATTATATAAGACACGCGTCATCCATGCGTATGATTCGTAATGTCCTGGTATAGAAACTCTGTGGATTTCTTAACAATTCAGGATAAACCAAAAACTAAATACATGTGTGGAAGCAAACCGGCAATTCGTGTTGGAGGAACTACCATAAATCTTTCTTTGGAATTAATTTAGATGCGGATTGATTATTTGTATTATTTTCTTCATTCGGACTACTGTTCTCATCTTTGATGTTTTTCTCACAACGTTTCGGCCGATCTGACCTCCGTCTTTCATCAGCGTGGCGTAACATATATAAGTTTTTGTAATAATCAGTTTAAGTGACAGTTCCTAGAGGTTGAAAGTTCAATCCTCAGCACGGGCAATACTAAGTATACAACTACAAATTACTTAAGACGTCTACCCGGTCATCTCTGATGGCACGAGAGCAAGCTACACCGTGGATTAAATAAAGGATCCCGTTACAAATTTCGTACAGATTCCTAAGTTCGACATAAAGATTCCCGAGTTCCAAAAGATGAACCTGCGGAAAGTTGGAGGAAGCATCGGCCGAAACGTTGTAAGAATAATATCTCAGATGAGAACAGTAGCCTGAAAAATACTTGTATAAATGAATAAATGCGAAAAAATTTTCAACAAATACAAACTATATTAACATCAAAACGGTTTATGCCAATTTAATTCTCTGATAGAACAAACCATTTTGAAATACCGTATATGTACTAATATGCAACCACCTACAAATTCTTATAGGTATTCTTAATTTGATTTATTATTTGATAAATATGTACTAATATGCAACCACTTACAAATTGTTATAGGTATTCTTAATTTGCTTTATTATTTGATAAATATGTACTAATATGCAACCACCAACAAATTGTTGTAGGTGTTCTTAATTTGCTTTATTATTTGATAAATATGTACTAATATGCAACCACTTACAAATTGTTATAGGTATTCTTAATTTGCTTTATTATTTGATAAATATGTACTAATATGCAACCACCTACAAATTCTTATAGGTATTCTTAATTTGCTTTATTATTTGATAAATATGTACTAATATGCAACCACTTACAAATTGTTATAGGTATTCTTAATTTGCTTTATTATTTGATAAATATGTTCTAATATGCAACCCCCTACAAATTCTTATAAGTATTCTTAATTTGCTTTATTATTTGATAAATATGTACTAATATGCAACCACCTACAAATTCTTATAGGTATTCTTAATTTGCTTTATTATTTGATAAATATGTACTAATATGCAACCACTTACAAATTGTTATAGGTATTCTTAATGTGCTTTATTATTTGATAAATATGTTCTAATATGCAACCACCTACAAATTCTTATAGGTATTCTTAATTTGCTTTATTATTTGATAAATATGTACTAATATGCAACCACCTACAAATTCTTATAGGTATTCTTAATTTGCTTTATTATTTGATAAATATGTACTAATATGCAACCACTTACAAATTGTTATAGGTATTCTTAATTTGCTTTATTATTTGATAAATATGTACTAATATTCAACCACCTACAAATTGTTATAAGTATTCTTAATTTGCTTTATTATTTGATAAATATGTACTAATATGCAACCACTTACAAATTGTTATAGGTATTCTTAATTTGCTTTATTATTTGATAAATATGTACTAATATGCAACCACCAACAAATTGTTGTAGGTGTTCTTAATTTGCTTTATTATTTGATAAATATGTACTAATATGCAACCACTTACAAATTGTTATAGGTATTCTTAAGTTACTTTATTATTTGATAAATATGTACTAATATGCAACCACCTACAAATTCTTATAAGTATTCTTAATTTGCTTTATTATTGAATAAATATGTACTAATATGCAACCACCTACAAATTGTTATAGGTATTCTTAATTTGCTTTATTATTTGATAAATATGTACTAATATGCAACCACTTACAAATTGTTATAGGTATTCTTAATTTGCTTTATTATTTGATAAATATGTTCTAATATGCAACCCCCTACAAATTCTTATAAGTATTCTTAATTTGCTTTATTATTTGATAAATATGTACTAATATGCAACCACCTACAAATTCTTATAGGTATTCTTAATTTGCTTTATTATTTGATAAATATGTACTAATATGCAACCACTTACAAATTGTTATAGGTATTCTTAATTTGCTTTATTATTTGATAAATATGTACTAATATGCAACCACCTACAAATTCTTATAGGTATTCTTAATTTGCTTTATTATTTGATAAATATGTTCTAATATGCAACCCCCTACAAATTCTTATAAGTATTCTTAATTTGCTTTATTATTTGATAAATATGTACTAATATGCAACCACCTACAAATTCTTATAGGTATTCTTAATTTGCTTTATTATTTGATAAATATGTACTAATATGCAACCACCTACAAATTCTTATAGGTATTCTTAATTTGCTTTATTATTTGATAAATATGTACTAATATGCAACCACTTACAAATTGTTATAGGTATTCTTAATTTGCTTTATTATTTGATAAATATGTACTAATATGCAACCACCAACAAATTGTTGTAGGTGTTCTTAATTTGCTTTATTATTTGATAAATATGTACTAATATGCAACCACTTACAAATTGTTATAGGTATTCTTAATTTGCTTTATTATTTGATAAATATGTACTAATATGCAACCACCTACAAATTCTTATAAGTATTCTTAATTTGCTTTATTATTTGATAAATATGTACTAATATGCAACCACCTACAAATTCTTATAGGTATTCTTAATTTGCTTTATTATTTGATAAATATGTACTAATATGCAACCACTTACAAATTGTTATAGGTATTCTTAATTTGCTTTATTATTTGATAAATATGTTCTAATATGCAACCCCCTACAAATTCTTATAAGTATTCTTAATTTGCTTTATTATTTGATAAATATGTACTAATATGCAACCACCTACAAATTCTTATAGGTATTCTTTAATTTGCTTTATTATTTGATAAATATGTACTAATATGCAACCACTTACAAATTGTTATAGGTATTCTTAATTTGCTTTATTATTTGATAAATATGTACTAATATGCAACCACCTACAAATTCTTATAGGTATTCTTAATTTGCTTTATTATTTGATAAATATGTTCTAATATGCAACCCCCTACAAATTCTTATAGGTATTCTTAATTTGCTTTATTATTTGATAAATATGTACTAATATGCAACCACCTACACATTCTTATAGGTATTCTTAATTTGCTTTATTATTTGATAAATATGTACTAATATGCAACCACCTACAAATTCTTATAGGTATTCTTAATTTGCTTATTATTTGATAAATATGTACTAATATGCAACCACCTACAAATTCTTATAGGTATTCTTATTTTGCTTTATTATTTGATAAATATGTACTAATATGCAACCCCCTACAAATTCTTATAGGTATTCTTAATTTGCTTTATTATTTGATAAATATGTACTAATATGCAACCACTTACAAATTGTTATAGGTATTCTTAATTTGCTTTATTATTTGATAAATATGTACTAATATGCAACCACCTACAAATTCTTATAGGTATTCTTAATTTGCTTTATTATTTGATAAATATGTTCTAATATGCAACCCCCTACAAATTCTTATAAGTATTCTTAATTTGCTTTATTATTTGATAAATATGTACTAATATGCAACCACCTACAAATTGTTATAGGTATTCTTAATTTGCTTTATTATTTGATAAATATGTACTAATATGCAACCCCCTACAAATTCTTATAGGTATTCTTAATTTGCTTTATGATTTGATAAATATGTTCTAATATGCAACCACCTACAAATTCTTATAAGTATTCTTAATTAGCTTTATTATTTGATAAATATGTACTAATATGCAACCCCCTACAAATTGTTATAGGTATTCTTAATTTGCTTTATTATTTGATAAATATGTACTAATATGCAACCACCTACAAATTCTTATAAGTATTCTTAATTTGCTTTATTATTTGATAAATATGTACTAATATGCAACCACCTACAAATTCTTATAGGTATTCTTAATTAGCTTTATTATTTGATAAATATGTACTAATATGCAACCACTTACAAATTGTTATAGGTATTCTTAATTTGCTTTATTATTTGATAAATATGTACTAATATGCAACCACCTACAAATTCTTATAGGTATTCTTAATTTGCTTTATTATTTGATAAATATGTACTAATATGCAACCACTTACAAATTGTTATAGGTATTCTTAATTTGCTTTATTATTTGATAAATATGTACTAATATGCAACCACCAACAAATTGTTGTAGGTGTTCTTAATTTGCTTTATTATTTGATAAATATGTACTAATATGCAACCACTTACAAATTGTTATAGGTATTCTTAATTTGCTTTATTATTTGATAAATATGTACTAATATGCAACCACCTACAAATTCTTATAGGTATTCTTAATTTGCTTTATTATTTGATAAATATGTACTAATATGCAACCACTTACAAATTGTTATAGGTATTCTTAATTTGCTTTATTATTTGATAAATATGTTCTAATATGCAACCCCCTACAAATTCTTATAAGTATTCTTAATTTGCTTTATTATTTGATAAATATGTACTAATATGCAACCACCTACAAATTCTTATAGGTATTCTTAATTTGCTTTATTATTTGATAAATATGTACTAATATGCAACCACTTACAAATTGTTATAGGTATTCTTAATGTGCTTTATTATTTGATAAATATGTACTAATATGCAACCACCTACAAATTCTTATAGGTATTCTTAATTTGCTTTATTATTTGATAAATATGTACTAATATGCAACCACCTACAAATTCTTATAGGTATTCTTAATTTGCTTTATTATTTGATAAATATGTACTAATATGCAACCACTTACAAATTGTTATAGGTATTCTTAATTTGCTTTATTATTTGATAAATATGTACTAATATGCAACCACCTACAAATTGTTATAAGTATTCTTAATTTGCTTTATTATTTGATAAATATGTACTAATATGCAACCACTTACAAATTGTTATAGGTATTCTTAATTTGCTTTATTATTTGATAAATATGTACTAATATGCAACCACCAACAAATTGTTGTAGGTGTTCTAAATTTGCTTTATTATTTGATAAATATGTACTAATATGCAACCACTTACAAATTGTTATAGGTATTCTTAATTTGCTTTATTATTTGATAAATATGTACTAATATGCAACCACCTACAAATTCTTATAAGTATCCTTAATTTGCTTTATTATTGAATAAATATGTACTAATATGCAACCACCTACAAATTGTTATAGGTATTCTTAATTTGCTTTATTATTTGATAAATATGTACTAATATGCAACCACTTACAAATTGTTATAGGTATTCTTAATTTGCTTTATTATTTGATAAATATGTTCTAATATGCAACCCCCTACAAATTCTTATAAGTATTCTTAATTTGCTTTATTATTTGATAAATATGTACTAATATGCAACCACCTACAAATTCTTATAGGTATTCTTAATTTGCTTTATTATTTGATAAATATGTACTAATATGCAACCACTTACAAATTGTTATAGGTATTCTTAATTTGCTTTATTATTTGATAAATATGTACTAATATGCAACCACCTACAAATTCTTATAGGTATTCTTAATTTGCTTTATTATTTGATAAATATGTTCTAATATGCAACCCCCTACAAATTCTTATAAGTATTCTTAATTTGCTTTATTATTTGATAAATATGTACTAATATGCAACCACCTACAAATTCTTATAGGTATTCTTAATTTGCTTTATTATTTGATAAATATGTACTAATATGCAACCACCTACAAATTCTTATAGGTATTCTTAATTTGCTTTATTATTTGATAAATATGTACTAATATGCAACCACTTACAAATTGTTATAGGTATTCTTAATTTGCTTTATTATTTGATAAATATGTACTAATATGCAACCACCAACAAATTGTTGTAGGTGTTCTTAATTTTCTTTATTATTTGATAAATATGTACTAATATGCAACCACTTACAAATTGTTATAGGTATTCTTAATTTGCTTTATTATTTGATAAATATGTACTAATATGCAACCACCTACAAATTCTTATAAGTATTCTTAATTTGCTTTATTATTTGATAAATATGTACTAATATGCAACCACCTACAAATTCTTATAGGTATTCTTAATTTGCTTTATTATTTGATAAATATGTACTAATATGCAACCACTTACAAATTGTTATAGGTATTCTTAATTTGCTTTATTATTTGATAAATATGTTCTAATATGCAACCCCCTACAAATTCTTATAAGTATTCTTAATTTGCTTTATTATTTGATAAATATGTACTAATATGCAACCACCTACAAATTCTTATAGGTATTCTTAATTTGCTTTATTATTTGATAAATATGTACTAATATGCAACCACCTACAAATTCTTATAGGTATTCTTAATTTGCTTTATTATTTGATAAATATGTACTAATATGCAACCACCTACAAATTCTTATAGGTATTCTTATTTTGCTTTATTATTTGATAAATATGTACTAATATGCAACCCCCTACAAATTCTTATAGGTATTCTTAATTTGCTTTATTATTTGATAAATATGTACTAATATGCAACCACTTACAAATTGTTATAGGTATTCTTAATTTGCTTTATTATTTGATAAATATGTACTAATATGCAACCACCTACAAATTCTTATAGGTATTCTTAATTTGCTTTATTATTTGATAAATATGTTCTAATATGCAACCCCCTACAAATTCTTATAAGTATTCTTAATTTGCTTTATTATTTGATAAATATGTACTAATATGCAACCACCTACAAATTGTTATAGGTATTCTTAATTTGCTTTATTATTTGATAAATATGTACTAATATGCAACCACCTACAAATTGTTATAGGTATTCTTAATTTACTTTATTATTTGATAAATATGTACTAATATGCAACCACCTACAAATTGTTATAGGTATTCTTAATTTGCTTTATTATTTGATAAATATGTACTAATATGCAACCACCTACAAATTGTTATAGGTATTCTTAATTTACTTTATTATTTTATAAATATGTACTAATATGCAACCACCTACAAATTGTTATAGGTATTCTTAATTTACTTTATTATTTTATAAATATGTACTAATATGCAACCCCCTACAAATTGGTATAGGTATTCTTAATTTGCTTTATTATTTGATAAACAGTTTCTAAGAAATGAATATTCATAAATCATTTGCCATTTGTATTTTCACATTTTTTTGTATACACAATAGCTTTATCGATATTAAAATGTTAACAATGATTAATAATATTAATTGAAGCAATTTAATAAAACATGGACGACGTTTAATAATATGCTAAACATTTTATTTTCATTTATTTCCAGTGTTAGCAATTTACATGAAAACTTCCAGTCTAAATTTACGGTATTAGTAAACAATCTGATGTCGAATTGATGATGACTACACTTTGAATTATTAATCTGCAGAAAATATTTTAAAAATACATTGAGAAAAATTAGGCACAGGGCCATCCAACGTGTAGGAAAAGTAAGTGTCGTCGGTCATCTTTGGTCTAAAGTGATGAACATGTTTATCCTACTCTTAACTAGCATCATCTCAGTTACCACAATACCACATTTACTTAAGACAACCCAACATTTGTTGCAATTTTTTTTCTCATAAATATATGTATATAGTACACTTTGATCTTAGGCAAAATTCCTCGGACCAATAAAAATAATATTTTTATGACTAGGACTTTTAAAATAAAAATACACTGTTTTACTCATAAATCTATTATTGTATTATGTTTACATGGAGGAAAATAGTGTATATATCGGTTCTGTTGTTATCAGACCGTACTCCCAGGAATTCCCTCTTCCTTTTTGAGAGAGGTGGGGGAATCAATTCAGGTATTACACCCCCCCTTTACGAAATGAAGTAATGTTGTGGCTGTTTTATTGTAATGAGACTATCTTCGCAGGGACTACCTGCTCATATTTTTTTGGGGGGGAGGCAAGGTATTGTAGTTTATGTGTTTTTCTTATGATACCATTCTCGCAAGCATTATCTTTTTTTATACGTGTCTTCCAAGGTAGCATTTCCTTTTTTTTAAGCATCTGCTCTGTTGTCATGATACTATTCTTACATACATTATCTCCCCCTTTGGGAACGGTATCATCAAGTTCGTTCGTAAATGATACCATATCCCAAGCATTACTACTATTTTAATTTGGAAGGAGTGAATATCCTCACGATTTATCTCCCCACTTGGGGCGTATATTTTAATTCGGCCTGGCACATTTCTTCCAGTCATTAACTTTGGTTTTATTGAGGAGTGAGGCGAGTATAATCTGTGTTGGTTCCTCATGATATCATTTTCCCAGGATTACCTACTTTATTTTGGAAGGCAGTAATGCAGTATCTTTTCTGTTGCCATGATATTCTCCCAGGCTTTAACTTTTCCTTTGGAGGGATGTTATTTTGTCCGTCACGATACAGTTCTCTCACTCATAACATCCTCCTCCTTTGGGGGTCAGTGTAGTATATGTTCTTTCAATTTTCCTTTTTTTTTCATGAATTTCGTCGCACAGTCTTCTTAGTAAATACCTTTTGGAGGAATAATGTTTAATCTTCAGTATTTAATCTCGTACAGATTTACGAGTTTGACATACATATTCCCGAGCTAAACAAAACGCACCTGAAGAAGGTATGGGTGTGATATCCGCCGAAACGTTATGATGATAACATTCAAAATAATAGTAGTGTTCCTAATAATAGAAATAATACAAACTAAAATAATTTATAAGAAAATCTATGAAATGTCTAGAAATATCGTCTCATTGTTGTGTAGAGAGGAGACTTAAAAATGAACAGACAGATATCTGTCACATTAGTATATATGTATTCTGTTAATAGATAATGAACACGAGATTGTTAGTAAACAAAACTATTAAACAAACATAACAAATAAGAACACCGAAATCAACATCTGAATCAAAGCGGCAATTTCTCATCAGGATGAATACATAATTATTCTAAGAATTCGAAAAAAGAATTGAAATATTCATTGGATCATTTACTCGGTGAGTACGCGTGAAAGTGGTTAGCTAATAGCACCTGTTGTCAAAGTTTAATCATTATCACTTGACTGGTATACAGCGGTTCTACATTAAAGATAATGTTCACTTTACGGTACGCAATCAATACCATCAAGACCGCTCATCTACTTCGCTGGACAATCACTTAAGGGAGAGGTTGAGATACAGAAAGAAACACACCGAGTGAGAATACGCATCGAACAACTCTCACTTGTCTGTTATGCAAACGAAGTGGCTCACCGTGAAAGCAATACTCTGTTCTCGTGCACAGCGTAGAGACGACGGGATGGTTCTTTCTCGAAGAGAGACCTCAAAACTGATTGGCCACTTTGGACAGTTGAAATATACTTTGCCGAAGCTCGAAAGCATTAGAAGAAGTATTAGAACACGAGAGACATGCTGACACAACAATAAAAGACAAAAGAGTGAAGATATAAGAAGAAAATAGTTCCATTAGAAATGGGGTAATCTATTATTATACTAAATCTGTGTTAATCAAATTTTGTTTCCCGAAAGCCCAATTACTATATATATATATATATATTCATTTGATATATTCTATTAACAATTTTCTTTGTTTCAAAATATAAACGTGAAGTTATTATTGTGTTGTGACTTTGTCTCTATTAGCAGTACTGAATAATGTAGGAAGGCTGTCTAAAAAGGTGAATGTTTTAAATAAGTATACTAAAAATACTCTTTTATTTCTAAATTATGATAATGAAGTTAGTTCGAATTTGTTATTATTGCTTTTATGCAGATAACGAAGGGAAGTTTGAATTAATTCTTTTTTTTCAGCGGATAACAAGTAATACATCTAAGACTAGTTCACTAATGAATTAGGTGCGTCCGTTATTGTGCTGTTATAATGAGTATTGCTTCAACTCAGTAAGCAATTGTTATTAATATTTCTACTAACTCAAAGTATAGGTGGCTCAAGGTGAACCTGGTCATTGATGTTTTGGGGTCTTGTTATTAGTTCCTTTTTTAAATTAGTATAAGAAAGGCATTGTAGATTCTTAAACTGCAATGTCTGAAGAAAAATGGACTAGACTGAACAATGCGGACACATGTGTTTTAATATTCGTAAATATAAACCTGGAACAGTACAGAAAGAGTGCAATTAACTCTTACAGTATTGAAGCTGGAATTGAGATTTGAAGAATTAAATGTAGAGTCAAATTAGCTATTAACAAAAATAATTAACAATAATGAATTTGGTGATTAATTAAAAAAATTAAATTTGCTTTAATCATCATTCAAAATGTGAGGAATCCATGAGCGGTTGATCTTTACCACATTACCTCGAGTGAAGTGCATTCTGTGGCTGACACTCCGCCAACGTTTCCAATGTGTGACTTTTCAAAATACTTGTCTCACATAACCACGTGATGGGCACAGCCATATCAACATTTTCGTACATAAAATCAAGACGAACTTCAACCTGACTGCGATAAGTTTGTCCAAGTCAGGAAGAAAAAAAAAATGAATGAAAAGAAGAAAAAAAAATATGCTTATTGGTATGAATTACCGAAAGTACTCAAGTTCAAAAAAAATTGTTTTTAAGGTAAATAAATAATTTATATTAAAAACAAATACTTTGCGAATAAAGGTTTTCTAAATATTTCATAAAAAAATATTCTCTTTACTATATATAAATATATATATATATATGTAGTACAGAATATCGTATCGGTTCCGTCTGTTTACAGCTCAACGGTACCGTCGGTTTCAAATCAAACAAAGGGGACCTATAATTGGTCTTCTTTTACATGACTCTCTAAAACAGAGGCTGAAGAGAGTTCGGTAAAGGATACCATCTATAGGTCCCCTCTGCTTGGATTTATTACATACGGTACCGATATAGTTCTGATCTTCTGTAATACTTATATGAATATATATTACGCTCTTATTTCTGATTTTTCTTTATAATCGCGCACTCTGCTGGGGTTCTCTCCCATATATATATATATATATATATATATATATATATATATATATATATATATATATATACATGATAAAAAATAAAAATAATATTCCAACGTAATGGAAAAAAAATTGAAAATATTATGTTTGTATTGATCAAGGTTCCGTATTTATTTCAAGACTTCTTCGGTATGATTGATTTGAAGAAATCACAGACAGGTAACATATTTTAAAAAGTTCGGTTCGTTTGTTACGTAAAATAGCAGTAGGATGAATTAAGCCCGAAAAGCCGCTTATGAAACAATAAAACATGAGCTGAAATAGATGATGGAAGTTGGGGAAATTAAGCCTACTGTTGATTTAATATTTTCGTAAGCGGCATTTTGGGCTTAATTCCTTCCTACTGATAATTTACTTCTTAAACATTTCAAAAATGGTTGTTCTTGTGTTTTATTACTTTACAGCAATAATCCCAGGGAAGTCTTGCAATATAGATGAAACGTTGATGAATACATACATAATATTTTTGTTTTTTTTCTTTTTTCATTTTCCATATATATATATATATATATATATATATATATATATATATATATATATATATTCGATTTACTTGAGACTTAGACTATTGTTGGTCATAACTACATATATACGTATATATTTCTATTAGATTAAAACTGAGTTTATAAACGTTTGTTTTTCTAAGGTTTTATAAATATATGTTACTCACACAAAATACATTTAAATTAGTTTTTTTTGAAGGTCAAAATTGATTTTTTTTTA
Organism: Sepiola atlantica; assembly: GCA_963556195.1. NCBI lineage: Eukaryota > Metazoa > Mollusca > Cephalopoda > Sepiida > Sepiolidae > Sepiola > Sepiola atlantica. The sequence goes on along the minus strand of OY744536.1, from coordinate 52,046,621 downwards.
ACTTGCCGTATTTTTGATTTTAATCACCAAGTCACTTTACACCAAGTTACTAAATTTAATGTAACCCCCACTCCCTCTCTCCTTCTGCCCCCTTCTCTGTTTATAAACAGTCAATCGTAATTAAGAAAGTAACGCATACAAGGAGTGGATTATTCCATTATAAACTGAATGGAATATTCTTATAAGTAAGTCACAGTATAACACGAGTTGCCGTAGAAAGAAAAAGAGTCAGATAAATATAGCAAACACAAAATCCTCTTCATATTTAATATAAATAAACTATTTTTCTAATATGTATATAATATTCATGAATAAATATTAAATTATTTATAGCTACAGAAACTAGTGGTTCAGACTTATTGCTCTCATCAGTGCAGGAAAGTAACAATTTCAGACGGTCGGAGACGCGAACCCAGTTAACACCGTCACTCTAAAATCTGCAAACGGTCGCATATCCACTCGGCCACCAGAAACAATCATGTGATTGAGGGGAATTCATATCTATGTGTACCTATGAGCAGAGAAAGTCAAACAACTAGTTGAGAGGGTTCGATAAACGTATTCGGTACTATTCTTTAAAGTAGATTAGAGTCTATTTTTGAAATCCCTGAGAGTGCTAGGCTTTAATTATTTAAACGGCTTGTTATAATATTTATAAATAAATATTAAATAATTTATAAGCGTATTGCTCTCATCACTGCAGGAATGTAACAATTTCAGAGCGGCAGAAGGCGCAAACCCGGTTCACAGAATCAGCCTAGAATCTGCAAGCAGTCGCCATATCCACTCGGCCATGATCCAGGCAAATTAAGATATATATGCACCTAGAAGCGGGCACAGGTAGAAGATTATATATATATATATATATATATATATATATATATATATATATATATATATATATATATATATATATGTGTGTGTGTGTGGGGGGGGTGCACGCGCGTGTAAAGTTTAGAGGGAGAGAACCCCAGCGTAATGCTCATTGTTAATAAAAAATTAAAAAAAAGGGTGATATTCATTAATATTTGTATTACAGAAGATCAGAACAACATCGGTACCGTCAGTTTCAAATCCTTACAAAGTGGATATAAATAGGCATTTTTACTGAACTCTCTTCAGCCTCTGTTTACGTCTTTTTCGCCCAAAATACTATCGATTTTCCCGGCTCTTCTGTAATATATATATATATATATATATATATATATATATATATATATATGTATACTTAGGTAGCAAGTCATTAATAGCAAGTCAATTATAGTAAAAATGAGAATTAATAGAATAAATGAATGAACAATAAAACCAAGTACACCCACGATAGTATAAAATCAACTCAACCACACACCCTTTTTTACTTTCATTCGCCCTTAGCGATATCTGAAAATCATTAACTCTTATTTAAAAAAAAACTAATCCTGAAGACGACTAAGAAAATCGAAAGCGCTCGAAAAAAATGGCCGAATTAAGAACAATCGGGGAAATACTCTACGGACTGCCACCTAAAACCAGAAGGAAAGCTCGACAGCTTGAGAACCTCACGAAGAAGAACTTATTTGAAGTATAGTAGGAACAATCCCAGAAGAGTGCTCGATTAATTAAGAATTAAAGTTAAAAATTAATAGCATAATATTTATTTAATTTGGTACAACAAATGTTGTACTAATTTTTCTGTACCAAAATAAATAAATAAATATATATATATATATATATATATATATATATATATATATATATATATTACTTAGACAAACAGAAGAAAATTATGTAAAGGATGATGGACAATTATAAGAAGAAGTAGCTTAGGGAAAAGAATTTGGTAAGTTAAAAGGAACGCACATTGTGAATAGGAGCAGAATTGGTTCACGATACGATGAACATATGAGAATCGTCGGTTTCGAGCTATAATTTTTAATGAGGTTTTCATGTTTTGTTACTTGTCGTCTCCATTACACGAGATCAATACTGCCATTACTGAACGTTGGGACAAAGCTTCTAAGGGATATATCGTGTCCAAAACCCAAATAAAAAAATAATGAATAGAGGTAGAAAGTAGGTAATAGATGAAGTGCGTTACAGAGACAGCGAGAGAAGGATCAACTAAGAACTTGAAAGAATTAGAGAATTAACTTGACATTTTAAATAAGACGCTAGAGCGAAAGTACAAGATGGATATATATATATATATATATATATATATATATATATATATATATATATATATATATATATATAAATATATATATATATATATATATATACATATATATATCTTTCATGTTTCATTTTACTTTAGTCGAAGTTCTCAGAAATTAAGGATCTACTTCCTGTGGATAACACTTGATCTCAAAATCCATGCCACACCTCACCACGACAAACCCCCCAGCCCCCTTTCCTCTCCCCCGCCCTAAGACAAATTCGCTAATACTCTCACACCTCCCTTGTTCACTGCTGCCCTAATGGTACCCACTCAAAGCTTCCCATATTCATTTCATTCTTCGTCACAACTGACCTCTCGAAGCCTAGACTCTCCTCCAGCGCTTACAGTAGCCACGGCTACTACTTTTCCTTATCAACCCATCATATCTACCCAAAATTTCGATGTACTTGCATGACATTTTTCTTCAAATTATCATCACGAGGAAGTCTTACAATAAAAACGAAACGTTGATGAATATATTAAAAAAATATATCTTGTTTTTTTTCCTTTTTTATTTCCCATTACGTCGGATTACTCTCATCCTTCCTTTCTCATATATATATATATATATATATATATATATATATATATATATATATATATATATATATATGTATGTATATATATATATATATATATATATATATATACAGGTATAATATTGTGAAGTGATATAATATATTTTGCATATATTTAGTAGTTACTTCGTGAGTAGATATTTGGGTTCACCGTTAAAAACGGTGCATTATAAAAGCACCCAATTTTGAAGAAAATTTACATGCAGTTCATGGAACGGTTTTTGATTGCCTGTAGATTCCTGAATTTTCCAGTGGTGCATAGGTAAAATTCCTGGATGTAAGGCTATAGGACTTGGGTTTTTCGATGATCCTTCATTCTATCTCATAAGGAGTGTTAGACCTCTTGAGTTCTTATATAGTGGTTGCTAGAGTTGGAGTGTGCTTTTTTTTTTAAATAGCTGAATGTGTTACAGTAAGCGTATAACCTACAAATCCATGAATAAATAAACAAAGAAATTATAAAATATAGCACCTAATAAAATAAAATAAACTCTGTTTCAAAAACACAGAACAATAATTAAATAAAAATAAAAGAAAACTAAATAAACCCCGCCTAATATATAACTTTTTCAAACGGGAAGGTTCGTTAATGCATCGTTTTTAACAGTGAACCCAAGCGCCATTTCCCCTGTTGTTTTGAATTACAAGACGCTTTCGATTCATCTATGGACTATAGACATTTTGAAAAATATAAAAAGTCGGTCCATGTGTATGAAACTGCTGTACGACTCTGACATATGTAACTTATAGGTGTTTTAATAAATTATTTATATATATATATATATATATATATATATATATATATGTAAATATATTATTTTTATTAAAACGGAAGAATAATTTTTTAAGAGATCGTCCTTTTCTGAATAATTTCTGTCAGTCATTATTTAAGGAAAAAAAATGTTAATAAGTATAGTTTCACCTCTTCAACGGCCAGCAAAACATGTCAGCACAAAAAACTTTCTGCAGCAACTGAGTAAGGGAGAAAGAGTTAGGAATGACACACCACTAGTTCTATTCAGTTAAATATTTGCATCTTTACTCGCCACGTTTGGTTTGACCATGAAATATAGTTTAGGATTCAACACTAGGTATTTCAAAATTAACCCGTTTAACGATATATATACATATATATATATATATATATATATATATATATATATATATATATATATATATATATATATATATATATATATTCTGACTCTTAATGCAACAGCATGCATGGGTAAATGTATTCCATATCATACAAAAGAGATACACTATTATCATGATATTCATGTTCATATTTAAAAAACATATAAATAAAAATACGGTATATTACTTGAATACTAACATAAACAGTGTTGACCTGTATGTGTTTCGTGCTCTTTTTTCGGAAGACAGGCGTTTCAAGACCTGCGATTAAGGGATGTGTTTTTTAATTATTTAAACTTATAGAACTCAATCCGAAGTTATGCATCGACTTTCCAAACGGGCTGTAGATTATTTATGGAATCACAAACCTGTTATAAATTCGTTACCAAGGTGTCAGAAATACATAAAATTAATCTATGGAGGCTGATATTGAAAGTGATACCAATGAATTTTGGAAATGTTGGTTAGCTAATACTTCGAACATTATCACTATCTTTTTGATTTCTTCATATATATATATATATATATATATATATATATATATATATATATATATATATATATTTATATATATAATTTTTTCTCATGATTTTGCTTGAGTCCTTTATATTATATAGCATATCATGCGTATATAAAGCGAGATGACGAGTCTCAAAAATATTCCAGTGCACAGAATATACACATAGAGAGAGGGAGATGGAGATAGATAGATTGAACAGTTGGTAGATAGATAGATATATAGATAGATACATTGATAGATAGATGGATATATATATATATATATATATATATATATATATATATATATATATAGAGAGAGAGAGAGAGAGAGAGAGATAGATAGATAGATAGATAGATAGATAGATAGATAGATAGATAGATAGATAGATAGATAGATAGATGAATACGTATGTGATTAGGTCTAATTTCTGCGCCGGCTCTAATACTCAGCTTGTCATCAAAGTAATTAATCATTCAGAATTTTTCTTTATATTCCACACTGGTAATCATATGGATGTTATCTTCAGATGTGTCAGCGTCTTCGAATTGGTATGCACTCTTGAAGTATTGTTCGAAGATCTATGATTAAATATCTACAATATTGAATTGTAAAAACCTACATTTTTTGAAAAAAACTAATGCATAAATAACAGTCAGTAACTTCCTCGAGATTTCTCATCGATACATTGCTTCCTACAAAACTAATATTTGATTGTGGGTCGTCAGTTCTTATTGGTATATCGTTGTTGCATGTTAAACTTTTAAAATGTAATTACATTTAATTCATTCCCAAAAAACATTTTCATATGGACGCCATCTTAAAAGGAAGAGAAATTCTGTATTCGCCAATAAAAAAACTTACTTTTTTTTTATTAAAACCCGCATTATTCAAAACCACCAAAAATATATTTCAAGTAAGACAGGAACGGGCAACGCCGAGTGTGGGCATTTAGTATATAATAATAGTATGAAATCTGCGCATACTTTGAAAGCTAGGTATCAAAAACATATACCGGAAATTCTATTTCCGGTTCAAAATACAATTTACACGCCTGCTTGACGTACACATGTAGTACGTAAACATCATGAAAATAAATTTTAAGAAGAGCGTCGTTCAAAGCTGACAAAATAGTTTTTAATATAAGTTAAATAGTCAATCAATTTTTATTTCATTTTATTTTTTCATGGAGCGATTTTATTACTTTTCAAGTGTGCAAAACTTCAGGATTTTAGTCGAGAAACACATTTATATATTACAATAAAAATACCCGTCCTAAGACGGGTAAAATAGGTTCGGTGGTTTAACGGTATATTATACCTTTTCGTGTTATGTAATATCTAATCCGTTCATTTTGGTGAAAAAAATGTGTCAAGTTCTTTATAGGTTCAATTATTTATTCATGGTGTTTGGTTTAGTTGTTCCCGAACAGAACAGTTTCGCAACACATTCATGTCCCCTTACGAATATTGAAATAAAAACTTGCAAAATATACTCTCTGCAGTCGTATATTTTTGCTAGGCTGTCGCGTCTCTTCCTATTGTGACTGAAGAGTTCAACTGTCAACCGAGCGGGTTCAGTAACTATACGACACAAGCTTCTTTGCCTTTTGGCTAAGATCAAAGTGTAGTATCTGTTCCGATGGATACTGCACCCCATACTGGTGTTTCTAAGCCTTCGGGTCTTGATTTACGCCGGTCAATGGGTCTGTCCTGTGCAGTTATGGGAGGTCCACCTTCCCAGCCATTGTCTCCCCTCTTTGGGGAGGAGTAAGTTTATTGCTTACTGTATGAGGCGCCTATACCGGGGAATGCCGACGGGGCTGCCCAGGCTATTTTTAAACCCCACTTTCCCGACCCGACTTTGCGTCACATCTTACTTGTGGGAGTAAGATAAAAACTGGCCTTGTGCCTAACTCCTGGGGAGGAGTTGATCAATACGGCACAAGCTTCTTGGCCTTTTGGCTAAGATCAAAGTGTAGTATCTGTTCCGATGGATACTGCACCCCATAGACTGGTATTGTCTTGGCCTTCGGGGCTTGATTTACGCCGGTCTATGGGTCTGTCCTGTGCAGTTCTATGAGGTCTACCCTCCCAGGCTTTGCCTTCTCGCCTTTTGAGAAGGGGTTAGTTTATTGCTAATCGCCTGAGGCGCCCCTACCGGGGAATGCCGACGGGGCTTCCCAGGCAATTTTTAAATGGCCAGAGTGCTCACCTTCTCGAGCGCTGGCTTATCTAATCCCACTTTCCCGACCTTGTGTCACATCTTACCTTGTGGGAGGTAGATAAATATAAACTATACGGCATAAGCTTCTTGGCCTTTTGGCTAAGATCAAAGTGTAGTATCTGTTCCGATGGATACTGCACCCCATAGACTGGTATTTTCTTGGCCTTCGGGGCTTGATTTACGCCGGTCTATGGGTCTGTCCTGTGCAGTTCGAGGAGGTCCACCCTCCCAGGCTTCGCTTCCCCCCTCTTTGGGGAGGAGTAAGTTTATTGCTTACTGCCTGAGGCGCCCCTACCGGGGAATGCCGACAGGGCTGCCCAGGCAATTTTTAAACCCCACTTTCACGACCCGACCTTGGGTCACTTCTTACTTGTGGGAGTAAGATAAAAACTGGCCTTGTGCCTAACTCCTGGAGAGGAGTAAATCAATACTCTTCTATTCATAGAATTATAAGTTTGAATGTGACCTTTAAAATTACAATTCGGTGTTTTTTTTTAATAATGAAAGTGAAATATCTATTTTAATATGATTGCGATTGATTGGTTCATTTTAGTCACGTTACTAGCGCCTTCGACGTTTCTAGCGCCTCAGTTGGATATGAAAAAAGCTGCCTATGACAGCTTATTGAACGGAAAACGGGTCAAATAACAAATAGGTAACAAATAAATGTAACGAAAGAGTTAATGTTGTTCAAAACAAATCTAGTGCCCACCTGTTCAGTTAGAATAGAAAAAATGGCTGAAATTACAGAGTTTCGATAATCGCTAAAAAAAGCAAACTACTGGTAAAACATTTCATTTTCCTACGATTTGTGATATTTATATAATGTGTTTCTAACACTATTTTTTTTCTTTCCATTTTTCACCAATTATCAAAGATACCCGTGCTGGGCGCATGAACAGCTATGTTTCTTCGTTCTAACTGCACAGGTAGACACTCTTTAAAATAAGTTAACACCAGATTAATTTATCCAGGTTAGTAAAAGAGTAAATGATCTAGCCTTGTGTGATATTTATTTGTTGTCATTGTGTTTTATACCACTTTTTTCGTTCTGTTAGATGTCGTTATGAATGCCCGACTATCAACTATTTCTAAATCTTGTCACGGCACCAGATCTCACAATAACAGAATTTACTGGGCCAGAGTGCGCTACCGCTGATGCGCTGGCCTAACAAACCTCATTTTTCGACCTTCCGTTACATCTTCCCACGGTGGAAGGGAGGAAAATATTTTTATTTCTTCTAAAATCTTACTGTGAAGGTTAGAGACGCAATACTTACCATGTGAAAGCTTTCTTCTCGACAATCAGTCTGACAGACGTGGGCTATTATGACAAATGGTGCCCTTTCTTCTTAGAAGGTTAACTCTCCTATGCCTTGCCTTCCCTCTTTGGGGAAGAGTTAGTTTATTGCTAACTGCCTGAGGAGCCCTAACTGGGTTATGCCGATGGGGCTGCCCAGGCATTATTTTGCGGGGCCTGAGTGCGCTTCCTCTTGTTTGCTGGCCCAGCTAATCACAATTTCTGACATTGTGTCACATCATCCCGCGGTGAGATGGAAGTAAATAGCTATCTTTCTTGCACAGTCTTACTGTTATAATCAGAGACGATATTCTTGCTATGTCAAGGATTCTATCTCAAAGAACATCCCGACGTAGATTAACCATAATGACTGATCGTAGACTTTCTTCTGTCCGGCTGAGTTATAGTTCTGGCTTTGCCTCCCCTCTTTAGAGTTTAGTTTGAAGCGCGCTCATTGAGGAATGCCGACGGGGCTGCCCAAGTAAGTTTTGCTGGACCATAGTGCAGTATATCTTGTAAACTGGTACTTCAAATCCCACTTTCGGACATTGTGTCACATCTTCATGCGGTGGGAAAGAGGTAAATAATCAGTCTTTCTTGCACAGTCTTATTGTGGAAGTCAGAGACGCTATTCTTATCGTGTCGATGATTCGTTCTCGACAATCAGTCTGACGGATGTAGGGCATTACCACTGATGGTGGCATTTCTTCTATGACTGAGGTATGGTTTTGGGTCTATTTATTTTCCTCCCAAAAGGTAACATGTGACACAAGGTCGGGAAAGTGGGAAAAACCAGCGCTCGAGACTTTGAGCACTCTGGCTATTTAAAAATTGCCTGGGCAGCCCAGTCGGCATTCCCCGGTAGGGGCGCCTCAGGCGATTAGCAATAAACTAACTCCCTCTCAAATGGTGAGTAGGCGAAGCCTGGGTAATCCTAGGAAGTCGAACCTAACAAGCCTTGCCTCCTTTACATGGGGTGGAGTCTATCATTTTTTAAATAAAAAAAAAGCTATCCCAATTAAATTCATTTAAAATAAAATTCTGCGAAGACTTCTTGAATCAGTACTCAATATAAACTCTAAAATAATTAAACAGCTTATTTCCTTTAATAAGCCAACTAATACTAACCAAATAAGGACTTGAGTTTAGTTCTAGACGAGCTATTTACACCAGATTCATAACAAGTCTTTGTACATGACATCGATATTAAAAAAAACAGCAACAATTTTTTAAAAACTCATAAGCGACGCACAACACATTTTCGATCCGAACGGCTATTCTTCGTTCGAAAAAGAACAACAACTTTTTTTCAAGTCATAATAGCAGAACATGTTTGAATATTAACGATTATGTTTCGCTTAAAAAAAAATTACACGTCACAGACGCACTAAATATTTTGAAATATTGTACGTTATTTCTTTAAATCAGTGACCTTCACAAAATCTTTAAATAAAGACAAATCGTTGATGACTATATAAATATTTTAGTTTTTTTTGCTTTTTGATTTTCCATCATCTTGGCATATTAATTCTTTAATGGATGTATATATATATATATATATATATATATATATATATATATATATATATATATATATATATATATATATATATGTATTTTATATATATATATGTATGTTTATATATATATATATGTAATATGTGATATCACCAAAAAAAAACAAGATGAGATCTAAAAGGAAAAAAAAATGAAAGGTATTTTTATATATCTTTATTTAATTCTGACGAAGAAGTATATCTTCGAAAATTCAATTGAAAAAAAAAAGTTAATAAAACTTAAATGCATTGTATGGCGTTCAAATTGCTTGTTATTTTTAATAACTAATATTTCCATATGAACAATGCTTTCTAACCGAGGACAACAACCATATTATTCAAATTGCACCGCCACGTGCCGTCCGGAAAAAAAGACTCTCATTCGTTCATTTACATCGAACTGATAACACCAAAAAAAAACCAAGATGAGATCTAAAAGGAAAAAAAAAATGAAAGGTATTTTTATATATCTTTATTTAATTCTGATGAAGAAGTATATCTTCGAAAATTCAATTGAAAAAAAAAAAAGTTAATAAAACTTAAATGCATTGTATGGCGTTCAAATTGCTTGTTATTTTTAATAACTAATATTTCCATATAAACAATGCTTTCTAACCGAGGACAACAACCATATTATTCAAATTGCACCGCCACGTGCCGTCCGGAAAAAAAGACTCTCATTCGTTCATTTACATCGAACTGATAACACCAAAAAAAAACAAGATAAGATCTAAAAGGAAAAAAAAAAAATGAAAGGTATTTTTATATATCTTTATTTAATTCTGATGAAGAAGTATATCTTCGAAAATTCAATTGAAAAAAAAAAAAGTTAATAAAACTTAAATGCATTGTATGGCGTTCAAATTGCTTGTTATTTTTAATAACTAATATTTCCATATAAACAATGCTTTCTAACCGAGGACAACAACCATATTATATATATGTATGTTTATATATATATATATGTATGTATGTTTATATATATATATATATATGTATATTTACATATATATATGTGTATGTTTATATATTTATATATATATGTATTTATATATATATATATATATATATATATATATATATATATATATATATATATATATATATATGAATTGGTTAATAGCGAATGTAAGCATGATTGACATCACATTGACACTAAAAACAATGATAAAAATAGAAATAATGATAATAATAAATAAACAATAAGAAAAAATACTTTGATGGATGCGTTGAACAATGTATTTACATTTTTATTTAAATTCAGTTTTGAATGAAACTTCATTTTAAAATATATTTTCATTTATTAGAATTTCAATATTTCCTATTTTCCTAGCGAACTGGACTTTGCATTCGATATTTTCTCTCTTTTCTTTTAGTTTTCTGATTAATCAGAATGACGGCCGTTGAAATCATGTTGTCATATTTTAACGTGATTCCATTTTCTCTCTTTTTAAAATCTTCCATTGCAAGCATCATGATTTTTTCACCGCGCACCACGGGCATCACTTGTAGACTTGCATGTCACAGTTTTATTCTTTTCCTACAATGTCATCATCATCAATATATAGATCATTATAAATGAAATATATATATATATATATATATATATATATATATAATTATTTCCACAATCAGACAACGCCGCAGAACCACAACCTATGAAAAGAAACAAACCGGAAATCCTAGACTCGAGTTTCGCTCAGTGGCAGAGTACTCGCTTACCATGCAAGTGACTCGGGTTTCGAATCCTGAGTTCGGATGTGTTCTACTGATGAGCCCAAAGGAAGGCGAAACTCGAGTCTAGGACTTCCGGTTTGTTTCTTTTCATAGGTTGTGGTTCTGCGGCGTTGTCTGATTGTGGAAATAATTATATATATCATCTCACATTCAAGAAATCTAATATATATATATATATATATGAAAAATGAAATAGGAATAACTGAAATCAATGATATAGTCATCAACGCTTAGTTTGTATTTACATACTTCGTCTGGATGATTGATTTGAAGAAATACCATACAAGTATAATATTTGTATATATTTGGTGCGTTTGTGACGTGAACATAAAATTGTTGTCCTTTTATGAAGACATTATAGCCGTTAGAATCCAATATGTGTGATGCGTTTATAAAATGGAGTAAATGTTTTTTTTTATCAAACAAAACATAATCGTAAGAATTCCAACCATGTAAAAAATGTGGTGCGATTATGACGTTAAAATATTTTTTTCTTTTTTATGAACGAACCATAACAGTTAGATTTCAAAATGTGTGAGGTGTTTGTGAAATAGAATGAGGGGTTTATTTTATTATTATTATTATTATTATTATTATTATTATTATTATTATTATTATTATTATTATTATTATTATTATTATTAATATTATTTACTTTTTCTCAATATTGCGCACAGATTTTTGTTGGGAATGTGGTGTAAAATAGCATATCTTGATTTAAATTCACGCTCTGTTCGGTAACAATAAGTTTGCTGATTAAAAGAGATCCATTTTAGAAGCAATATTGCCTCTGATTTTTGTGACATTATTACGATAGGTCTTATACATCAATTAATATATGTATATTCCCCAAGTATCAATTGCTTTGGGGTAGTGTAAATAGTTATCAGAGGTATACTATGCTACAACCTCTCATCTTTTGGAGTTGCATTTAATTTAATCCACTATAATTAAATAAAACACCTAGAATTCCACTGTCTTCTTAAGTCCCCTTAATCTTAAGCCTTAAATTGTAAATATTTTCTCGAATCAAAATCATGTAATTGATGTTTATTAAAATTAGTATAAGGATTCTAGACTTAAGGTTTACCATTATTATATGTTGATTTAAATTTTCTGTACGGGGACATAAAATAGGGAAAACTGTTTTTTTTATTTTGGGAATTCTTTTTAGATGGTCAGGGACGTTATTCATTTAACATGTGTGTGTGTGTATCTGCTTCTCTGTCTGCTATCTGTGTCTATATGTGTGTGTGTTTACGTAGACATATATTTATTAAAAAAAATACATTTATTCAAATAAATACATATATCAATCATTCCACTAAGACTGATTAAACCAACTCTTGTTTACCTATTGTTTCCTATTTATTCAAATCACACCCATATCTTAAATATTCCTTGGTTTTGAGATTGGATTATCTTGAAAAACTCTATTCGAATTTTTCTAATTACACTTAATTTACTGAGTCAACTATTTCTTTATAAGTGCCTGTCTATTATTTTCGCCCTCCCTCACTCGATGTAGTTGAACTTTCCTATTATTTTATACACTTTATATTCACTCTTGTGACTCTCACTCTGTTTCACTGTCATTATCAAATATATTAAAAATGAAAGTATACATAATAGATTAGTCATTTAGGAAAAATTGCTATACGACCATAAGATGTAATACTATTTCGAGATAGATAGAGATAGATAGATAAAGAGAGAGAGAGAGAGAGAGAGAGAGAGAGAGAGAAATGAAGAGAACGAAAGATTGAGTAATTTGGGATTTGTTTTATTTTTTGATTCAACTGTCTTAGAACTTTTCTTTTTTCTTGATTCAAACAATTTAATTTGAGCTCAATGGTGACTCAACGGGTCACTTTATTTTAGTATAAAAATATATATTTATAATGTTGTATTTTCTGTAAGTACATAATGCCGGCTACTTGGATAATTATATTTCATGGTGACCAAAAGACGTAAGAATATTCCTTACCGCTTAGCGAGTACAAACATATTAAGAAAACAACTATGTTTCTATCGAAAGCAACAACACTCACAAACAACTACGTAACATTATGGTAATTACACAATCGTGAATATTTCGACTAGGTGTTTGGTGTTTGGTGGTAAAAGGCCAGACTGCAGACAGTAATATCGTAGGTTGATATTTGCCAAGGTTAGCCATGCTGATGACAGCTGATATCTAGGAACACGTGCCCATTGATTTATTTTTATGTACGTAAAATTAATATATATATATATATATATATATATATATATATATATATATATATATATATAATGTTATGTATTTTTATGTATTCTTGTATATATTTTTATATATTTTCAAAGTGTAATTGTATTACCTGTAGTAGTATAACTGCGGTAATGGTCCTCTGAGGAGAAGAATTATCTTTGAAAACTCATGAGCTGAGGACTTTAAGATACTTTGATTGAACCTTGAACTATAATAAAATTTGATTGGCACCTTATTTTATTACTTCATTTCATATTTATATTATAATATATATATATATATATATATATATATATATATATATATATATATATATATATATATATATATATATATATATATATAGGCAAATGTTATTTAATAACACAATTTTTTTTCTGATGAGACTTTTTTTTCAATTTTTTGAAAAGCCCATTTAGTATTTCGATACAATTGGTGTATATAAGTTCCGAAACTTGTATTCAACAATTTGACAGAAAACAAGAATCAGACAGACTTTATATTCACCAATTTGACCGAAATACTAAATAGATTATTCGAAAAATTAGGAAAATACAAGACTCATAAAAATAAACATTTTTAGTTATTTGATAACATTTTCTTAAATAAAAATATGCCGCATAAATATACACACAATATATATATATATATATATATATATATATATATATATATAAAATTAAAAATAGAAGCCGTAATCAATGCAATATATATATTTATATTCTTTTTCTACTTTCATCTTATAAATTTCGGAATAATATTAAATCATTAGAGCTGACCAGTATTGTGTTATTTTTTTCAAAAAATAAAAATAAAAAACATATTTTGTTTTTTGATATGATGTCCTTGTTAATCCCCGGAGATGTTGTTGGCGGTTATTAATTCAAATTCTGGTTGTAGACCGAAAAAGGCAATGGCACGCTCGAAGTTTAAGAAAATGGGTCGTTCATTTCAAACCATTGGTGGGTCAGTATTATAAAATGTAAAATAGAAGCCTTTATCAATGCAAGAGTAATTAATTGTTTCATTTAGTTCAATTTTATTAATTCCAAAATAATACCATATCATCAGAGTTGTCCAGTATTGTTTCATCTGTTTCAAAAAATAAAGATAAACACACTTTTTTTTGTTTTTTCATATAATGTCTTTGTTAATGGATGTGTATTGTATATGGAGATCAGAGTATGTTGATACAAACATGTATGTATTGTTGTTTAGGTATATCTTTGTGTGTATATATGATGAGATAATTAGACGTTAACATGTATGCATGTGAATTCACATTTTTACGTGTTTAATAGAGAAGCAACAAATCCAAGCTTAGTGGGTAATAAAAACAAATAAATATAAGGAGCGGTGGTTAAAGAACGAATGGTGAAAGTAATACACATGATGAAAAAGATATAAATGAATTGAAAGGGTTAACAAGTAAATAATGTAATCGGATGCTGAGCTTGACCGGTGAAAATTATAAACATATCCCCCCCCCTAATAAGATATACTAAATAAAAAAGTTTTATAAATTCATCTCACTTCCTTGTCTTCTTTAGTCGGAAGGGGTTGACTCTCTGCAAAGAGTACAACCGAAACATGCATGCACAGATGTAACCAATAATGTTTGTATGAATAAAAATGTATACTAAAGAACAGCTCGACTTTATATTGAACACTTTTTTATAAACACTGGAGTTTCAACGGATTAACATCTACATATGTATATACATATATACACACACACACATATATATATATACATATATATACATATATATATATATACATTTATACATATACATACATATACATACATATATATACATATATATATATATATATGCATACATACATAAATATAAACATATATATATACATAAATATATATATATATATAAACATATATATATAAACATATATATATATATATATATACATATATATATACACACATATATACATATATATATATATAAACATATATATAAACATATATATACATATATATACGAACATATATATACATATATACATGTATACATATATGTATATATATATATATATATATATATATATGTTATTGTGTGTGTAGACCTCGCGTAGATAACCGAAAGATCTGAATGTTTAAAAAACACATGAAATTTATCAAAAGGATATCCTCAAAGGGAGGATAACACCAAGGAATAGCGTGATCGTTTCTTTTGACATTTTTTTATCACAGATGAAAAGAATTGGCGACAACTGCTGTATAACCCACGACTTGTTTATGAAAATGAAAGAAATGGACCTGATATGGCACCTTTACAAACAAATACCAAAACTGAAACAGTGCTAAGAATTAAACTGATCGATGTCTGTCAGGCAACGCATGTTATTTATTCAATATTTGCTCTTAACAATGATATAAACTATGTTATGCACCGTTGGCAGTTGTAACGAGAAAGAGAAAGATAGAAAGAGAATTAGAGTGAGAGAGAGGGAAGGAAAGCGAGAGATAAGTGTGACGAGATCGCATGGGTGACGTCGAGAGTTAGCTGACGGCGATCGCTCCTTTCCGCGGTAAAACCTCTCCTGAATCAGCATTGCTTGATTCCAGTGGCAAAGAAAAGTCTTGAATGACTGGTAATAATAATAATGACACAGGCTGAAAGCTCTCGCAGATAGAGCAGCTATTATCCCATAATTGTCATCCATTTTAGTACTGCTCAGACTCAACGTTGCTTAACATCGGTTATCTTATAGGAACCAGTGTGTTAATGTGGTTATTCCGTATATGTCAGCATCACACAAATATAATATCAGGTTGTAAAGAAAGTAATGCTGTTTTTGTCCAACACATTTATTTTATCTGAAACATTAACATTAGGGCATTTTTAACCCTTACAATAATTTCCCCCATTTTCTATGAGTTCTGTCTAACGATCAACTAGCTTCTTGATGCGTTCTTCAAAAGATTTATCTGATTTTTGAGAGAAAACAAATTTTGGTCATTTTTTAGTAGGTCGTCGTTTTCATAAATGTTATTGTTTAAGTGATGCTGCAACGACCGGAAAAGATAGTAGTCTGATGGAGCAATGTCAGGTGAATACGACGGATGAAGCAAATCTTTCCAATTGAAACTCATGACATTTTCCTGAGGGAGTTTTGCTGTGTGACGTTTCGGGTTATCATGCTGAAACACAGCACACTTCCTATGTAGTAATGCTGGTCGTTTTTTTGACAGAGCAATTCTTGGATCATCCAGCTGCGAACAATATATGACTGCTGTGATTGTTTTATTAGGCTCTAGTAACTCATAATGAATCAGTTTTCTTATGTCCCACCACAAATAGAGCATAACCTTCTTTAGGGGTTAAGCCTTGTTTTGAAACAAGCCATGGACTTTGGTTTCGGTCTAACGATTGTCTTTGGCGTTGGGTATTCTTGTAAATAACCCATTTTTCATCTCCAGTCACAATTACTTGCAAACATTGTCCTCGATAATTGCTGGAAAGAAAATATGAGCAAACAGTCATTTTTTTTTTATTTCGTTGATCGTCGGTGAAATCGTCGGGAACCAAGAGTCCAAGTTTTGAAACTTTTCCTAACTTGTGAAGGCATGAAATAATTGTCGTATGGGTTGTATTGACTTATTGGGCTAATTCTCTGTTGGTTAACTTTGGATTGGCCTCCACATCAACTTTAATGGCGTCTTTATCAATTGATTATGGATTTCCCGAACGTCGCCGATCGGACAGGTTAAATTCTCCAAAAGAAACTTTTGCAAACCACCGTTGACATTTTCGATCATTCGGAACATTTATCCCATAGACAGTTCCAATATTCCTTGTAGATTCTGCAGCTGAGTTTCCTTTTTTGATTTCATAGAGCATACAATGTTTTATATGCTCCTCACTAATACCCATTTTCTGACGACTGAGACCGTTAAATTTAATATTTTCCAACTAATTACTATATCTCAAAAGCAAAGCCAGATATCAAAACAACAATTCACACACAAATCTAGAACTGTGTGCTACTTAGGAGGCTGCAACATGATGAAGTAAAAAATACGACATTACTTTTGTTCCTAACCTGATATATAGTCATATATATATATACATATTTATATAAATTTACAATAGTGTTACTCTTAGTGATGTGCGACATATAACTTGTCACATACTTTGCAAAGTGTGTGTTTTGTTTATTTATGGTTTACCTAACGGTAATTTGCCAATATGTGTAATTGCAATAACACGTAATTAATAACGATCTGAACTGTGCATTTTTGCTATGATATTTTACAACGACGCTGGTTGTAACAAAGACGGACCAGCATTAAAGGGGACGATGAGAGCTTAGGGAAAGAAACCAGGTCAATACAACACAGCTAGTTAATGGCAAAAGTTTTAATTAACCTATTAACTTGTATGTTTCTCAAGTTCTTAAAAATGTTAGCCCTTTCTAATAATGTTTAACCCACAGCGAGGATTACCTACACATAATTTATTTCTGTTATATCGAGGTCTTTTTTTCACTCATTCATCTTCTAGATTGTTTTAACTTCGTTCTTTTCTTTTTTCAGTTTACTTATTTTTAAAACTTATCATTTTTATTGTTTTCTGTTGAACGCATTGGCGGACGCTAGCGCACTTAGCGTCACATATTAAAGTGTATACTTTATATTCATCACCTATACCCCTATTGCTACTGCTTAAATATCATAATCACTCTGACAGATGCAAAACAATGATTGGTTACGCTTCGGAACGCCATCTAAAGGAACGCTAATTCCATTGCTTCTGTTGACGGCTGCTAAACCATTATTTACGTACGAGTAAAACTGACGTAATATCGTCTTTGTTTCCGAGTTAACGAAAACCTTAATTATTAAAGAAACTTTATAGAACAGTTGTTGCCCTGTATAGAATCATAATTAACAGCTTCAATCAGCTGCTGCTGATGCTAACGTTCACTTTAATATATACTAAGTTTTCTCAGTTTGTCCTACACGCAAAGTAATATCTACTTATGAATATAGATATTGTCCCAGAGATACATGGCAAATGGTTATAGTAGTTCAGAAATAATTATTGTCTAAATAGTATTAGCTTTTTCTTGTAATCTTATATATAAAGTGAAGTCAGAATGTCCTCTATTTTTTTAGATAAGGTACCTTCGTTAAAGAAAAGATACACAAAGAATCCTGCTCCATATGCGATTTCGTCGTATATTGGTACGTGGTTCTCGAAATAAGAAGAAGCTTATTTCCACTTCAGCAAGTGATATATGTTATCCGTTCAGTCGTTTTTTATTTGTTTAGTAATTTCAGTGCGGAAGTAGGAATCGTCAAGACTTTCCAAGTGATACATCAGCATGCTTACACTCATTCCACTGTACGATATAAGGAATGTTTTCGTTAATTCAAGTTTATTTTCACACTTCAGATTTATCACTACGTTATTAAATACATAAAACGTCAAAAATACGTTTTTTTGATTTTAAATAATACGTATGCATTTAAAAAAATCTTCCCGACAACATCATCATAATATATATATATATATATATATATATATATATTTATATAAGTATATACACATATATATGCATATATACATATATATATATATATATACATATATATATATATATATGTATATATATGTATATATATGTATATGTATATATGTATATATATATGTATATATATGTATATATATATGTATACATATATATTTATATATACATGTATATATATATGTATATATATATATGTATATATATATGTATATATATATATGTATATATATACATATATATATACATATATATATACATATATATATATATATATATATGTATATATATATATGTATATATATACATATATATATACATATATATATACATATATATATATATATATATATATATATATATATATATATATATATATATATATATACATACAAATGCACCAACATTACTTTGTTTGAAAAACACACTTCCATACTATTCAGACTTTATTTTCTTATTCTTTAGAAAGGTGTACGTTAGTTCGCGTTCAATCCCCGTCGGGTTAACTGATGTTTAAAAAGTTCGAGTGTTGAATTGATCACGTGTTGGCGTGTGAATATGCATAGAATAATTAGTTTAAACTAACTATTCGTACTGTCCACATGTATTTTATTTATGACATTAATCGTAATACTTCATCTTAATCAAGAATAGCTCGTAACAAATAATACATTCCTTCCAATGTTTGTGCATATACTATTTTGATTTCCCCGTACGCTAGCAGTGTCAGGTTAGAAGCATTTGAGACAGGTGCGATTCTCCCCATGGAAACGTCTCCGTGCAAACATACAAACTACATAGTGCGGTAACACTGATTTTCTTCACTGGTGATTCATTATTACAAAGAATCTCTGCTCCTTTATACAGGCATTTCGTATTTTTTTCAGAACTTATTAATGATGGAAAAAGTCTATTTTTTCTGTTCTTTTCTCGTGTTAATAATGTAAACAGATGCTTATTATTTTTTTCCTACTGATAAAAGTACTTATTTTGTTGAAAACACATGGTTTAAAGGAGTTTTTATAATTATTTCTTTGTTGCACTATTTTAATATAATGAATTTTTCAAGTATATAACTTTACATATATTTTATCTTTTAATATAATGACCATCTCAAGTATGTAACTTTACATATGTTTTATTATCATGGTTACTTCTATAATAATATTCTATTCCTATTAGTGAAGAAGTAATAAAATATAATTATATTTTGGGGAAAATATAAACAGAATGAAGTATAACACTATATTCATTGCAATGAAGCTTAACATAGGTGCCCGCGTTTAATGCCAGCAGATAATCGTCAGGATGAGCGCAAGTCGACTGATAGTTCCATTATCTGATGCAACGCAGACGCCTCTATGTAGTGTTATTGCAATTAACATATGGTCATACTTTACTACTAAAATCTACCCACACATTGAGCACGGTTGAAGTAAATACGTTTTTATATACACAATATATTATATCATCTTATAATATTAGAGGTGTATACATTAAGTAAACAATATATAAAATATACACACATACACACACATATATTTATATATATATATATATACATATCTATCTATCTATCTATCTATCTATCTATATATATATATATATATATATATATATATATATATATGTGTGTGTTTTGTTGTTACTTGAGTTAATGTATGCATGTGTGTTAGAATGTAATATAAAAATGGAAACACCTAAAATGTATACTGATGGATCAATATTTTTTGAAACCTAATGTCTTTTTTTTGTTTGACTAATATGCTTTTAAAGTCATTTTAGCTTCCAAAATGTTACTAAAATCTGTTCGAATTCATTCAACAACGTGATATAAACCCACAAAATATGCTAATAAATTCCCTGACTCGTTTGCTCTCCTCCGTTAAATTCACAATGACGTAACATCTACTCTATATGCACCATTTTTTATTATGTAGTCACTATGAGGACTAGCAACAAAAGGAATAAAACATATATTGTATTGATTTTGCGTGAAAATATTCTTAAATGATAATAGAGTAAATAAAAGTTAACATGCAGAAAATTGTACTATTTAGGTTTTTGTAAAGTAACGAATATATTGTAACATCTATTAAAACATGTAAATATTAAACACATATTAGTTCAAGCTAATGACAACACAGAAATTACGAAAATAAATCTGCTAGACACAACCCTCACAGAAGACAAATGTTAAAGATGGTTATTGTTTTATGATATAGTTGCAAGTTTTGGTTGTTTTATTTTTGTGTTGAAATATTTTAAAAACAAGAATCTAGTAAAATAAATAATATTTGAATTGTTTAAAATCAATTACAAGCGTTAAACAGGACAGATCGTGTACAAATAAACGCTAATATATTGGCGTGAAACGCTTCCTCTTCTATTTCCTTATATTTGATTGTAAAATAGACTTAATTTAATGAAATAAGTTAGTAATAAAATGGCGGTAATTACATGTTTTTTTATGATTTATTTCAGAATTTATCAACCGAATTATTTTGAATATATATAAAACTCGTGTATAAGCTTCAGAAACCATAAATACTTAGGGATTTATTATTCCAAAAAAATATTCACGGTGTTTAAGTAACTTATGCATCTAATTCACGGTGCGAACTGTTTTCGTATATATACATTTTCGTATATATAAATTAGAATCAAGTATTAAATGCATCGTTTAGGTCAAGTTTAAAAGTAAAATAATGGATGAAGTAATGTTTAAATTAGTTTATAGTGAGGCAAGCAATGAGGTAATTTCAATTACAGACAGACACATGATCTATATTATAATATGATAGAATCGTTTTGTGTTATGAACAGGTCATACATTTGAAATAATAATGCGAGTATCGCACATACACAAAATTACCATTATAGAATGAATTTAGAAGCGTTTCTCATCATTTAAATGATTCAATGAATTAATATTGTATTAATACGAAATCAGCTACCAAAAAGTGTACTTATCATCAAAACTGACTAATGAAAAACCGAATTGATTTAAATTAACTGCTATTACTTTCTATAAGGACACCTTTAATTTATCGGAGTGAATTTGATTTGATGTTTTTCTCCACTTGGCAAACTTTGAGTAGTGGTAGAAAACAATGCCACCTCTTATATTTTTGTTTTTGTCTACTGCACATGATGGAGATGGGAGGAACAGGACTTTTTGGCTGTCCCTTGTTGGCCTCGTTTACGGCTGGAGTGCCACTTCCAGAGGCAAGAAGGTTTACATCACTGCTTACCTCATCGTCTAGTGTGTAAACGGGTTAAGCTCCCATTTTTATCCTGGATGCCGGCCTGTCATTATTTAGTCTTGTTGGTGTTCATCTTTTTTATAACCTTCTTATTGTCAGCGGCTCTCATCTATTTATTTAAAGGTGCCCTCTATTATTAGAAGGTCTCCCCTCGTCCGTAACATGGGGTGTGCTTCACCGCCTGCGGAGATGGAACACCAATTTTTAAAATAATTGGTCAGGGGTTGGTTCTCATAGGAAGTATTGTTATTCAATTCCTTCCTAGCGCAGAAAGAGGTGACACAAGGTCGGAAAGTGAGGAGAGTCGAGCCAGCACACCTAAAAAAGGAGCACTTTGACCTTTTCTAAAATTGCTTCGGAGCCCCGTCGGATTTACCCGGTCTGAGATGCCGCGGCAAGAAAGCAATGGACTTAATCCAGCCCAAATAGTTTAAAATCAAAAACTGAAGGGACGAACTGGGCATTTCCGTTAGGTGATCAGTTGTACTATTGGGATTATTTTAACATCCCGTTTATTGCGTTCGATTTTCGTATCATTTTTGATGAAATTTATTAATTATTGTATATTTTATCCCAAAATGACATTCTAATTCATTGTTAAATACTTAGAAAATCGAACTTTAATGCAATTCCTGTAATTGCTGGCGGCTATGTTGCTATTTTCTATTATTTTCGTTTGCGTTTGACATCTATAAAAAGGAAAAACTTTTGACTCAATTTTTATTTCTAAAAGATTGTGGCGTTTGTGTATATTTTCACATCTATAAAAAAGGCAAAAAGGTTTTACTTTATTTTATTTACAAAAATATTGTGGCGTCTTAAAACAACTTTTTGACAAATGTTAATATAAATTAAGATTTTAGAAAAAGAGAATATTGCATTAACTATGTAGTGTATGTTTTTGTGCCACAATTAAATAATACTCCCAGCGTAGACAAAATATGCGACCAGACTAGTTTTGCTAGTTTATTTAGTTTTAAATACATCATATTGCATACTTTGCAATATTTCAGAGTACTGAAGTCATCCCGTGTCCAATCTGCGATAATTCTTTATCTTTCGGAAAAGAAAAAAAATACTTTAGGGCCATTGTTACAATTTTCCTGGTGCTTGTATAATAAAAAGCCGAAAAAAAGTTTGTTTTGTCTTTTAGTGTTGGAGAGGTAAACAAGGGGCAGGTAACTCTTCTCATCAGCTCTGGCTTTCAATGAATATTTTTACATTTTGTTTGTTCTAAATTAAAGCAATTTACTTAGCAATAAATGCACAACAAGGGTTAGGGTTTAGGGTTAGTGTTTAGGGTTTAGGGTTAAGGTTACGGTAAGGGTAAGGGTAAGGGTTAGGGTTAGGGTTTAGGTTAGGGTTAGGGTTAGGGGCATGTTTCTGCACCAGAAATTAATCTGTGTGCTTGTAGAAAATCTATTTGTTTTGAGGTAAAATAAATAATCTCTTCGAACTTGAAAGAGTTAAGATCCATTTTCCTAATTTCAGAGAAAATCGTGTTTAAAAAGCGTGGTAAGAGTTACCTGCCCCTTATTTACCTCTCCAACACTAAAAGACAATGAAAAAAAATTTTTCGGCTTTTTATTATACAAGCACAATTTTCCTGGCAATATAGAACGACACAAGCAAAATACATCTTTATTTTTAAGAAATGACAGAAAAACATTAATTTTAGCGGGCAAACAGTAAAGTCGGCTTTTACTGTGACTTCCGTAAAGAAGGTTGTGACCTTCGTAATGAAGGTCGTGGTTCTTACTAACCACTATTAATAATGCCACTCGACTTAGTGCACTAGGTTATATTAAGACCGCGACACAACTAAACGCCAAATATATGGCGCCGGCAACTGAAGTAGGATAATTTCAAGATGGCCTGACACACTGTTGTACAGACGGACTGAAGACACCCGACGATGGTGTCTAGTAGGTGGTATGGTGTAAGCTTCTCTACCTATTTCATGAATTAATTGACTAAAACATATACAATAAATTAAGGTACGACTAAACGTTATTGCAGCAATTAGTATTGGTTATGGTTAATAATACCACTATGTTTGTATCGATTATTACCGGTCTGACAGGCCACAACAGTGGGGATTTCAATTCATACTCACGGCCTCAGATATTATTATGTATTTAAACCAAAGGTTTACTTTTTCTCTTAACAATATAATTGTTTGTATACATGACCTTTAAGAGAAAAGAACAAGTTGTTCACTTAGAGGTAGATCATTTTCATATGAGAAATTCATATCAATTTAAGCAGACATCAATAAATTGAACCCATTCACGCACTTAGTTAACCATCTCATTCGTGATTCTCCCTATCTCTATATTACTTTACCACTACTTTTCTGACCATTCTTTATTGACTTCCATCATTGCTGTTGTTTTTTAAGAATACAAGTGTATCTCGTCGTCAATTAGACTCACTTGAACTAACATTTTCTGTTTCCTATATTAAGAGAATAACATTTATTCATGAAAAGTCAATTTCTCATTCAACTTATGAATTTGTTATTTTAAAGTCTTTCATATCTGCAAAAATCGTATACGCTATATCAAAACATTGTATTAAGTTAATAAAGCATGTTTCACATGAGACAAGATTTTCTAATTATTTTATACTCTACTAGAACAATACCCGTCTCAAGAGGGGCACAATTAATTTCTCGAACAGAACAATGTTGCACTACTTTTATGCCTCCTTATGAAGATGAAATGCTACCGAACCTTAATGTAAAATATTCAAGCTTTACGTTGAATGGGTCTTATTTATCAATTGACATCCAGTGAATGTTGGTTAATTTGTGTCTAATAACTATGGACAGAATTTAATGCAAATCTGAAATATTCGAACTTTCTAATAAGAAGTTATACCCATACTATTCTTATTTAAATAGTAAAACAAAACTATCTGAGATCAGATAAATACTTATTAATTGATGTTAATTGCATATTGCATGAATGTTGAAATATCGCAGGTATCTGAATTTCAACGAAGGGCTCCCATAAAATGTCTAAAATAAAATATAACACACATTACGACCTCTTACTTCAAGCATGTAGGTTCGAAAAGTGTTATGAGATATTACTTAGCTTAAGAGTCAAACCTGTATGCACAAATTGATAAACATATACCCATACCTAAAAACAATATCACATTTCAGAAACCATAATCGCCATAATCACGACATATGTGTGTCTATACGTCTCTCCGATCGATCACTACTGAATTTGATGCAACAGTGTACAATTAAGAGCAGATAAGATGAGAACTGGTGAGAGGAAGAACATAAGTGGTGTCGAGTAGTAATTCATAACATTAAGACAAATTTCATGGCGAAACGGTTGATATAAATAGGGGAGTGTTCAAAGTTAAAAAAGATTATTGTGAAATAAAAATGCGGTTAATTTCTTCAATGTTTCGGTGATTTCTTTGTAAAATGTAAACTTCATATATATCATTTTCGACAGAACAGGTAGTGTCGTCGTTAAATAATATTCAGTTATGTAGTGAATTCCTAAGAATCAGTTTTGAATTGTCTATGAAGATGTATCTGACAATTCCATTTCCTCATATTTTGACATATGTGTTCATCTTATGTACTTAGGTAATACATATATACATATGTATATATATACATGTATATATACATACATATATATATATATATATATATATATATATATATATATATATAAAGAATGCATTAAGCCGATCCGACGCTTCCGTATATTAAATAGGTTCTTCAGATATACTAAAAAAATAGAGAGAAGTAATATTTATATCGGAGCTTGCAGTAGACATTATTTATGTTTGTGATTGCATAGCTGAATACGGTACATAGTAAATTAAAATTTCATCTGTAGTACATAAAGAACTTTTCACATAAATCAATGCACTTGTCTCTATATACATATGTATATATATATATATATATATTTATTATATAAATATAAACATATAAATATGTATATATATATATATATATTGATAAGATTTGTAGAAATAAATCTAAAAAGGTGCTCGATTATTCAAAAAAACACTTAAAAAGTGGAAATTTCAAATAAAAGACAAATTCTAATGTTAATATTGTGTTACAGAATGTATAGTGCAAACTTTGAATTGAGTTTCCCTAACACCATATATATATATATATATATATATATATATATATATATATATATATATATATATAACTGGTCTAGCCGCACTGATGAGCTGTGAAACAGCGAAACAGTCTGTATGTAGATGACTATATATATATATATATATATATATGAAGAGATAGAGAGATTGATAATAGATAGATAGATTGATAGATAGATCGAAATAGGTTGAGATAAATCAAATTAGCACATAAATATCAGTAAATAAAATTCAAACAAAATTAAATTTGGCTTACAATATTTTCACAAGATTATCTAGAATATTTTATTTTGTATATTACTTTCGATCATTCCAACAAATCAAAGTTTTGACTTGATCTTCTGTAATACGATATATATATATATATATATATATATATATATATATATATATATATATATATATGTATATATATATATATATATATATGTATATATATATATATATTTTAAACGAATCCTTTTCACTCCATTTTTAATAATAGTTTTTCAAATGTTTGAACTTTGGCTTTTCCACAGCTAACTTATCTATCTGTATATCTCCTCTGATGATAAGATTTCGATCTTTGAAAAGCCTTGGCTTAAGAAAATAATATTAAACAGTAGTTTATTACAGTATATACCTTGCATTGAACAATCGAATTTTGAAATAAATCTGGACATTCGTACATGTTTTTCATATATATATATATCACATGTTTTAATATAAAATAACATGTATGCATTAGATTAAGTGTATTCTTATAGTAATCACTAGTCGAAACAAATATGGAACACAATATTCAATATTTAAACATCAATTTGTAACCTTTCAGTTTAGCTATTAAATATATATATAAAATATTAAATTAAAGTTATATAAGTCTGTTTTAAATAGTCATTAAATTATTGAATAAAATAAAATTGATGTAATACTTTATATACACATATATACAGAAACCTGTCATTGTTGACGCCATTCCCTGTCGGGCGTGACTACAATCGTTTCAGCTTGCCGATGAGTCCACTGGGCACGGGGATTTACTAAAGATGTCTAAATCTGCCCTTTTGGATGAAACCGCGGTACATTGCTGAATTATATAATATACAGTATCTAAATAAATTATATTAGCTCTCTTATATGATCGAGCACTTTATTTGATTTCTTTTCATATACAACCTGACACGATATATACATATATATATATATATATATATATATATATATATATATATATACATATATATATATATATATATATATATATATATATATATATAACCTACATAAAAGAAACATAAAAAATAAACAAATTATAGGAACAAAATGTAATCAGTATAGATATTTAAATTTTAAAAGAATATATTAAAAAATAAACTATTAAATCAGCGCAACATAATAAAATAGACATAATTCTCTTATATAACCTTATGAATAAAACCTTAGATAAAACTAAAAAATACAACACCCCAAGTATAAAACCAAACAAAAACCTACACCTCAAAACAATCCTAAATTAATCATTGATATAAAAGACTACCATACATAATTCTTTATCCCAAAACAGTCCTTTGTAATTTCCTCACTCGGTATTAACAACCTCTCAATCAGTCATCGGTATTTACATTTGAGCGTCTGAGATACTCATTATCGACTTCATTACGTAGATTAACACAATATATCATGATTCAGTATAACTTACTAAGATTTTAAAAAATACACAAGTTCTAGTTTATCGTGTTTTATTGTTATTTTTAATGTTTCACTTCTTAATTTTTATATTTTATAATGAATACCTATTTTCCAAATCAACCATCTCGATAAAGGTTTCTGATTCTTAGTCGAATCATCTTTTGGTTCGAGATACATATGGAACATACATTATAAAAAAATCAACAAATTTAAATAGCATAATTAAGCAGAGGATTGTGTTATGGTTAACAATCTTAGCTTAAATAATGAATGCTGACTAAATACACACAAACAGTATATATATATATATATATATATATATATATATATATATATATATATATATGTATATACACTCCTTTCAATAATACATATTTTAATATTATTATCTACATACGTATAAGTTTCATTCTTTGCGGAATCATCAGTGTATAAATTACCAGTCACGCCAGTCACACGATTCGAACCCCGGAACAAGAGTCATATTAAACTCCAATTCCGAGCTTTCGAACAAAAGAAGCTTACGTAAATGTCTACAGAAAAGATGAGAAATACACTTTATATATGCCCAAAGAAAGAGGGCAGCTATAGTCTATTTCCATGGCAGTGTTAGACAGAAAGGAACATGTATTGTAGTATTTGACGGTATCTTTTATTTACTCATTACACAGGTGAAAAGGGGCTACAAATAATTATTTTAATAATAAATATTTTCATAGTTTCTATATTCGTATATTTTTCATCGTTTCGGAATCATCAGTGTAGACATAACCGTTCGCGGCAGTTGCACGATACGAACTCTAAGACAAGGGTCATATTCCTTCCAATATTTATATATAGTTTTCACTGTTTACAAATTAGACTAAGTGCATCGATGGAATCAGTATTATTAAGAAAATTATACGTGGACAAGTGTTTATAAATAACGCATAAGTGAGTGATAGCAAGACGACAATAATGTCTTGAATAAAACAATAAAATATTAAATGTCTTATTATATAATATATAAAATGTATAAAAAGTTATAACAAAGAAGCAATGATTTATATCTGCAATCGATCTGTCATCAACGCCAAGTATATGGTGGACGCATATCACAACGAAAAGCGCAGCAATGTTTTTGTTGGGTGTATATTTCCAACCGCCGCACGATGTACTAGGGCACTTAGATCGTGGTTTTATATACAGCAATTGGTATACCCAAATCTTTCCCGATTTAAATAGTTATACAATCAAGCATCGCTTTGCTTCGGTTATCTTATGGTATCGAATGGTAAACTAGTGAAGTTAATTTCATTTTTATTATTTAGGAATATTTTTCTATGTAAACATTCGCAGTTTAGATGTTCATCGTATTTTCGGCCACCTTAATATTTTGACGCATTTTTTTGTGAAAACAAAATTCTTAATTCATACGCATGTTCTGCCTTGCATCCGTCCATTTACACCCGATGCACATTTTGAAGGTGTAAACATAAAAATTAATAAGAAAATCGTTGTTTATCTAATAGTTGTATACATAAATAACATCACATACAATTATATTTTGTAAATTTTGAATACACTTATTTTATCCAACAGCAAAAAATAAAAGTTTATTCATAAGATATATCTTTTCAACACCAATATGTAAATTTCAAGAAGCTTCAACAGGTGTCCTGCTGGTTTGGCAAACATAGAGCAGACCCAATGCGTTTCCTTGAATAGTGGCGAAATAATGGTTCTCGTAAAACCAAGTTAATTCACGACTCGCCTCAGTGTGACGCGTTATTTTAAGACGAAGGCCGTTGCATAAAGCACGCGTGGCGGGGCTTCTCGCTCGACTTATCAACTGGGCGATCATTTACAACACAAATCTTTCAAGGATACTGGCGTATTTTGATCGCTTGCAGGCTTCGTGTAACGTTGCTATCTGCCGGCGTTTGTCATCGATTCCGTTACTAATTAACTCGCAAAAGTGTTGATACAAGTTACATTTTATATTAGCGACCTGCCGTTTGCAATTGGAAACACAGTCAATACCAACAGGGCCTTTCTAGAATTAACAGAAAGCCAATGTATATGACCCTTCGAACGATTCTGGTGATCTCGCATTGTTTAAGCAATCTGCCGGCGTTCTTTCTCAATTATAGGGGTTGAAGTCTATATTCCCCGAACATCTGGCACACATTACTCTTTCAAGACCTTCGTTACACACCTATTATAGCATAATTACTTTTTCCAGTATTTCATTGCACCAAAAAAATGATCTCTAGGCAAACTGTAGTTCATTATGCAGTGAATCTTGCTTAATATGCGCATAATGATTATTGATCTAATTCAATCCAATAATATATTTGAATTTTCAAATGGGAAGTTGTACCAATATGATGCTTCCTAAAACGCTTTAGAATACCTCAAAGAAACTGACATTTTGGGAATATCTATTAATTGATGTTTAATACATATTGTGATAAAATCCCTTATATAAAAAAACTCTACCAACTTTTAAATAATGAATCTGCAAATGATGTGATATCATTTTCTATCTAGTCTTCAACTTGCCAGAAAAAGATTGGCAAACATAAATTATTTGAACACCAATATTCCTTTACTGATACTTTTTTATAATGAAAAAGTAATCTCCAAATTCAGCTTGCTGCATGAGCATAAATGTCTATATATTTGCAGCCTGAAATCTGTAATCTGTTATGCAGATTACATATCAAGCCTTCCGACTCATTCTTCTTTTCCTTACCGTCTGTTTCATTTTTACGATATTCTCTACAATAATCCTGTCTGTCCTCGTCATTCTCATCATCTTCCTTTATTGTTGTTATTGTGGCGCTTATTCGTTTTCTATCAAATTCATTTTATATTACCATTTATCATGCGTTAGATTCTTTACATTTATTTGTTCAACTTTTGCTTCTATCTTTATAAATGTTATTATGCGTTCATGTGAATATATTTGTATGTACATCATTCACATCTAAACTAATTAACCGATCATTGTGAAGTTTTAAACCGAACTTCAAAGCTTAAGTGCTCCAAATGTGAGCTATATTTAGTGAAATTTACTTTTATGCATACGCATGGTGGTTTAAGCTCTTTGTACAAATTAAGATTCAGATTTTTGTGACATTTTTACAATATGTATTAGACATCAATGAATAGATATTCCGAGAATTTCAGTATTCTACAGCGTTTTACAAAGCATAATATCGGTACTATTTCCTATTTGAAACTTTAAATATATTATTGGATTGAATTAGATCAATAATCATTGGGTGCCAATTAAGCAGGATTCACTGCATTTCTATTTCTTTTTAAACCCCCTTAAGCTTAAGCCAGGAAGTTGAGACATTTGTAGAATGAAAGTCATGTAATAAAACACTTCCATTAGAATTGTTGCAATATTGTTCTGATGTAGAAAATGATATAGAATTTTCTTCTCTTCTCCCTCTCTCTCTCTCTCTCTCTCTCTCTCTCTCTCTCTCTCTCTCTCTCTGGTAAATAAGTATATGGAGTTTTATTAAGGGCGATGGCTTAGCAGAAAACTGCAATGGCAAAAGAGAGAGTGAACAAAAGCTAATAAGTAAATAACAATATTTGTGGTATCAATCTTAACAATAATCTATTTATTGTTCGATGAATCTTTTACATGATGTGAACTGAAAGATAGTTCACCTAGTAAATGTATATGAGCATCATTTTGTATTTAAAATGAAAGTAACTCTTTGCCGAAGAGTTATCTCTCTTGCCTCACAGTGATTATGAAAGAGTGTTATGTCTCTTGCATCATTCCAGGCAGCAGACATTTGAGATTAGGCGTGTTGTGCAGCGCTTTACAGGTAATATGTTTAAACTACTAAGCAATTATTTTTCAGTGTCTAATTGAGAAGAACTATTAATTGTTAATTATTTTCACTAATTATAACTCAGATGTGGAGCCTTCAAGCTTTGACACTCTGTTTCAAAATTCACAAGGATTGGTTAATTATTGTAAATTATATTATTTCTTTTTATGCGTGCCATATCTCACAATAAGTA
This sequence comes from Sepiola atlantica, assembly GCA_963556195.1. Lineage (NCBI taxonomy): Eukaryota > Metazoa > Mollusca > Cephalopoda > Sepiida > Sepiolidae > Sepiola > Sepiola atlantica. Next base: position 52,014,457 of record OY744536.1, on the reverse strand, counting down.
CGGCTTCACGTCAAATGGCGACGATAGTTATCGATAAATTAAACCAAACCACTTTTTAACCGGACGAATATTTAAAAAAAAAAAACTAAGAAATAACACATTTGTTATTTTAGAAAAAAAGCGATGGTTTAAAGAAAAAAAAGAATGGAGATTTCTGATTAGTTAAAAGAAACTATTTACACTTACTACGAGAAGTTGCTTGAGGAGACACAATTCAGGATTTGAACGACTTTGACCAACAATTCACACAGCAACTGAAAGTGTCAAAAGTGTTCACACCTACATAACTAGTGATTTGCAGATAAGATGTGTGCAAACATAAACGAATTCGTTTAGGTCAAACTTTAAAAAAACAAACTTTTGCTGTATGCACGTGGGAATGACACTTTCTTAACATACTTTTTCTATGTAAGCGATGCTTCGAAGATGTGTTCGTTTTTAAGAATATTAGTACCAGTACAGCATGCTCGTTATGTCAATTTCATCTTCCGAAAGAAGCAAAAGTATTAAGCTACACTGAAACAATGGAACAGCTTAAATACATTTTAGCGTTCCCAATCCCTATTCAGCGTACGTTATAATAGCCTAAATTGGCAAAGTACGATGCTGACAACAATAATACCTTTGCTGGTTAGTTAAACAGTGAATGCGAAAAGTTTTAAATGAAATTACTCACAGAGTATCGGTATAAATATGTGACATTCATTGCAGGAATACATTCTCTACAATATTCGGACACTAGTAGACGTTTATTTTCAAGACTGGAACAAGATTAATATGTCAGAGTCAAAACTCTCACTACACAATGCTAACATTTATTAAGCATTAAACTCAAGTTTATGATAGTACAACAGTCCAGTAATCCATCTAATACAAATAATCTTCGAGCAAAGGCTAAGAAACCTCCCACAATGGAAAGTACCTCCAAGTGCTTGCTGGAATTGCGATAGGAAGTAGTTATCGTGCTTCTGTCTATTTACGAAGCATAATCGCTATGAATGCTTCATTTGCGAACATAAAGAAGGATTTTGTAACTTTTAGAAAAGCAGAACGGTCAACAAACACATAGGTCATTAAAATCTGACACATAAAAAATTCAAGAAAAACAGGCTAGAAGAATCAAATTCGAATTCTGTGTCTGAAACATTCAAACTCCATTTTTAATCTCACAGAAAATATGTTACTGTTATTGTAAATTACTGTTCAATTCTGTATTAAGTTTGACACGGCTTCAGATATCGTTGGAGCATATTGGGACGCCGGCCTTAACAGAATCCCATTATATAGTTCGAAGTGCGTCATGCAACACAAATTAGATGACGGGTGAGTTAAATTGCAGTGTATTAACAAAAATTGTTCTTAAACATACTATTGTTTCGAGTTCTTATTTAATTTAGCTTGGTGTAAACGGGATAAAGGAATTGCTTCTTTTCAATGTAGCCCTCAATCGTCTTTTCTACTATTTTTTGTATTGAAAAACAATTCACATAAATACTCATGACGAAATTTAGCAATGTTTTTCAAGAGAGTCTATGATTTTGCACCAAATAAAAAAACGATACAAAAATTAAAGTATGATGCCAACCCAATTTTTAGACTCAAACGTCCGGTATCTTATGCTACAAATTACATAGTTTACAAGGTGTTGCATGAAAAGGTACTACAACCAAACAATTACTCCGCATAGACAGCTCCTTGCTGTGGTTAGAAAAGCAATCGGTAGAGTAAGAATATTTGATGAATATTCGACTGGATAGAACAATTCCTTAAATGCACATCAGTAGCTTTTCTTTTTACAAGAAGACTTTTGTCGCGAAATAAATAGTTTAAATTGTTTGGCAAGGATTGAGTTTTTGAATGATTACCTGCAGTTGGAGCTTAATGAGGAGCCAAAAGAGCTTCTGGCAACTAACACACACACAAGGGACGATTTAAATTCTACCTTTTTTTCTATTTGGTGAAGAACCAGCTCCAACCATATTCACGCCAATAATGGATGCAGTGTAAACCGGATTGGCAGGACTTGCAGCATTCATCGATGGTACCAGCGCTGCAGATGCTACTCAAAATGAACTTTGATTTCTACATTTGAGCGTATTCAGAAGTATGGATTCTTGTACAAACTGAAATAGGTTAATTAATTCGAACAAAAATTAAGTATCAAGGGTTTTATTTTTAGCAGAAATCGTCAACGGCCAGACCCCGAAAATTAAGCCATTAAAAATTCCAGCATCGTCAAATATTAAAACTTGACGTTCTTTCTTTGGCATGGTTAGCCGCTACAGTGCATCACTTGTAAGAACTTCATCGAGTTCGTTCACCTTTAAACAATCTTTGACAAAATGAATGTACAATATGAATGTTCCACTTAGTGTTAGTCTGTCTTCAATAGGATAAATTCATTAGTTTCATCAGATATGTGGCTCACCCACTATAACCAATCCATGTATATTATTGCTGGTGTTGATGCATTTTATTATGGTGTAGAAGCTATCGTTCCACATAGCTTTCCCGATGGTAACGAAAAAGAAATAGCTCATGCATCCAGGTAATTGACACCTGCCGAGCGAAAAAATAGTCAGAAAAAGAAAAAAAGCATTAGCGACAATTTTTCACACAAAACATTTTCACTCATGTTATATGGACGTCACTCCATTTTGATCACAGATCATAAACATTTTCTAAACTTTTTCGGAACCAAGGAAGTTATCTCAATCTATAAAGCTAACCGTCTCCAAAGATAGGCGACTATTCTGTTGGATTATAATTTCTCCATCTGATATTGTTCAACTGATGCAATCGGACATGCAGATGCTTTATCCAAACTCATGGATAAGCCAATCAAAGTCAAATAGGATTCAGTCATTTTAGCATTATCTCTAGAATCAAACAGCATCGACTGCAAAAACACTGCTAATTACTTCACAAATGATTCATGAGGCTATAGCTTTCAACCACTTACGAAACGCAGTATTGCACTTACAGTGTGAAAAATGTCGTGAGGTATGTAAATACATAAACTTAAAACGATCATCATAAAATGTATTGTTTTAAGAGAACGTGTGATTGTTCTAATAAAATAGCAAAATCGTGTGTTAAAAAGAATCATTTTGTACATCAAAGTATAAGCTTTAGCATGTAGCTGCGCACTTGTCTTACATGAACAAACAATGAGAACATATGAGTATTGATTTACTCCTCTCCAGGAGTTAGGCACAAGGCAAGTTTTTATCTTACTTCCACAAGTAAGATGTGACCCAAGGTCGGGTCGGGAAAGTGGGATTTAAAAATTGCCTGGGCAGCCCCGTTGGGGTTCCCCGGTAGGGGCGCCTCAGGCAGTAAGCAATAAACTTACTCCTCCCCAAAGAGGGGAGGCGAAGCCTGGGAGGATGGACCTCCTAGAACTGCACAGGACAGACCCATAGACAGGCGTAAATCAAGCCCCGAAGGCCAAGACAATACCAATCTATGGGGTGCAGTATCCATCGGAACAGATACTACACTTTGATCTTAGCCAAAAATGAGTAATAACCATACAAAATACAAGTTAGAAAGATAAGTTCCATAAAACGGCAACACTTTTGTCTTGGCTTATTCCAGATTCCCCCTTGTCACGTCTTCACATAAACTTTTTAGGACCCGATGATGGAAAACATTTTCTACTTTTAGTAGATACGTACAGCCAATAGACATACTTTTTTCAATGAGTTGCATTACATCGGATGAAACTATTTCACAATTACAATACATTTTAAGCAAATTTGGAGTCGCAGAGACCATAGTCTCTTACAATTACACTGAAGTTACATTTTCAGATTGCTACAAGCTAAATAAAATCAACAATGTACGCATGCCAGCATTTCATCCTCAATCCAACGGCCATATCGAGCGTTTTGTAGATTAAGAGAGCACTCTTATAACTCGAAGGGGGTATTCAATTAGATGTACGTCACTACAAAGGAATCTAAAAGTCGATTATGTATCCTCAATCAGATAAATCATAACACACCACGCTTACCTGGCAAAGCTTAAGAAAGCATTGTTCGTATCAGTGATGGTACGTCCTCGACAATCAGTCTGAGAATTATTTCGTTGTGGTCAGGATGAGGTATGCTTCTGTTTTGTCCGAAATGATATACACTCTCAGCTGTTACATTATATCTGTGAAGAAGTTAATTTATTGTTAATCGCCTGATGCATCCAATCAAGGAATGCCAACCGGGCTGCTTAGGCATTTTTGTAAGCCACACTCCACTTCACCTAGTGAGCTGTCTTTTCAAAACCTAACCTGATCTTGTGGTCAACCTCCGACAGACAAGGTAAATAAAACATACCAAACCACACTTCCAACGCCTCTTGGGCTGTATTGCGCCCGTACGGTACATTATAAAATATATATTACTAGCGGAACCCGTCACCCGGCGTTGCACGGGAGAAATTAGTACCTATTGCATGACGGCGAATTATAAAAAAACGGCCTATAGTTCTTTCTCCACCCCCACCCCCTATACCGTGTTGGCGAATGTTGTAAATTTAAAAAAAAAATGTGGCCGAGTCAAATGGGATCGAACGCCGAAAGTGTCGATCATTAAACCTCCCTTCTTACCCACGGGGGCACGCTTACGATTTAAAATTAAATGTGTAAATAGGATAATAACGCTATGGTTGTTTATTGACATGCGTGTTATGTTAACATTTACATTCTGCCGACCAAATGGAAACTTCAACAATGACGCGGTGTAGGTCATTTTTTGTAAATTCATTTGGGCAATTTTTCTATAATATGCGTGTTTAATGTGTATGTTTTTGAAAATGTAAATGTATCCGCGTCTACCAGTATCTTAGTGCGTAATGAATTAAATAGGAAGTCGATTCGATCCAGAAATGTTATCCGCCATGTTGAATCAGTAAATGTTGAAGGAACTGTGTTCGTTAATTTCATTCGCTTAATTCCGGAATGAATTTAAATGTAGAAGGTAGAATTAAATAGAACGTAATCTGATATTTGCGAATAATCATCGGAGTGTAAGGGAGTGGTTGTTAAGTTTTTGCGTATTGCTTAATATTATGTAGTAAAATAATGCCAGACAAATACGAAATAACAATGGGTGCTTTGTGAAAATTATACTGTGTTTATTAGTTGCCGGTGTCGATGAGTGTAGTCACAGTACAGAATTGTTAGGGAGAAAAGTTTTTACTACCACCTATATGGAGTTGGTATTTCGGAAGTCGTGGCGGCCGGGCCGAATGTAATATTCAGTGTTAGTTTGGAAAGAAGAATAACAGATATACTAAAACACGCTCGAGTGAATAAGTGCAATGTAATTGTGAGTTCAGTAGCCCGTGATGCATGTGGTTATTTTCCTATTCTCCGAGAAGGTACAGGGGAAAAAACGTCTCTACTTTATATATTAGATTTCACCAAAAGCGTATAATACCGGTTAGTACGCAAATTAATTATGTCTTTTTTGTATAGCATTATTGAAAGGTTTTCATCTCATGAGTAATTAATAAGTACAATTCATATTAATGGGTTTTGCCGATGGACATTTCATTGTCTGGAGTGCATAGCTTTCCAGCGTAATTCATGCACGTCCCGACTTGTCTAGGATCGGAATTCAATTGTTTCCGTTTTCGTTTATTGCTTATATTGGTATAATACAAGTTATTAACACAATGTATGTTTATTAAGACACCCATACACACACTCATGAATATATAAATATATATATATATATATATATATATATATATATGTGTGTGTGTGTGTGTGTGTGTGTGTGTTGTATTAAGCAGCTTTTTATTTCGTTGTTTGCGCGGATAATATTACTAAACAGGGGATTATTTAGTCCGCGAGGTTGGAAATAAGCAAAGAATATCACAAATATAAAAATAAGATTCGTACAGGATTTTTACCTTTTGTGATATTCTTGATGTATTAATAGACCGAGGACTAAATAAGTGTCTGTGCGATAATAGTATCCTCTAAAAAATAGTATAAAAGTTGCTTAGCACATAATATACTATATACAGTTCGGGATAAATTGCCACTATTAATATATATATATATATATATATATATATATATATATATATATATATATATATATATATATATGTATATATATGTATATATATATATATATATATATATACAGTATCTACAATAAGTGAATACACCCAACGAATTTTTTACTTTTTACTTCATAGAACTTTAATTTTTCGTAGGATTTAAATGAAACTCGATGTGAACATAGCCATGTAGTGGGTTAATAGCTTTATAAACTATGAAGAAACAAATATCTTTTTAATGCAAAAAAAACTGAAAAAAACATTTCGAACAAGTAGCAAAAAGTGATTACACCTGAGCATTTTAAACAAATACTCTTAGTGTTAATACTTTGTATGGCCTCTATTGTTATAAATAACAGCAGACCTCTTAGGCATTTATTCGACTAGTTTAACACATGTGTCCGTCGGAATTGCGTTCCATTCGCACTTGATCACCCCTTTCAGTTCGTTATTATTTCTCGGATTTTTCCCTTCAATTTTTCAGTTTCAGATGCTCCCACAAATGGTCTATTGGGTTCAAGTCAGGTGACATACTCGGCCATGGTAAGGTATTCACCCGTTTACTGTCTAAGAACGCCTTCGTAGCCCGAGACGTGTGCTTAGGGTCGTTATCTCCACGTCTGCCAACACTTGTTAGACTTGGTAACATTTTTTCCTCCAATATCTAGCAATAGAGTTTGGAATCCATTTTTCCTTCGATGAAAGCAAGTCGTCCAACTCTTTTGGCACTGAAACACCCCCAAATCATTAAGCTCCAACCTCTATGCTTTACAGTTTGCACGACACACTTACCCTTGTAAGCTTCTCCTTTTCGTCGCCACACACGCCATCTGATCCGAATATATTTATTTTTGTCTCATCAGACCAAAGGATTTTGTCCCGAAATTGCATGTCTTTGTCTTTATGTTCATTAGCAAATTCATAGCGATTCTTTTTGTGAGATGTTTTAAGCAGAGGCTTCCTCCGGGGCATGCAGTCTTTAAACCTGTCTTCATGGAGAATGTAGCGCACTGTCTGAGCACTCACAGTTACGTTTAAACTGTGCGAAATTTCTTCTGCGATGCTAGCAGCACTCCGACGTCTGTTTCCCTCTATTAGTTGTTTGATGTGCCTCTTAGTTCGATCAGAAAACTTGCTTTCATCGAAGGATGAATGGATTCTAAACTCTATTACCAGATATTGGAGGAAAAATGTTACCAAGTCTAACAAGTGTTGGCAGACGTGGAGTTTTCCAGCAATATAACAACCCTAAGCACACGTCTCGGGCTACGAAGGCGTTCTTAGACAGTAAACGGGTGAATACCTTACCATGACCGAGTATGTCACCTGATTTGAACCCAATAGAGCATTTGTGGGAGCATCTGCAACTGAAAAATTGAAGGGAAAAATCCGAGAAATAATAACGAACTGAAAGAGGTAATCAAGTTCGAATGGAACGCAATTCCGGCGGACACGTCATAAATTAGTCGAATCAATGCCTAGGAGGTTTTCTGCTGTAATTGATAACAATGGAGCCCATACAAAGTATTACAAATAAGATTATTTGTTTAAAATGCTCATGTGTACTCACTTTGTGTTACTTGTTAGAAATGTCTTTGTTCAGTTTTTTTGCATTGAAAATATATGTGTTCCTTCATAGTTTATAAAGCTATTAGACCACTACATGGCTATGTTCACATCGAGTTTCATTTAAATCCTACGAAACATTAAAGTTCTATGAAGTAAAAAGTAAAACATTTGTTGGGTGTACTCACTTATTGTATGTATATATATATATATATATATATATATATATATATATATAGTGCAATATAGTTTTATAGAACAAATGATCAGAATGCTTATTTATAGTGTAACTACATATGTAGGTTTTTTTATCTGCCCTCGGAACCTTCGCTTCACGAAAGCACTGGAAACCTAGCCTGCAGGGCTATATACACCAAGTGTAACGGATATATCGGTCGATGTGGTAGTGCAACAGACTACTGGTTCTCGCCTGGTGAGAAAGTGGCAGTCTTGGGAAGAGGAAAATTTCGGAATACTCACAATATACACATACAACATTAATATAAATTGCATTAATATGGTCATGCAGTAATTACTAATGCTTAAACATAAACAGAGGGCTAAAACTGATCCGGCATGAATAATAATATAAGTAATGACAAAAACAGATAATTAATAAAAATATTACTAAAATTATAAACAATAAACTAAAACTACATCGTTAGAAACTTAATGTAATCACCAATAATGCTTTTTTAGGATCGAGGGGAAAAGAACCATATACTGTCCGTTTTCTTCTTCAATAGTAATAATACTTTTATGTACGCGTGTATCTACATGCATACGCACGTGCACACTAACATCTACTATATATATATATATATATATATATATATATATGCATGTATGTGTGTGTGTGTATTTCAGAGGTTATTCGCTTCTATTGTAGTTACTTCTCGTTGATTTTAAATATTGTTTAGTAAATATGGCGGTCAGATATGTTTTTTGATTTTTTTTGTCTAGATTCAATATGTATATTAAATATATATAAATATATATATATATATATATATATATATATATATATATATATATATATATATATATATATATATATGTAAAATTAAATTAACTGAATTATTTTCTGGTGAGTTTGTTTTGTTTTAAACTTATTAAATGTTTGTATTGTATTGTACTTACCATATTTGTGATTTCAGAGAAATATTTTACAGATAATAATTAGCATTTATAATTTTTATGAGTAATTTTATGACTAACAACTAATCTTGCCCTGAAAGAGCTGAACACAATAATAATGCATTGTTTCATGCTCTTTGTATGAACTTTTAGTAGAGGATGATATCATGATGAACGACCTACATACACTGACCCTAACACATCCGGTAAGGACTGTAAGAATGATATCATCGGCGCTGCCCAAGTGTTGGCAAAAAAATTGTAAACTCTTTTTCCTATTTTAGTCGCGTAAATTGAACGAAAATAAAATAAAAGGAAGACGAGCAATGCTCTTTTTATTATCATTTATTTATATGAAGGGAGTTATTAATGTTTGGTGTAGGATTTGTTAAGAAGTAAAAGAAAACTCTAAATAAAAAAAACTTACAATTAAAACAGACAATTCAATTTTATTGATTTTATTTTAAGTGAAATACGTTTTTATTTCAGTCTATGAATATCTATAATTTTTTCAGGAAAAATATTGAGCTCTTACTGTTTGCTCTTTTCGACAACAACTCGCACCTGTCGCCAGCCTGAAAGGAAGGTATTATGGTGAACGAATATATACTAAACTGACACCCTTATTTAGATTATGGTATGATGACAAAAGAAAACTACCCTCCCTCAACCAAAAAAGAAGGTAATTCTTTGTGGGGCAATCTTATGGCAACGTTACCGATATTACACTACCCATGCGCAATAAAAGATAATAAATAAAGCAAGATCTAATACCAGCGAAAATTCCCACTGCACACTTCAAAACGTAGGAGATAATTACTGAGAGGGCCGTCTTATGACAACAGAACCGATACCATATTAGCGACCCCCATTAACATATCTTCCTCTAAAATAGAGTTTTTGTTTCGTTTATTCATTTAGTTAAAAATGTTTAGAAACAGAATACATTATTTTTATGCTTTTTTAGCCGTTTTGTTAAAATGAAATTGTAGTATCCGTTGTCGACATCTCGGCGACATTTGACGTTTTACTTGTACTGGAAGTTTTCATGTAAATTATCTCCCTTAAAACTGAAATTCTAGAATAATTTCTTAATAGTACAAGCGATAAAACGATTGTGTATATAGAAGAAAGTTTGTCAATATATATTAGAATTATATTAAATAATGTTTATTTAATTCAAACTTTTTAAAAAGATATGCAAATAAGGCATATCAAGATTTGTTTGAAGTCGTTTTGAGATTACTATATATACAGTATTTAAAAATATTTTTACATTGTTAGAATAAAATCGCCGTAACCGATGATGATGTTTATATGGTTAAGGTAGATGGAAACAACTTTCGCATTTATTCATTTAGATATCAATAACGATAAGACATCATTAATTATTGATGACTAAGAACATTAGAGTGTCACACTTTAATGCATATAGATTTGAAAATGACTGCATGGTACATATATATCTTTGATGTAAAAATACAAGACTAAATGGTACCAACTGAACATTAAATTGTATTATAGTTTTATTTTTACTCATGAAGATCGTGCTATGATAAAATTGGTAAACCTTGTGCCATATGAGATGATCAATGAATAAATAATAAATAATCGTTATTATAAAAAAAATAGTTCCACTCGAGTCACGTTATCCTGATCTTGCTTGAATTTTCACGCACGAATCGTTGAGAATGAACATGCGGCAGAATAAACTATAAATTATTTTCTTTAATAATTTCTCGTCAAGTTGTTAACAGCGTCTAATTATTTTTTTTACTCTAGTTCACCCCAAATATTGCATTTTACAACTCAGACGTAGATGGCCTTTGAACTAGGGGTCACACTTACAGTTGAATGCGACGTTTGTTATATATATATATATATATATATATATATATATATATATATATATATATATATACTAGCTCACGGGATTTATATAGAAATATTTTTTCATTTGTTTTATATCTCTTTACATCTTCTCCGGTTTAAATCTCAACTGTTACTTTTCACCCTTCCCCTTTTGTTTAAACCTTATTAAACCTTCCTTACACTAAATTTAAACAAACATACATAACACTCTAAGCCACTAACGCGTCTAAACGAGAGTGACACATTACTTAACATTTCCGAAACAGATTATAACAGAAGCTGAAGAGAGCCGGATGGCTAAGTCCTTCTGTGCTAGAAACCGACGGTACGAGTGTTGTACTATTTTTCTGTACCAAAATAAATATATATATATATATATATATATATATATATATATATATATATATATATATATATATATATAGGGGGGATTTCGGCAAAAAATGTTTTTTACCATTACATTTGAATGTATGCGTATTTGTACTGTCCGAGAAAAAAAGATCCTCGCGGAAATTTAAAAGGCAAGCAGCGCGAGAAAATAATATATCAGAGTGGAACATCTGATATTTTAGGACCTCTAAAATGAAGAGTAGAGTTTAGCGGCTAGTCGGGTGTATTTCTGTAAATGAGTGTAGAAAGTTTATCAGTGTGCAGGCAAAGGGGTTCCAGAAATCATACTCTCGTACAATTTATTCAGTCATTATTCGAAATAGTATTGAAAAGAATGCCCCACTTTCATTAAGTGTGAATCTTCCCAATTAAAATAAAGTATATATTATCAAATAGTATTAAAGATCTAATAGTGCCAAATACGAGGATATTACTGTTCATGCAAAAACATAAATCTAATAATTCTAGGTTAATCAACAATATTATAATATTTTGGAAATAAGTTATGACTGAAGTTCAACCAATCATTCAATTTTATTGAGTAATATTAGATTTAATTACTTCTGTATAATAAAACAGATCGTTAAGATATGCTCTATTATTACAACATAAAACCTCTTCAGTAGTCCAATAAAGTAATATAGTATATAATAAAAGGCACACAAACATACATAAATACACCTTCCCAACAGCTATATTAATTATATATGTTGGAAAAACTATGCGCATATATATATATATATATATATATATATATACAGAAATAGACATATACATATGTATACGTATATACATACACATATGTGAATATTTACACACACACACACATATATATATATATATATATATATATATTGTATTAATCATAACTATGTATATATGTCCAAATTCAATGTAATTAATTAAATATTTGAACTATTTTAAATAGCATTGATTTAGATGAAAAGTACTATCTTCCAGGCCAGTTAGATAGGGCAGATATACAAATAAAACGCTCTATTTAAAGGTATGGTTATACTTCAGATAATACATTACTATATATTTATGTAGGTGTATATTGTTTAATACAGCGTAAGGAAAATATGTATAGTCACCACCGGTTTTCCTTGATAAATGTTTACATAAGATACATACACTAACATACATTCATTGCATTACTTGAAATCAACGCTGGCTTAGAAGACATGTACACTATTATATTTTTTTCTAGGCTCTTGATTCGGAACTTACTTTAGAAAAAATGATACACACCGTTAATATATATATATATATATATATATATAGATATATGTATGTATACATAAATATGTGTATGTATATACATATATATATATATATATGTGAATTTATATGTATATATATATATATATATATATATATATATATTATTATTTTTCTTATTTTTCCGTTTTTGCTGGAGATGGGGCATCCTACTAGATACCAGACATTCGCCAGCAATTTCAGACACTCCAGTCTAGAGATCTTTTTTAGATTCTTACAGTCCCTTGAAGTGCAATTGTTTGTATTTCTCTTGCACTCGGTTCACCGGGTATACTATCCAGATAGCTTTTGAAATTATTTTTCATTAGTACTGTTTCTCTTATAATTACTGGGATGATGGAGATTTTCCTAATAATCCAGTTTATTTTCATGTCGTACGTAAGACCTTGGCATTTCGTAATCTTTTACCTTTCAGCTATGTTTAATTTTGCATCATTAAACATACTGACTTCAATTAGGGTTGCTACTTTCTCCCTTTTTGTCCCATATAACGATGTCAGGTTACACAGCTTCTTATTCAATATATGTAGCTGTAGGGATTGCATAGTCATAATAGATGGTGTATAAATAATGTCCAACTGTTCTTTCTGGTATATGCTTCCAGGACTTGCTGCAACACTGGATATTAAACATGTTATAAAAAGGCCAGTGAAGATATGTATACACTCCGTTTTGTCGCATTGTATGATAGCCATCCCCCAGGAGAACCTTACAATTGGATGTCAGGTGGTTCACACTGTTTACTTCTGTGTGGCAAGACCACTCACCTTTATAAAGGCATTGGTCATCAAACCTTTATCTTGAGCAGCCATTATCATTCCCTCCTGATAATAATGGCACGATCATCTTTTCAGCCAGTTCACACAGCCTTCCTTATCTATATATTCCTGGAATAATTCACCTAGGAAATACTTAGCACGTTGTTGGTTGGCCCACTTTCCCAGTTTTCTGGCGGCTTTCGCAGACTATTTCTGTGGCAGGATTGTTGTCTGTTTCTGCCTCATTTGTAAGACAGTCCTGCCCAAAATGTTTGGTCAGTTTTGTGATAGAGGTTGTTCTGCTTGCTCTGGTTTCTTGATGTTGGCATACCATCGTAAGGTTTTGGGTTCTGGGAGCTCATCAGATATGGATCGGTGCTCAAATATATATATATATATATATATATATATATATATATATATATATATATGTGTGTGTGTGTGTGTGTGTGTGTGTGTGTGTGTATTTTATTCGGAGAGAGTGGATTCTTGTATCTTATCAGCTAGAATCTCATTGAATATTTTGCTCTACTTTTCAAACATTGAGTAGTGGTATATATATATATATATATATATATATATATATATATATATATATATATATATATATATATATGCGCGTGTGTGTGTATAACAAAATTTGCATTCGAACTTCGGACTAATTACTTTAGAAAAGTGTAATAAAGAAATCAAATAATTATACAATGAACCCTTTAAAACTCAAACTTGTCCAGGTTTGTCACAACATTCTCCTGGTTATTGGCATTTCATCAACACTTCAAGTGTGAACTTTTCATTCTATCCTATCTACGTAACCGCGTGGTACACACACAAGCCTATCAACATTAATCGTAGATAACATCAAGAATAATTTCAACTTGACTGCGATAAGTATATCTCAAGTAAGAAGGATGAAACGAAAATAGAAGAGAACAAAATATGCTTACACTTTTGATTAAGGAATCCACACCGAAAGTGCTAAAGTTTTAAGAATAAATAAACAAGTTATTTCGAAAAACAGAAAAAAATGCGTTGTTAAGGTTTTAAAACCAATTATTTCTAAAAAAAGAAACGCTTTACTAGTATTAATATAACTATAATATAATATTAATAACACAGAGAGTCATAGATACATAGAATATCCGACTCCACAAAATACAAATTAAAACCATCCGCTTGTTTAAAACAGTATTTTATAAAAAGATCAAAATTCATATTAGAAATATAAATAAATGCCCTACGTAATAAATAATATTAAGTTAAATTAAATTTAAATGAAAAAAAATATCAATCCAAACAGCGTCTCATAAAAACGGAACTTCTTCCATCAGGGATTTAGAAAAATACACCGCTAACTTATAAACAGTACACATTTTTATTTTCCGTATTTCTTACGTTTTCTGATGTGCTGAAGATTTGGAAAAGACAAAAAAGTGGATTCTGATCCAAAAACCGTCTGTCCGTAATGTAATATATAGATAGAAAGAGTTCGAATGCGAAACACAACACACCCTATTGAAAAAATTGCATAGCTATCTATAGAAAAACCGTTGCATTACAACACTCTACAACAACCTAAATATTATGTTTTATACAATATGAAAACGATTTAATTTTATTTTGCTTTCAAATACAATAAGCTTTGAGTCGAAGTATATATTTAATAAATAAATATATTCTTCTTTTTATTGTTTTCATGTTACAATTTATACACATTGGATTAATCGCGTTTTGCATTCGAAGTCGTTTATACACACACACACACACACACACACACACACACACACACACATATATATATATTTTTATATAAACATTGTTCACAATCGGTTGTATCTTGTCAAATATATCAAATAGAAAACGAAATAGGTTCGTACAAAAGTTCATGGGGTTCTTTTTAAGTATTTTAAAGCGATTTTCATTTTTCTGTCTGAATCTGACACCATACCGCAAGGCATTTTGCTAAAGACGTCAGGAAATACCAAAGTTCACCGATGAATTTTATTTGGGAAGCCATAGGTCATGTGCCAGCAGATCAGCTTAAAACAATCTTGCAAAAGTCATTCCTGCCGTTCAATTGTTACCTGTTTGTATGTGTCTTTATCAAAACGCTTTCTGTCATTATATCGTGCTCTTTCTTGTTTCAGAGTGGGTGAATGTGGATGGGAATGTAAGTGTTAGCGGAAATATTGTATTCGTGATGTTTATATATATGGAAATAAAAACGTGGAAAAAGAAAAAGGTATTCAGAAGAACAGCGTGTACGTTGTTTACCTAAGACATGTGCAAGCGGTCTGTTTAGTTGTTATTTAAATAATGTATCGTGTTTGAATGAGGTTTCTATACATAGCTTCAGGAGAAGTAAAATAATGTATCGTCTCGGGTGCAACTGTGTGTATGATGCAATGTTTAAATAAGCTTGTATATATATATATATATATATATATATATATATATATATATATATATATGTATATACAAGTATCAATAAAAATAACGGATATCGTGTGTCTGGATATTTTTTCTATGATCCTTTCCGTTTTTCTGATTAGGTTCTTAGTTTCAGACGGAAACTGGCTGATAAAATTGCCAAAGAATCCCAAAGCGCTTTCGGACACTTCCAGCTCCATCGTCAGTGGAGTAATGTTAACCAGGCATAGACCTAGGAGTGAATATATATTCTATTTAGGCGGGAAAAATAAAGGACTGTGTTTAATTTAAATTTATATTTATAAGCATTTGAGTATATTATCAGAAAAACGGAAAGGATCATAGAAAAAATATCCAGACACAAGATGTCCGTTATTTTTAATGATGCATTTATTAAAGAAAAGATGCTGCCAAGATACACACACACACACACATATATATATATATATATATATATGTATAATCCTTTTTGATAAATAAATTGTTATTGTCAAAAGTCATGTTACATACTCACTAACACTCATCATTGTAGCTATGATGCACTCTCCATACTGACTTGATGGCCCAAGAAAATTATTGGCTGTAATGTGTGAGAGGAAGTTACTCTAAAGATATAAATATTTTCTCTGTACGCTACAACATTTAGCTTTCTAGTCGAAAATATGACGTATGACATATATGTAATGCTTTTAATAATTTTATATGAGATCGAATCTTACACCTAAATTTCATAAATCTCTATCAAACAATCCATCTATCTATCTATCTATCTATCCATCTTTCTATCTATCTATCTATATTTATATATACATATATATATATATATATATATATATATATATATATATATATGTGTGTGTGTGTGTGTGTGCGTGTGTGTGTGTGTGTGTGTGTGTGTAGGGCTTTACGCTCTACTACTTTTGGAGCTGCTCCCGCCACTGCTCCAACGCCTAACATTGGAGCTGCCTCCTCTCACGCTCCCCATTTTCAAAAAAGAGCTACTCTAGCTCTAACTCCTATTTAAAAGGAGCGGCTCTTTTGTAGCGCTCCATAATAAAAATCTACCTTCTTTCATAAACGTTCTATTCTGCCAATGATAGGGGTGGGCATTAAAGGATCTCGTCAATATGGGTGGGGATGTCACTTTAAGTGTAAGACCGTAAGATAATATTTTACAAAATCTCGCTAATATTTTTGAGAACATGTTGGACGAAGCATACGTAAATTTTTGTTTTCTGGGGTATAAAATAGAAATAGAAAAATCCCTGAAGTATTTTAAAACAATTTTAATTTTCACTACATTACCAACCTATTTTTCAGGAAAGTAAAATTTGACCCGATATTTTTCTATTTATTTTGGAAAGGAATTTAGAGTTATTTTAAGTAAATAAAGTTTTACTGTTAAACATTATTTGTGATTATTTTCTGTGAGAGGAGAGACAGCCATAGAAACATTAATCATCGTGTGGTTGTTTAATATTTGTTTGTTTTACGAACGTAACTATATTGTATGATGTATATTATTATTTATCACAGAGAAACGCGCAAGTACTTTCAAACAAATCGACTCATTCATTTTTTTCAATAGTACAATTTGGGTCGAAAAAGAACAATGAAATTTACTTTTTAAAGATTAAATGAAAGAAATATTGTCCATAAATTGCCCCAAAAATATCAATAAATTGTCAATAAACAATTCATACATCCATATAATGTCTTAAAATTTCATACAAAATATAATATCTGGCCTGGACCTTGGGGAATGAAAAAATATCAGGTCAACTTTTCCTCCCCCCCAAAATTAACTGGAGCAAGTCTTCCTAGGTCGGGCAAATAGATTTATTAAAATTAAAAAAATAAATAAAAAAGGTGAAAACGTTTATATATTAAATCTATAATAAAAGCAAACTGCTTACAATTTTAATATTTGATGATAGATTTTAAGATAAAATAGATATATAATCGACATTCGGTTCTAAAAAAACACAAATTAGTCAGAGAGTTCTATCATTTGCTTTTTTAAATTAAAATTTAAGACATTTTCTTTAATTTAATAAAGTTCAAACATCGGTTTAATTGTAGAATACGGATCGCTGTTTTTGGTTTTTTTTTTCGCTCATTTCGCTTGGTATTCGCTCAAATTTTGGATGAAACTGATTGTTGGTCATAATTGTATTTTTATTCCTGAAATAAAATGCTCATTTTCTTTTTAAAGTGTTGAGAATCTAACTTTCATTTCAGGTTATAATCGCTGGAGACCATGTTTTTTTTTATGGTTTTTATTTTCCATGGACTAAAAATATTTTTCCGTAGACTAAAGGTATTTTTTCTTTGGACTAAAGATATTTTTACTGCTTTAACATTGTATTACACACAAAAAGAACACACTTGTAATATTCTATTTACAAAAGCAAATTTTAACCGATTTAAACGAATTTAAAAGCAAACATGAAAATATCACAACATACTAGTTTTGAATTTAAAAATAACAAAATGTTGCCAAAAAGACGAGAGACGACGGTAAAAATGTGGCATAAAAGTTCAATTAAAATGAAAAGAAAAATTGGCTCATTCATTCAATCAGCAATAAACATCCTTTTCATAAATACAAAAAAAATGTTCAAATCTTTAAGAACATAATTTAAAGCACATCTATAGACTCACTAGAACATTTGAAGACATTTGTTGCCAAATTGTCTCTTGCCTTAAGAAACTGTCCTATCAAAAAGGTAACATGCAGATGTGAAAAAAATCCTGAGAAGTTCAGTGTTCTGTTTCCATTTGCAACTCTCTCGTTATTTCTCCCCTTCTCCTCCTTACTTTCTCCCTTCCTCTCAGGCCCCTCTCGCTCTCTCTATCTCCCTCTCTCATATACATTTACCTAAGATATAATTTACAAAATAACTCAAAGAGTTTAGCGGATACCGTTTTTTTTCCTTTTTATTGCTGAATATAAAAAAAGTAATGTTTAACTAAAATTCGAATACTTTTGGAGCGCGAAGCAATAAAACAACCGCTCTTTAGTTCAAAATGGAGTTGCTCCCGCTCCACTCCCGCTCCACTCCCGCTGAATATAAAATGAGCCCTCTTCTTGTTCACTCCAGCAAAAAAGAGGCGCGCTCCAGGAGCACACTCATTTTTGGAGGGTTCCGTAAAGCCCTGTATATATATATATATATATATATATATATATATATATATATATAAATATATTTTACCCTGACTATATATATATACATGTATATATGTATATATATATACATATATATATACACACATATATATATATATATATATATATATATTTAAATGGAGAGATAATACATATCAAAAAATTCTAAGCTTCATTTTGAGTTTATTAATGTGGCCTGATATTTATGAACAGGTTTTTTATGCTAATTTGTAATTATCTGCAATACGCAAGCATAATCTTAAAAATTGAATCCAAAGATTTAAGGGTAGTTTACTGATCGTATTCGCAATATAAATTCATAAGATTAGGCCATAAGAACGATTAAACAACTCCATAAGCTAAATTACTTCTGGCCTTATCTTTTTGAACAGCACTGTATATATATATATATATATATATATATATATATATATATATATAACATTGTTTTTCTGTTTTTCATTTTCCATATATATATATATATATATATATATAAATATTATTCTATGTATACACATAAAATGGAATAAGGAGATATTACATTTAATGTATCAATTTTTAGTATTTACTTTAATACCTGAGTAAAGTTTGGGAGTAAATTATGAAAATATATGTATGGCAATTAAGCTACGGGGAAGCGTTCGTGTTACAGCACATTTAAAAACAAAACAACAATGCCAAATAAAAACTGCACTAGCGAACCATTATCGGGTGCTCAAAGAAAGCGGACGCTTATCAATAATCGAATGGAAAATAGTACGACAGGCCAGTACAAGTTAAAATTTAGACGACCCGTGTAGATTATGAATATGGGGGGAGCTTAAAGTTTAGGATTTAAAATTTCTCATCAACCTATTAAACTGTGCAAGTGAAATAGCAAACAACTGCTTACACTAAATAAAATTTACGTAACAATATATAATAAATAAATAAACAAATAAATAAAAAAACTAAACTAACACCAAAAATTGATATAGAAGCACGCACGTGTTAAAATAAGGTCACCTATTAATTTGACTCAACAAAGAAACAGGGATGCACCACGCCTTTACAAAGCAGAACAATAGAATAGGAAGTAAAATCAAGCAAACTTTGTTTTCGAGAAACCCAACAATTAGCCAATAGAAACATTTACCCGTGGGAGGGAATATCAAATAATCTGGTTGGGCAACTCGCTAGACTAAACACCACGTGTATATATAAAAACATACGGCAACACAAACTCCATGCATGTTAGTCTGACGAATTCCTACGGGGATGAAACGCTGAAGCCTATGTGTAGCTTTATAAGGATAAATATATATTCATAAATTACTATCTATATATTCTATAAATATTTATTTAATATTAAAGTGTTTTTCACCTACAGACGACGTCGGTCTCTCTTACCCTCATCAGTGTAAGAGTGGTGGTTGCAGGCGGTCGCATGGGCTCGAACGTCGTTCGTAGATCTAGGCTAGAATGACGAGACAAACGCTCAGGAGCACGCGACCGTGAGAAATCGACGCAAACACTAATTGAAATTAAGATACACTTACCCGGGAAACGGGGGAAGTGTTATTGCTGTCGAAGGTTTTCAACACTCGAGCGGAACTAGCTTATAGCAGATGGCAAAAACATGTCGCTTTAAAACAGGGCTATACTTTTAAGACTATTACATCTTTAAAGGGGCTTTGAACTATAAATATGCAATGCTGCACAGCAACTAATTGAAGAGATGACACACATCTTTACAAAAATGCAACCATCATAGATGCACTTATTCACGTATTTTATTTTGTACATGTACAGACTTATCTATTTTGTCAATGGATATACTGTTAAATATATAAAACTTGTATCATCACAGAAAGGAATTATTCATCGATTGTGTATCGATCTATTGAAAACTTACATGCAATATTTCGTCTTGATTTATTCACGGAAATGTCATTCAAGTCGACTGTAAAAAGCGAACGTTTTAATCTTCACTTTTTTGTTTCGATTTTTATATTTCATATTTATTTTTTGTTGTTGGTTGATGTTCGTTATTTGTTTGCAACTGTATTTTCGTTGTCTCTCTTGGATAGAATATACTTCAAATATACAGGCATAAGTGTTTGAAGCCTATCATGTTGCGTATGTCGATACAAAGACTAAAATATGTGCAAATGATAATGTTTTACTCCTGAAACTAAGTGCAGTAAAGCTCAACGGCTGCATATGAAGTCGGGGATGGTTTGGCCCAGAACGCACGAAGGAATAGACCAGAAGAAACATTGACACGTTCACTTCATTGATCTGCGGTTCAACACTGTGCACATCTTTGGTTCCGACACGCAAAGACAGAGACGACCAGATTGCAACGGACCATTATGCCGACTACTACTGGATTGTAACCAGAGCCCTGTTAGCTCTGACACTACCACGTTACCACCACACCTGATGATGATGATGATGATGATGATGATGCGCGTCTGCCTCTGTTTATACATACATATACTCTCACACACACGCACACAAACATACATACAGACACACACTCACACACATATACATACATATGCATATATATACATATATATATATATATATATATATATATATCACACAAAAACGTTTTGCAGATTGAAAAACAAATGTATTATTTTTGTTGTAATATAAAAAGATGAGAAATGGGATGGCTTTTCATTTTTTCTTACAACACCACTAACAATAATGACAACAACAACAACAAATGAATCATACACAATCTTTATTCATAAGAAAGTGTTCATAAATAAATATGTAAATGAAGGATATCATTGGTTGTGTTTTCGAATTGTTCCTATCAGTATATAAAGTGAATTTGAATCTATTGTGTTGTATGATTGGATTAGATAGGCCTAATGTATTTTAGTATCATATAGTCCGGATAAATAGAAAACAAACTGTGCTGTTACTCATTTGAAAGACAAAAGTAAAATTTTAAAAAATACAGATTAATGAAAATAAAAACGATTTTTTGGGGTCGGGGAATTTAGAAAGATGAGACGAGGGGGTATTTTCTTTTCTCGTTTTAATGGAAAATATAGTCATTGTCGTAATCATCATCATCATCATCATCATCATCATCATCATCATCATCATCATCATCATTGCAACAATCACCAAGCAAGAAACGTTTAGTTCTAAGAGTAAACGTATATATTTTATTATTAAAAGAAAAACTGTCTTATTCATTGCGTAAAATGGTGAGTGTATTTTTTTAAAGAATTTATTTCAAAGTGGGTTTTCGTATTTACAAATGTACTTGCGTGTCAACTTTAATGGAAGTTATCAATTAGTATTTTATACTTTTTTCAATCATTTCTTTAATACATATTACAACTGAAATACTAATATCAAGAAAAGTATTGCGTGTGTAAGTAATTGGAGAATGAAATTAGAAAGCAATCGTACAGAATACTAATTTATTAGAAACATTTATTAAAAATATATGCAAATGAAATATAGCCTAGGGAGTGTTTAGCAAGTGTTCTGATCAGTATATATGTAGCATATTTTAAAATATTGTATTGTATCATTGAAGGAAATGAACCAAATCAGTTTTTATTTAAATATAGTTCGAATAAATGGAGAAAAAAACGTGCACATTTAATTATTTCATATATATATATATATATATATATATATATATATATATATACTTCTTTGTAATATAGCAGGAAACATCCCAGCACAGTGCTGAATTAATTAAGAATTAAAGTTAAAAATTAAAATTTAAGAGCGTAATAATTATTTATTTTGGTACAGAAAAATTAGTACAACATTCGTACCGTCAGTATCAAGCACGCAAGTACTTAGCCATCCGGCTTTCCTCAGCTTCTGTTGACAACAGAAACTGAAGAAAGCCGGATGGCTAAGTCATTCCGTGCTTAACACCGACGGTACGAATGTTGTACTATTTTTTTCTGTACCAATATATATATATATATATATATATATATATATATATATATATGAAAGGATATATATCCTAAAACAAAAACAAAAACAAAAAACAAAATTGGGAGTTTCATTTTTTTAAATCGACCATTAAACTCAGCACGAAATTGTAAGTCACACGTTTGTTTGTATATTTATTTTCAGTTTTGATTATGTTATACTGATAGTTTACCCATCTTATATCCTTATGATTTTCCATTACACGTATATACATATACGTCTCTCTCTCTCTCTCTCTCTCTCACACTCTCTCTCCCTCTCTCTTTTTCTCTCTCTCTCTCTCTCTCTCTCTCTCTATATATATATATATATATATATAGTGTTAGTAAACAATACTATCAAACTGCTCAAACTTTAGAAATGCAATAACTAATATGAATATTCTAGTAATCTACATCAGGTAGTCAGCTGTAGATCCACTGGTTTCGTCTGTATTGCCATCCTAGAATCAGGGATGTTTCCGGACTGTAAATGTCGGATTCGTGTAGTGTAGAAAGCTCTTGATACCCCCCGCGGTCGCAGTAATATATAGTATTAAAATAAAATATTATATATATATATACATATATATATTATTTGTTTTTACTTCAGTTAAAGTTCTTAGAAATCAAGAGTCCCCTACCTGGGGCTAAAACTATATCTTTATATGAGGTGCATAAATATTCGAGTGTTGCACTAGAGTTCTCCTACACCTCTTAAACTTTGAAGTTAAGAACATGAATATTCCTTCACCTAATTGATCAGTAGATTAATTTATAGTATATCTTTCTTTTGGTCTCTAGGTCTTTCCGGATTTCAGGACAATAATTAATCTGGTCCGGTGGAGAATGATGTTTAGTGCTCTTTCTTGAGGTAACATTACTTGGAGAATGTGCACTACTCCTCGTATGAGCCAATGTGTAGCCGTGTTGAGGGGATCTTATTTGGACTTCGAATACTATGTTATCTTGAATCTTTGGTGAGGGTTTACTTGTAGGATGAAGTATCCTCATGTCATTACTCTATCCTTAACCGCTTCTACTTCAACATTCTAATTCCTATTCCCCTCTTGGTATATCATTGGCCAACCCTCGTACACACTCATCCATTGCTTGTTTTTATCTCCCTTGTATTCAATCCATCGACTCTTAATACACTTCGCTCTACCGACAATATTTTTCTCATAGCTTCCATTACTCTCACCTCTAAACTACGCTCCCTTGTTACTCTTATAATGGTCTATTTGCCCCCTTAAAATCTATTTATAATTTCAACATACTAGTGCATCACTTAGGTTACAAAATTCAACCAAATCCTAGCCCATAATGCTTATACGATAACTCAATTGTTGCAAGCAGACTAACGCTGTTACCAATCCTAACTTAAGTCATACATTAAAGTGTTTTATTTAGTCATGCATTTAATATTTAACTAACTGGGCATTCTTTAAAGTCTGTATACATCAAACTCTGAAATATTAGTTTTTTTTCCGAATTATTACATATTAAGCACGTAAATTCCAGATTTCCAATCATATGAACCCTAATTTCCCAATTGGAACCCTTTTAAACTTTCAGAATTATATATACGTTTGTTTAAAAATCCGCTTTAATTACGCCCCACCCCCTATTTACTTACTGACCTGAATTCACTTCTGTTTTTAGCTTATGATAACACCACCCCAACTCGCACCGGTGTATTACTTACTAGCAATGTGCAGTAACCAAACACACTCTTCCCCTTCTCTTCACCCAGCACAGCCATAGTTCATTTAACTAACCCCATCACCGACCTACTTTATCTTTTATCTTTACCTCTTCCCCCACTTCTTCACTTGGCCTTATCTCCAACCAACGCTGCCGCTTCACTTAGACTTAATCGAAGTCACTACTTAAATTCCCGACTGCCTGCGTTTAATATATACAGTGCAATCTCAACTTCTAAAAACTACTTTCATCCTCGGTCCACGGAAGTATTTTAAAATAGCCCGAATTCTAAAAATTACAACCGAATAACTGTGTTCGCTCTACGATTGAACTTAACATATTTCTATTAGATTTACTCCATTTTTGAACATTTTCAACGCTGCCTTTTTTCCATCTTTAAATCTCCTTTCAACGAACACCCTATCAACGGGCATTAACCGACTGGACAGACTCTATATTTTTTATACGCACACTCTTACTCTTATATTTTTTCAAATTTTGAATTTTTGCTTTGCAACTGCCAACTTATGCATCTATATAATTCCTCTGATGATAAGATTTTAATCTTTGAAAAGCTTAAGGACAGAAAAATAAACATGTTTTTACCGAGTACACCTTGCATTGAACAATCGAAGTTGAAACAGATTTGTCATTCGTACATATTTATCCCTCTTTTTTCATTTATCTTATACATATATATATACTGGTGATACCAGATCAGGCTGCCCTGTGGCTCCCTGAGACGAAATTCACCTACATTGACGTTTTTTTTTTTTTTTTTTTTTTGTTTGTAAAACTTAATTATGTTCTACAAAACCAAAACCAAAAACAACAGCCCCTCTCCCTTTCGCCA
The DNA here is from genome assembly GCA_963556195.1 of Sepiola atlantica. Lineage (NCBI taxonomy): Eukaryota > Metazoa > Mollusca > Cephalopoda > Sepiida > Sepiolidae > Sepiola > Sepiola atlantica. The sequence continues at coordinate 51,989,275 of OY744536.1, read as the reverse complement.
TCCCCTTTTTTATTTTTATTTTCCCTACCCTACTCCCGGTCCTGGATATGACCTTAAACTGCATCCGATGGTGAGATCCGGCTTACGGACTTTGGGGATTGTGGAGCCTCCTCTTAATTACCATTGCTCCCAGGTCCACCCTGACCCGGAGTGGTAGTACCTGTTAAGGTCCCAACTATGGGTTAAATAGAAACAGATATTAAAAGGTGAAAGAAACAAAAAAGAGAAGAAAACAAGACCAGATTCGGCATTAAATAACCCCAAAAGGGTTGATATGCCGTAGAACAAAGCTACCAAACCGGAAACCCTGATTGAACATTTGAAGATATAAAGAACTTGAAGCATAAAAACTTTCACTATAATGACCAGATTCGGCATTGAATAGCCCGAAAAGGGTTGATGTGCCGTAGAACAAAGCTACCAAACCAAAAACCATGATTAAACATTTGAAGATATAAAGAACTTGAAGCATAAAAACTTTCACTATAATGACCAGATTCGGCATTAAATAACCCAAAAAGGGTGTATATGCCGTAAAACAAAACTACCATACCTAACTACCATACCATATATATATATATATATATATATATATATATATATATATATAGGTGGTTGTGTGTGTGTGTGTGTACTTGCGTGATTATGCGTTCATAGAGAGAGTATCGAAAATGGTAAAATGTAATATATTTTATACAAAAGTGGGGATAAGAATTAAGTGAAAAAATACTAATTATAAATATAAGTAATTTCCCAACCGTTCACACATCTCTTCCCTTGTAGGAAAAAGTTCATAGTCATTTTTGTCTGATTATAGAATGAATAATTCTTGAGAGGTCCCAACACTTTGTTCAGTCATGATATGTAGGTATTGAGCATCACAATAATTTTCTTTTCGTATTTTCGTCTGTGCTGCTGTGTCTTAAAATTGAAGGCTATGAGGATGTATATGATGTTCTCTATGGTTTGGTTTGGGAGATTCTAATGCATGGCTACTGAGTAAAGTGTGTATATTTCTCTGTTTATGATTGTTAACACGTCGGCGTAAATACATATTATTAAATTATTGTTATTGTTTTATTTGTAATTAGGCCAATAATGATAGCTGAATGTAAGCAATCTGTCGGCAATGCCCTTCCTAAGTACTTGAGAGAGATAAAGGGAGAGAGAGAGATAGAGAGAGAGAGAGTGAGAGCGTTATCCTTCTTAAATTATTTCACCGTCTATATTGTAGGGGCGTACATATTTATTTATACATAAACTATAGTATTTTATAACATATACCATACTATTTTATTTGAAAATATAATATAGTATTTTTTATATATATATATTTATATATATATATATATACATATATATATATATAGAGAGTAATAAACATATATACATATACATCTTAATATATGTATATATATTATATATATATACATATATATATACACATATATATATATATTAATATATGTATATATATATATTAATATATGTATATATATATTAAGATATATATATTAAGATATAATAATATGTATATATATATTAATATATATATTTATATTAATATGTATATATATATATTAATACATATATATATATATATATATATATATATATGTATATATATATATATATATATATATATATATATACTAGCAGCGATGTTCTGGTGCAGAATCACAAATCAATGTTTGTATACATAATTGGTTGGCAGATTAAGTTATCACTTTGATCACTGTTCTCATATCACTTGCTTTTATACTCTTAAACAGTCTTATCACCTAATATTTGCAATAGTGGAGGTAGTGCAAACATGAAAAAGTAGATTACAATCTTATAGCTCAAAATTATGATTAGTATAGCTTGATCTATGTACAGGTGGGGGATTATTTATACATGGTTTCCCAAGACGAATTAAACCAGGTTAAGTAAATTACTTTTGTTTTAGCTCATTTTCTTTAAATACAAACCACAAAAACATAATTGTCGATTTTATTATTTTATTTCTTATCACACGGTGTGTTACAGCATTTCTCCTTCAGAGGATAACTCCTATAATTTTTTTTAATTCAGTGTACATTTTTCAAACATGCTTCCAGTTAACAAAACCAACTATACAAGTGAATACAATGCATAATTAGCATATACTTTTAATGAAAACAATTATTTCATAAGAAAACATTTGAAAATGATATGGAAAGTTTCAAAACTTTAAAGAATGTTTAAGGAAATACAAACTGCAATCATTTAATGATAATCAGAAAATCATCAGGCATTAACAACATCTATTCATATATAATGTTTTTTGTTTTATTTTGATGTGGATGCACAAAAAGAATTGTTTATACTCCTACATAAAGCTGACTATGTGAAAAGCGTGGTTTTTCAAGTTGCATTCCGGCAACTTTTAGTTTTTGGCCTGGGCTTTTATTGATGGTCAGAGCGAAATAAATTCGTACAGGAAACTGCAACCGCTTAAAGTGAGAGGGTATATTTGATAGTATAATAGGTATCCTCGGAATAAAACAGTTTCAGGTTTGCAACAACCAGTGAGAATGATTGCCTCAATACAGTTTACATTTTATTTTTACAAACTGGAAAATCGAACTTTAATGCAATGACTTATAAAATTATTGATCCCAGAAAACGTCGAAAAGCAGAAATGATCACTGGCAATTCTTGATTTCTTCTCCATTTTAACTCGTAAAACATGTTCGTTTATGTAGCGTCCCTATTATATAAAACCATGTTCATCTATGCAGCGCCCCTGTTATATGAAAAGACTCATCTAGCATGTTCATTTATAAAACCGATATATAAAAGAACTCATACAATTATGAGTTGGCGATTTCTTTACATAGCGGATAGTAGGTGATATTGGAGGAAAGTGACGGATATTAGCAGGTCGTGGTTAGCATCGTCTACTAAAATGTAAAATTATAAAAATGCAGATTAATTTTCTGTTTTTAATAATGAATTGGCGATTTCTTTACATGGTGGACACTGGCGGACACTGGTGGGCACTGACATACACTATAAATGCTTATCCATGTCCTGTTTTGAATTATAAGTTTGTTATTTCATCAGAGGGCTGACAATGGCGGACAATAGCGGACAATATCAGACACTGGCGGACATTGGCGGGCACTGGCGGCCAGACCCTACTAAAATGTAAAATCTAACAAATACTGATTCATTTACTGTGTTAAATGATGCTTTGGCTATTTCTTTATAGGGCCGACATTGGCGGACAGTGGCGGGCAGTGGTGGGCAGTGGCAGGCACTGGCAGACACTGCCCACTAAAATGTAAAATCTAATAAATGCTGACTTATTTCTTGTTTTGAAGTATGAGTTGGCGATTTCTGTATAGGACTAACAATGACGAAGAGTGGCGGGGAATGGCGGCACTTGCGGGCACTGACGGGCAGTGGCCACTAAAATGTAAATTAAACATAAGTCTTACTCGTTTTGTGTTTTGAATTATGACTTCGCTATTTCTTTACAGGGCTGACAGTGGAAAACAGTGGCGAAGACTGGCGGGCAGTTTCTGAAAGTGGCGGACAGTGGCGGACAGTGGAGGACAGTGGCGGACAGTGTCCACTAAAATGTAAAATCTAAAAAATGCTGACTCATTTCCTGTTTTGAATTATGAGTTTGCTAAGTAAAGCCTGGGTTAGTCACCCTCTTCCTTCCTAGAATTATCGTGTTAGAATTTTGAATTCCCCCCTTCAACACTGCTTTCCCATATGATGTAATTTCCGGTATAATTTTCGGAAATGAGTTGCAGTTTTTTTTCGGAAATGATTTGCAATTTGCTTTTAAAAATGACTCCATGATATAATTGTTTTCTATTTTAATTAATACATAATTAAATTAAAATTAAGCGGAAAATAGCTGAAATAATCGTCCCCCCCCCCAAAAAAAACCAACGAAATCTGCCCCTTAGCTTTTTCAAGAGTTAATTTAGAGATTCGAGAATACGACCATTCACTTGGTCTGTGAATTTGACATCATAATACACTTTTATATTTTATCTAGATTCGCTAACTTTTTTTTCGATAGGGCACACACACACACTAACACACATACACACAGCCATTGAGTCTTATGTATATTGATATCTACATATACATATATATATATATATATATATATATATATATATATATATATATATATATATATATTAAGTGGAATAGTATATTTCAAAAATTCTGATATATATTATAGAAAAGCATCTGTAATGTCAATACAATATAACGAGAACTCACTCCAAGCGGTGTTACAACGAAAAAAACATAAAAAAAACAATTAGATGTTTGGTTTGGTAGTTTTGTTTTACGGCATATCAACCCTTTTTGGGTTATTTAATGCCGAATCTGGTCATTATAGTGAAAGTTTTTATGCTTCAAGTTCTTTATATCTTCAAATGTTTAATCAGGGTTTTTAGGTTTGGTAGTTTTGTTTTACGGCATATCAACCCTTTTGGGGTTATTTAATGCCGAATCTGGTCTTGTTTTCTTCTCTTTTTTGTTTCTTTCCCCTTTTAATATCTGTTTCTATTTAACCCATAGTTGGGACCCTAACAGGTACTACCACTCCGGGTCAGGGTGGACCTGGGAGCAATGGTAATTAAGAGGAGGCTCCACATTCCCCAAAGTCCGTAAGCCGGATCTCACCATCGGATGTAGTTTAAGGTCATATCCAGGACCGGGAGTAGGGTAGGAAAAATGAAAATAAAAAAGGGGAGGGAGAAAGGGAGAGGGGCTGTTGTTTTTGTTTTTGGTTTTGTAGAACATAATTAAGTTTTACAAACAAAAAAAAACAAAAAAAACGTCAATGTAGGTGAATTTCGTCTCAGGGAGTCACAGGGCAGCCTGATCTGGTATCACCAGCCAATTAGAAGTGGTTCTGTTTAGCGTCTATATAAAACATGTGTACATATGTATTATTAGTAATGATCGTATTATTAAAAAGTGAAATGAACAGAAACGGAAACAATTTTGATTTTTTGAAAATGTCTAAGTTCGTCTCGATGAGACTTGTCAGACGTCATACGTTATGTAAGAATGAGTTAAAACTTTCTAGATTCTGTCGTCTTAACGTGGCGAACGACATCATCTGCGTACTATTACTGCTCCTATTACTAATATAAAAAGGTTTACTATTTAATTTTTCAAGTGCCGAAGAATAATTTTCTTTTACTTTTGTCCACCCAAACAAGGCATATCACCAGAACTCTACTGTGGTTAAAGATCAGATTTATCGGAGGCATTATTAGTGGGGCGTCGTGCTGTAAAATAGTTGTTCATATTACATTTAACTTTCGGCATGTTGATACAGTCTGGAAAATAAGGAGCCGGGAGGCAATTCGAAAGCCATCCGGGAAGAGGCGCTTTTAGAGTAGAACGTTATCCGGCATCTGGGGACCTCTACAGTGAAGGGATTGACATTTGCTGCTATCAGGGTTGATCGAATGTATTTACGTTGAAGGGGCTACAAATGTAGTGAGTTAATCGGAGCACATTCCGTGAAAAGTGTAGTATCTGTTCTTGCCATCTCAGCGATATTTGACACTTTACTAAAGTCGGAAGTAAATTATCTCCCTTGAAAATGAAATGCTAAATACATTTTTAAACGCTATCATTTTTTTGAATAAAATCTCTTTATCTAATTTTATTTATAATTATAATTATAGTACTATAGATAAAACGATTGCGTATCTAGAAGAAAAAATGACAATACAAAGTAGAAAGGTATATTACAGAATATTAATTTATTAAAAACTTAAAAATAAATAAATTTGCAAATGAGCAAAATTGAGACCTATTAGATTTGACACTCTTTTTGCACTTTTTCCAAGAGGTAGAAATAACTAATTAAGTAACCAGCCCAGATATAGATACAATACTGCATGGTTGTGGCTTCATATGGATATAGAATACTGAGAGATGTGAGCAGTTTTCTAGACCTGTAGAGCGAGCCCACCTTCTTTGACTTCTCGGCAGTATCTTCTATTTATGTTTTTACTCCAACTCCTTTTGCCTGTGCATTTTACGTGGAGGAGTTAAATCGTCAGGCTCTCTAGAAAAGTGCTATCGGACATGACAATCGGTGTTTCGAAAAATAAAGTGCAATCCAGTATTATCAGACATCGTCACGTCAGAAATTTGGATAAGGCTTGGAGAAGATATCCTATTAAAATTATTGAAGTATTTGTTTGTTGTAGTTTGTTTGTAGGGGGACACATCATTATCTTCGTGTCTTGACGAAAACAAGGAAGATTATAGTTATTGAACAAGATGTGCAAGACCCTAGCTTAGTATACGCACCGCCATGTAAGCTGCTTTAACAAACTTGAACAAATAATAAACTAAAAACAGACATGACTATAAAAAAGCAGAGCATGGGTTCAATGTATTGAGAAATGTATGTTTTAAAAAAAAATGTTCGTATGGGGGGGGGGGTAGAGCAAGAACTAGTGTAATATCAATCTTCTGTATTTATGTCTTTGTTTGGTTCATTGTTTTTAAGCATATGCATATACAATCTCTATACGATCGAAACTACTTATAAATATAGATATACAAAATAATAGACAGGTTACTGTTTTCAAATGAGCTGTTGCTTTTTAAAAGGATATAAGAATTGCATAATATAGAATAAGATAACACTATCAGCTGCGACTGTATACTAAATAATATACATGTATACAGTAAGGCAAAAGATGAGGAAAAGAAGTCGAAGTAGAAGTGGAAGGAAAAAAAATAATTACAATGTACTGACGGTGATGACGAGGTTTCCGGGTGAATTATCTCCCTTTTCAGAAGCATTAGAGACGACAAGATGATGAGGAAAAAAACTTTAGAAAGACAAAATATGGAATATAAAATATTGGATATATGATTG
>OY744536.1:51944865-51972365 GCA_963556195.1 Sepiola atlantica | reverse complement strand
ATCATATATAAATTTAATCTACGTATACATACACACGCATATCTATAAATCACTGAAGAGCTGTGATACAGCGAAGCTGTCTGCCCGTGGATGTTCCTCTCTATCCTTTCTCCTTTTTATCGGTCTCTATCTAGCTCTGTATATATATATATATATATATATATATATATATATATATATATATATATATATATATATATGATGGAAATGGAGGTATGTAAGTACTCACGCACGCCCAAACATTGTTGACTAGCAAATAAAAAAAATCTGTAAATAGAACTAGAAAAATGTGATAACGAGTAAGTTTTCTAGGCGAAGGTCTATATTTTTCCTTCCATATTTACTTTTTTGTTTTGTTTTAATAAAGAATGACCCTAATATGAATGCTGTGTGCAAGCCTGAAGCCGCTTAAATCCAACTGCAAAACACATCTACAGTCGAACAACACCACTAAATCTAATGCTTATCAGAAAATATGTCCCTAAAACAGAGTTTAAAACAAAGAAAAAAGAAAATGGAGGAACATTCCATCTTTTAGGCATTCTTTTTCCGTTTTATGTTTTGTCGTCTGTATTTTTGCGCCCTTGAATTGGACCTGAATTATATACATTTGTCGCCAATACAGACATTTCTTTATTATCGGTTATAGGTTTTGGGCCTCATGTCATCGCCAGGTTAACACCCACAGCAAGTAGTAGTTGAAACATGCTTCAACTCATAATAAACGCACAATATATATATATGTATATGTATATATTTTATATATATATATATATATATATATATATATATATATATATATATATATATATATATATATATGTGTGTGTGTGTGTATATATATATATATATAGAGAGCGATATACAGGGTGGGCCAAAATAAGGGTCCTATCTTTAAATTTGAATAACTTGAATTTGAATAACTTCCACAAAATAAAAGTTAAACTCACCAAACTTTATGTGTGTGTAGACTGACCCTTCCGAGATTTTTTGAAATAAACAAAACAAATTTTAGCCGAAAAACACTTCTTAAAACTTACAAAAACTAAAGTATTGTTTTTTACACTGTTTTGAGTTTTTTAAGCAAAAATAATGTTTTCTAAATGAGGGTACGTTCCTTAGGGCTAATACGGCTCATGTTTGCTTCGGAAGGGGTCCTTAACTTATTCTAAAAAAAAAAAAAAAAAAAATCAATAAATAAAAAAGTTATGAATTTTTAAAAATAGGACCCTTATTTTTGCCCACCCTATATAAGCAATATATATATATATATATATATATATATATATATATATATATATATACATATATATATGCTGCATTAAATATGACTATGAATCTGTATTTATTGGTATATAAATTAATATATGCACTTCAATTCTGTCATGTAAATGTTTGAGAGTAAAACACGTGTCTAATTCTAGTTCACAATCGAAACTATTTCAAGTGGGTAGGGAAGCGAGACAGAAAATACTACCTAAGGCGTAATGTGTAGCCTACAATTAATTCGTTAAGAAATCTTCCACTCTTAAATAAAAAGTCAACGGTCGGAGTTTTTATTTGACACGGTCACCATAAATTATGATAATAATGACGGAATGTAATCGTGTTATCTGACTATGTTTGACAAATACCGAGTGTGAACACTGATGAAGCATATTTTCCCGTTATTTTTACGGAAGTGTGTTAAGATAAACATGGAAAATGTAAAAAGAAAAAAATGTAGTTTTAAGGTGATTATTTGGACCAAAATATACGTTTTATTCTTCGGTAGAATTTTTCAGGTAGGTAAACATATTTTTGTTGTCTGATGAAGCAGTCTATTAACTTTTTTATAAGAATACTCGTTCGAACAGAACAGTATTTTTTACGATAATGTGTTTTTTCACAAATATCAGAATCAGAATATAACTATACTAAACCTTATGTTTAGAATTATTATTATGATTCTGATCGAAATCTATTGCATGATTTCTATTGTAGAAAATGTATGAAAATTAAGGCATGAGCTTCAAGGGTTTTAAAAAGACATATAGATCCAACGAATCTTACTTAATGGTGTCTAATATGTATGAAATAAAGATAATGAAAATCCCGTATATCTACATTTTACAAATAGAAGTTATGCAGCTATGAAGACCATTTACACACTTTTGAATACGCCTAAAATAACAAAATTATGAGAAATCCTCATTTACATAGAAGAGCTTATTTAAACCCGCGTTAACGCATTTGCCTAAAACTAAGTAAAACAAAATACAACCCATATTTAGACTTCTTACGCCTAACAACATTGCAGCATGATTCAGATTTATATGCTAATGCTTTCAGGAATGAATCAAGTGCATGCAAATATATAAACATATGAATATCCCTAACTTTACCCATGTGGATATAAGACTCCACACTCTTTTCCGAGTAGAGCACTATCGTTAAATGATATCGCCTGCTGTTTACTTAGCGTAATACAAAGCTTTGTTTGTAAATAAACAAATGGTTCAATTTAAAAGTGGGTGTTTATGTTTATATTAAGATATTGTAGATATCAGTTCTGAGCGTCGATTACGTAGCTTAAGTAGTAACGCTGCTGCCTATAAACTAAATAGTTATAGGTTCCATTCTTGACTATTTACACATTCTAGTCATTGGAGAGTTGTAATACAGCGAAACAGTCTGTATGTTGCTATATATATATATATATATATATATATATATATATATATATATATATATATATATATATATGTTCTTTTCGCATAGTTGTAATGTTTGAAAAACTTCCAAGAATATATATATATATACATATATGTATATATATTATAATATAAAATGAAGTAATAAAATAAGGTGTCAATTAAATTTTATTAGAATTCAAATTTCACGCAAAGTATCTTAAAGTATCTTAAATTTCTTAGCTCATGAGTTTTCAAAGATAATTCTTCTCTTCAGAGGACCATTACCGCAGTTATACTACTACAGGTAATAAAATTAAACTTTGAATATATATAAAAATATATACAAACATACATAAAAATATATGACATCAAATATATCAACCTCAAAACATACTTTTTTGTTAAATCTATATAATCCATCCAAGTCATATAATTTGAAAAACATTATAAGAAAATACATTCAGAGGGTTGACTAAAGATTAAACCACGTGATGAAGTACTAGTCCAAATACGAGAAACTGAAAGAGCTGATGAAGTTATACAGTCGCGAAATGCTTCATCGATTGTTGACGATGAAAGATGGATAGAAAAACAGGCGGATATATAGATGTACATGTGTACCCACATCCATTTCTGTATGCATGCATGCTTATACATTCACACACCTGCTTGTCGCCCATACATTCAATGTATGTGGGGGTCTACACGCACATGCGTATACGGACATACGTGTGTCTGTACATGGGCTCCCGCCCCTGTTCTTATATGTATGTAGATCTGTGTGGTCTGTATGGTGTGTAGTTTGAGTTACGTTATGTTGAATGCTGGGTTGAATTTAAATATAAAGTGTTGTTTCTTCTGTTAGTAGGTATATGCAATCTTCGCTTTAGAAGATTGGTATTATTTAAAATTTTCACCCGCGGCATGAGTGCATCTGTTGGGAGACGTATAATTTACGTTTTTTTTTAATTTTAATGTTGCTTTTATGTAAAGATTATTTATTATTAACTGTTTGGTAACGCCTATGTAGGCCACGTGGCATATTGTACATTCTAGTACATATAAAGCGTTTTTGAATGTGCCGTTAAGGTCTTTTTTACTGTGAATGTTTGGGTTGCGTTTTTGAATGTGTCTGAGTTCCCCATTATTATTATGTCACATACCCCACATGTTTCCTTGTTGCATTTTGTGACCCCTTTGTATTGAGTGTTGGTTGAGTTAGGATTAAATTAAAATTTGCTCGAGGGTTTTTGTTGGCGTTTGCTTTTTATTATGTTCGTTGTGTTTAATATCTTGTTTGGTTTGTTGTTTTGGTTGAGTAGGATTATGTTTCTGTTTATTTCCGTGAATAATTCTGGATTGTTTTTGTTGTGTGTAGAGATATATACCAATGTCTGTATTTTGTTTCGTTTTTTGGGGATTTGTAATTGTTCTAATGCTATGTTTTCTGCTTATAATATACCTTTGTGTATTACTTGTAGGGTTATCCTATTCTTGTTAAAGTTTTCCATGGTTCCTTCAGTCGGACAATCCGGAGGTTTTTGTCACTGACTATAGTACAGATGCTGCGTGCTAGGGAGTAGGGTATATATTTTAGGCAGCTTTTGGGGTGATGGCTTCGAAAATGAGATATTGTGTGGTTTCTGTGGGTTTGTCGTAGATTTCTGTGATAATGTGATTGTTTTACATTTTTATTAGGACATGTAGAAAAGGTAGTTCTGTGTAGGTTTTGTAGTATACTGTGTAACTCATAGATGTCCCCCATGTGGGTTCTCAGAGGATAAACACTTATCCAGGTATCTTTTCTACGATTTTATGAAGAGAGTTTGAATATTCTGCCCATATATTTATTCTATCTTTTCATACAAGATCTTCTCAAGGTAGACCAGTGTTAGGGTGGCATATGTTGGTGCCATCTTAGTTTCGATTGCTGTACTTACAATCTGGAGGTAGCTTTTGTTATTGAATTCAAAAGAGTAATCGTTGAGAATAATGTCTATGCTGTCGAAGATGAACTGTTTGGTGAATCTGTGCTGTAGTATTTGTGGGTGTTTTTCAATAAAGTATGATATCGCCTGTTTACCTAAGTCATGGGGCGTGTTGCTATATAAGCTGCTGACGTAAAATGTAAGTAATTTTGTCCCGTGATTCATTATTTGTAGTAAGGTCACTGGGATTCGATACACTTATATATTCTGATTTCTGTGCGTTGATGGTATTTCTTATTTTATGTGATTTACGTATTAAGCGAAAAAGGAATGACAATGGAACAATAAATCCACAGGAATTGCATACAGCAATTTGGTCGAAACGCTAAATAGACTATTTAGAAAATAAAATAAAAAGTAAAAAAAAGGTTTATTAAGCTAAAACATTGTGTTATGTAATAATGTTTGCCTAAATGAAAGTATGCTGCCTAAATACATACACACTATATATATATATATATATATATATATATATATATATATATATATATATATATATTACAACTGAAGCAAAGATAAAAAATGAACAATCGAATAAAAGATAAGATTGATATATATTGCAGAAATTAATAACCGGATAAGAGTAAGCTTAACAACATATACAATCACACACATACGCTTTACTATATATATATATATATATATATATATATATATATATATATATATATATATATATATTCTCTTTTTTTTCTTATGTTCTCGTTTTTGCTGAAGATGTATCATCTTACCCGATGCTTGACATTCACCGGCTATTTCAGACACTCCAGCCAAGAAATCTGTTTAAGATTCTAACCAAGTGCAATTGTTTGTATTTCTCTTGCGCTCGGTTCACCGGGTATACTCGCCAGATTGCTTTTTAAATTATTTTCCATTCGTCCTATTGCTTCTTTAATTACTCGTATGATGTAAATTTTCCTAAGATTCCAGTTTATTTTCATGTCGTACATGAGACCTCGGTATTTCGTAGTATTACCTTATCAGCTCTGTGTTATCCTGCATCATTAGAGACACTGATTTTAACCAGGGTTGCTACTTTCTTCGTTTTTTTTTATATATTACGATGTCAGGTTTAACAGCTCGGTTTTCTAGATATGTAGCTGTTAGGAATATATAGTCATAGTGGATGGTGTTTTAATTATTTCTAAGTGTTCTTTCTGGTATATGCTCCTAGGATTTGCTGCTACACTGGATATTCAACTTTTTATAATTTCGTACAAATATATATATATATATATATATATGTATATATATATACACGCATATATATACATGCAAATATGCATATATATATATATATATTATACATAGCTACATATATATATATATGTATACATACATATATATACACATATAAATATAAACCGCACACTTTTGTCTGTACGCGTACATATATATAGATAACACCATACACACACAAACAAGCATACACACATAGACACTTTCTTGTTAATATATACTTGCATGAATAAGAAACCGTATAAATAATTTAAAAAGTGTATACATATAAAAAAGGAAAACATAAGCTTAGTTAAGTTCACACAGAATAAAATAAAGAACCGGTATTCCGGCATCTAGATATAAACACATGTACAACACTATACTAATACACAGCTACATACTGTAAGATAAATATATACTTACATACGCATGAGACAGACAAATCAGTATGCACAAGTATACCCCGATACTTTAATACAAACAAAGACATAGACCTCTACATCCAAGGTACTTGCCAAGTCTCTCAATAACACCCCGAGCATAGCTAATTATGTACATTTGACCATATGTACACACACAAATAAATGTAACACCTGCATGTGTACATATACAGATATAAGCATGTAAGTACCTCTCTCTATATATATGAATATATATATATACAGGGTGGGCAAAAATAAGGGTCCTATTAAAAATTCATAACTTTTTTATTTATTTATTTATTTTATTTTTTTTTTAGAATAAGTAAAGGACCCCTTCCGAAGCAAGCATGAGCTGTATTAGCCCTAAGGAACGTACCCTCATTTAGAAAACATTATTTTTGCTTAAAAAACTCAAAACAGTGTAAAAAACAATACTTTAGTTTTTGTAAGTTTTAAGAAGTGTTTTTCGGCTAAAATTTGTTTTGTTTATTTCAAAAAATCTCGGAAGGGTCAGTCTACACACACATAAAGTTTGGTGAGTTTAACTTTTATTTTGTGGAAGTTATTCAAATTCAAGTTATTCAAATTTAAAGATAGGACCCTTATTTTGGCCCACCCTGTATATATATATATATATATATATATATATATATAACTATATACACTCATAGGTAAATATAATTGCGTATATTTGTTTGAATGGATACGTAACAGCTTATACTTGTACATGTATACAAGCATGTCTTAAGAATAATTATATTTTTACACACACACACACACATATATATATATATATATGTATATATATATATATATATATATATATATATATATATATATATATATATATATATATATATATGAACTAACATATGCATGTTATGCACAAGCATAGAGACAAGCAAATACGCATATATATTTACAATTAATATTTATTAATACTAATGTTTAAAGTTAATAGAGTTTTTTTTTCACTAAATCTCATGACTTCTAATTCCTCATCAAGGCAAAAATAACACGGGCATTTAGAGATTGGCATGTTCTAGCTATCTTTATTATTTTCTACATTGGTGCGTTTTATTATTACTTATTAATGACAAACATATTAATCAATTGAGATATATATATATATATATATATATATATATATATATATATATATATATATATATATATATATATATATATATATAAATTTATAGATATATAGATAGATAGATAGATAAACTCTTTGTAAACCAACATTGAGCAATCTCTCGTAGTTATTAATTTTTCTATAAACATTTAGATGTCACTTGCTTACGGCTTCGGCCTGACTGCCAAATTGTTAAGTTCGTCGACTGTCAAGTAGAGAGTCGTAGGTTTTATCCGAACTCGTAGCTATTGCCAGTTATGGCAGACTAAATACCTGTGATACAGCGACACAGTATGTCTATGGAGTACAATATATATGCTTCCTTCTTGCGTTTAGCAGTGTAGTTAGTGGTATCGCTACTACCATTAACCAAATTTTATATAAATTAATAAATATTTCCCAAAGTTTATTTTTTTTAGAGGAGTGCTAATAAGTATAGGTGAAGGGTAATATAGGAAACATCTACTTATTTTAAAACTTGAATATATTAGATTTGCATTGAATCTGACACATAATCATTAGGTACGAATGAAGCAAGAATCCCTGAATTTTATTTTTTGTTAGGACACTTTAAGCCTAAGCCTTACATTTTTGACATTTTCAACAATAAAAATAATTACATGGATTTTGTTCAAACTTAGAACGGGGAGTCAGTATCATTACATCGTGATTTTAATCTTCGTACATAGACAAACAATTGGTGCGAAACTGCTCTGTTCGGGGAATTATTTTTTCCCGATCTTGGGGCGGGTATTCTACTAGTATATATATATATATATATATATATATATATATATATATATATATATATATATATATATATATATATATATAATTATTTCCACAATCAGACAACGCCGCAGCCCACAACCTATGAAAGAAACAAACCGGAAGTCCTAGACTCGAGTTTCGCCGTGGCAGAGTACTCGCTGGGATGCAAGTGACTCGGGTTTCGAATCCTGAGTTCGGATGTGTTCTACTGATGAGCCCAAAGGAGGGCGAAACTCGAGTCTAGGACTTTCGGTTTGTTTCTTTCATAGGTTGTAGGCTGCGTCGTTGTCTGATTGTGGAAATAATTATATATATCATATCACATTCGAAAATCTAATATATATATATATAAATATATATATATAACAGAACCAATATGAGAATACTCGACAGACGTAAACATACGAAATTATGATACCATTTATACCGCCTTTTGAACTCCAATAACAAATTCCGTCTATTGGGGCGCCAAAGTGTCTGTATTTATCGACATTACCTCAAAGCATTTCATGCATTTAATTATTAGATTTCATCCTGGATCAACGCCTAACTTCATTTTCACAACGAACTCCGCATTATTTTTTACTCTTTCATTAACCCTGTGTCTTATTTCCAATGGTCACGGATGGGACACTGCTAAAGGCTAGCAGCCATGTTCTAATTAAAGATTAGACGGTTGAAATGAAACAAGCGAACACGAGAGCGCTGTCGTCAGTGATCGGTGGTCGGGTCAGATTCTAATCTCTATGCTTTTTAACCCAGACAGTGTATTACGTCAAGTAGTGTATGAGATACAATATATAGTTTTCTCAAGGATGAGTTTCTTATTTACGTTTTACGATCTTTACTATAGCGAATCGTGTTCATACTATTATATAAATAAGTACACGACATTAGAGCCTAGGGTCAGAGTTATTTTCATTCAATTTTACTTATTGATCCTCACTTATCAAGGGTAAAAGCCCCTCGAGAATAGGGGTCAATAAGATTGATAGATTGCTAGTTGAATGACCAAGAATATTATGGGAGAATTGCAAATATGAATGGAATGAATACAATTTCATTACTTTTCCTGAAACTTGATTTACAGATGACAATGCTGCGGTGAAGCATTTACGTAGGAATGCGTTCATTGATGACAATATTTTGGCATTTCTGTTTGATGTGAGACACACGGAAGAAAGAAAGTAAAGTTATCTGCAGTTATTGTTGAGAGACGTGTTCCCGCTGCGAATGTCTTACATGGACGATGCATTGTGTACGAAATAAATAGGTAGATATATGGATTAAAAAAATAAATTTTAATGATGCTTCACTGTATCAATGTATCGAGAAAGAGTAATAGTAATAATAGTAACTATTATCAACATTAACATTATTATTATCAACATTATTATTATCAACATTATAATTATATCATTATTATTGCAATGTAATTATTAAAAGTATTAAAATATATGCACTTTTTAAACAATTATTAAAATATATGTAATCATTAAAATTATAAAAAATATTAAAATACATTGTAATGTAATTATTAGAAACATACAATTATTATTAACATTATTAACATTATTATCAACATTAACATTATTATTAACAATGATAACTATTAGAAAACCGAAAATGTCATTAGAAACGATGGGCAATACAACCTTTAGTATTATAACAATTAAACCCATAGTTTGAGAGACATGCAGAAATAAACACACTAATCTGAACTTAATGGGTGACCATATGGTCACATCTTTTCTTATCCCATAAAAGAAAAAGTACAATATATAAATGTTAGATGATGATGTCAAAATGATTGCAAATCGTCATGAAAATCGATTAAACAGAAGATACTTTCTTCTAAGTATGTGATTAGCTGTGATAATTTATAACCATGCGATATCACATACGAATATCCTAAAACCACATTTACTCATTTCTAGGGTAAAATTAAGAAGTAATGCAGAAAAGGAGTGTAGTGTTTTGTTTAACTTAGAATTAAATGTGACTGAAACTATCTCTTCTTAAATAGCTAAAAGCGACGTCATCTATAATATGGTTGTTGCAAATCTTAATATCAAGAAAGTCGTATGACATGATAACGGCTTATAATGTACAAATTCACCACTAGCTTTAAAGATTTTTTTATAAATTAGGAGTATCAAACTTTTATCTGGGAAATTGTAAGTTTATTCCGGATATAGTACAGAGGAAGTATTTCATACTACTTACCGTCGCGGGTACATAAACAGTATACATCTGTGCATCTTCTGTTGTTACCTAGGTTACGGCGATGCTCGCGCAACTGGCTGTTGATCGAGAACCACGTCGACGCTGGTTTGGTTTTAAATACTTTTAGTTTTAACACAGCATAGAAACAGACATCGAATGCATGTGTACGAGAGAGAGAGAGAGATAGCGATTGAGAAGGTAGGAATTAAAGAAATGATACCGCTTACATATTTAAACGGGCCGACTTTTAGCAACCTGTGTCTAACGCCCCCTCCTCATTTTCAGACTCGCAGGGATCCCAGCGTTTTTCGCCTCTGTTCTCAACAGTGTCGACAAACTGCGAGACAGAACTGTTTTTTCTGGCTGAAAGTCACGTGATTTCTTGACTTCTGCTTTTAGCCCCCTCCGCCAACAACCTTTTACGGCTCGCTCCCTCAGGTGCCCCTCTTCGCTATCTACCAAAAGCGCACAAGGATTATTAAGTTTATAAAGCGAGGTGGAAAAAAGGAGTATCGCAATGCTTTTGGAACGCAGAATGCCTAATTGAATTTAATAGTTTTGTATGTATCATATATTTGTACACATTAAATTTAAATGTTATTTTCAAGAAAAAGTAATTCAGATTTTACTGTTGATAACCTTAAAACTTACTAATATTTAAGGAACATTGCCAAATATTACTTTATGAATTTACATCGAAATAAAATGTATGTCCTGAACGATGTTTTCCCTTAACGCTGCCTACTTAACCTAGTCATCAACCTTCAACTAACAATCGCCCATGATAGCAACCATGACATCAAACACTCGCTAGACAATCAATCTATTGACGCCTATAGCTACTAAACAACAAAGGCTCTCTCATTTAAGTATAATTTAATCCACTTTTCTTTTTTATTACGCCTTACAGTAAACGCTTTTACCTAACATTAAACTGTTCACACATACTTGTCACATACAAACACATACGTATAATTATCGCCAAGCGTACACACGTCTAGCTATATATAGCAGCATCCAGTCATTCACATTCACCTCTATCGCATTCACATCAACAGTACCGAAAATAGTTAACGGACTTTGACATGGCAAGGAATTCAACAGAGAAAACCTTTCCTATTTGCTTCAAAGATATATGCTAATTTTGTATGTTTGCATTTATATACGCGCTTTTTGTTTTTATATCTGCTTTATGTATTCCATTATTTGTGAGTATTTAATTAACATGGAGTGTGAGATATCTCTACAAGGTTTTACAACCTAACGCTTCCCCCATTTTCAGACTCCACATTTTATCAGCCCCTTCAATTAGTACTTCTACATTTACTTCTTTTTAGAATACTATTACGGACAACATAAGCACTTCTACTCGCCATATTTCTATCTGGCGTTGCCAGGGAGTATTTATATTTTAATGTTTGCTTCTCATTTACTGTGGAAAATGAGTAATAGAATATTGTTATAATTTTGTTATTGTTATGTTGAGAGTTACATCGCATAATTACTTTCAAATATTTTATTTTTAACTCTAAACTTTATAATAGAAGAACAAAATATTAAATGAATTCAATAAATACATAACAAACTTTTTGCCAAAATATGATTATTAGTCTTAAATTTAAAAGTTAATATAAATATTTAATTTGGTGTCGTATTATTCTAAATAACATTTTCAACTGCCAAATTAAAAATGTGCTATATTTGTAACATCAAGAAGTTTTATCGGTGGTATGGCTGACTTGATAGGTCGAAAGTAGGCCTACATTACAAATGAATGATTGTTTTGTTTATAAAGAAGGAATTGGAAAACGCAAGTGTAAGTAAACCTAGTACGATAAATAAAACCAAATAGGTGGCACTATATATTACTGAAAAAAGCGCAATCTCCCTAAAAATAAGATGTAGCTGGTTGTAATGTTTGCGAGACTAGTTCACAATGTATCTTGCTTTATCACTGACATAATGGAAAATACATTTTTTTAGATAAACTGTAGCGAAATACATGCTTATATTGCCAATAACACTATACAAAGTTTACAAATAAAAATTGGCTAGGCAGAATGAAAGTTTGATTTGTCAGTTTATATGTTTTTTATGACCAACATTTAACATCCGGCCGACTTAAATTCATATGTTTTATTATTTGTATGAGTACCATTATAAGTATTAGTGTTATTAACTAAACTAGTAGTAGTATTATTATTAGTAGTAGTAGTAGTAGAAGTAGTTTAGGTAGTAGTAATAGTTGTTGTTGTAGTAATACCACTATCATTAATACTATCATCAAATTAACTTTTTAATAAACTCCAAAATCACTTACTAGTCTATTTTTATTTCTTTTGACAGCACAGATTCGAATCTAGATTAAAATGTCGACAAAATTGTGTAGGTGCCCCCTCGACAATCAGCTAAATTCCACCCCTTCACTCTTGAAGTCGTCGGATTCCGTAGGCCTTTTTACGATAATTGCTTTTTTCCTCGAACTGTTTACCCTTGGAATTCCATTCCCACTTCATGTTCTCCTGACTGTACCAACATGCAGATGCTTTAAATGTAATGTAAAGAAAGCTCTCGCTGCACAACTCCCCACTTAGAATACCCCAATTGATATAGTTCGAAATTAGAGTAGCTAATCCTTACGTTTCAGTGACAATTTGCCTTGTTTCGGATGAATTAAAGTAAAAGAAAACATGAAATGTCGAATTTTTATTCGAAAAGATAAATCCCTGTTATTTTTAAGCCCACCTACCTTTTTATCAGTGACGTTAACATTTCTTCCAGTTCCATCTTTAAATTGTCACTACTCTTATAGAGAACGCACCGCGTTACCGTGACGTCATGTATCCAACGGTGGTGCACGTCTCGGAAGCGCCCGAGAGTTGACGAGGCGAAAACTGCCAAACGATAAATGGAAGACTGGCAGACGATAAATTCATACGGAAAAAAATAAGAGTAAAATACATATATAAAGATAAAAAAGGAATTTAGCATAGCTAAACAACTGTTATTAATTAGATGTTTATTTTTTATGTGAAAAAAAACCCATTGTTAATCAAATTTTTTAAATAAAATGCTTTTTGTGCAACGAAAAGTGCCTAATGATGATTTTCTCCTATATAACAAACAACAAACCACTGTGTTTAACCAATTTCTTGTTTAATTGTTTTTCATTTATTTTCTTCTTTTTAACATTTTCTGGGTTAGGGTTAGGGTTTAGAGTAAGGTTTTCGCTAGAAGTGACCGTTGCTGCCAGAACTCAATGAGTTCTTCGGGTGATTCATCGCGCTGACATAGATCGTAGATGTTAATTTTTTTTAACGCGCTGCAGATCGTAGAAATTAATTTCTTCCAAAATGTATCGTCTGCTTGCTTGCATCCTGATTGTCTAATGCCTGTTTAACCTGATTGTTTAGTAGTTCCGTCAACTCTCGGGAGCTTCCGAGACCTGCCCGAACGTTAACGACGCGAAGTTACGGAAACGCGGTACGTTCTCTATAAGAGTACCAACTTTTCTTATATTTTCTAAGATATTTTGTTGCTCCCTTTTCATCAGTTACTCATTATGTCGTTTCCCCTTATTCTGACCTCAGATTATAATTCGATTCCCTAGTGTCCTATTTTCCCGTCCTTCGTCCATAACATTTCTGGCCATTGTAAAATATCTCAGAGGATATTTGAAAGAAGATGACATATTTTGTGTTAGGCATTACCTTAAACTAGCTACGTACCTGGTGTTGGTCAGGATTTTTTCTTTCTGTTTTCTCTTCTTTTCAACTATGTTGTTTGCTCATTTTATCAAATAATTTTTAAAGGATATTGAAATTTAATTTAATTATTAAAGTAGCATTCGTTCAGTAAATTATTAAATAAACAAAATAAATATAAAACTCAGACTAATTCTCTTTAGTTTGTCTTAATCTCTATTCATCAATCTATTAGATGTTACAAGCTTCCGAATCTTTCAATCTTTGAATACATGGGTATTTGCGAGAAAATTTTTAATGACTTTTTATTCGACTATTTAACCCTGAAATCTTTTAATATTTTATATTGTTTTTTTTTTTTTATTGAAAATACTGATTACCTATTTAGCGGATGCAACATCATACTAATACATAATTACACTTGCCAACAGGCTCGTTGCAGATGTCAAACAAGTTGCAGTTTGACACATTTTCGTTATGTATTATATTAAATCGGCATTTTGTTGGAATGTGTCATATTTTAAACTAAAACATCGGAGGGGTAAATGCGTCCACATTACATAAAAATTGCGAAGGGTCAAACGTAACTTGTTTCTTTTCAGAACTATTAGTAAAAGATTAAAAATGCTGACATGTTTATGAAAACACAAAAAGGCATTCAGGTAGATTTCATTTCGTAATTAAAGTATTTGTTAAATAACATTTTAAAAGAAATCGATTTATTTCAAGCCTTTGCACTTTTAATTCAACTAAATTCAGTTGATAATAAACGAAATATAATTCAAATCGTAATTATCAAAGTTTAGTTGACGCAATATATTTTCATACAGACACACCATTAATTGTTACCTGATTGTATAATTATAACAACATGAAAAACTATAGTAACGCGTATAGACACATTGCTGTTGACGGTGAAACGTTGAAAGAAGTATAAAAAGCTAATTACGGAATTTGTTCAACTGACAAAATACTTCAGATATCAGCTTTAATCGTTATTTATGTTCGATATTAATTACATGATAATTACATACTATTTAATGAACAAGTCTTATTTCGAAATGACACAATATTTTAAGAGAACCGTCGGTCTCCCATGCTAGCATTACAAAGGAAATTGCTACATTTAGTAGCGTTAATATCGTGTTCATAGATGTCTACCTACACATTTCTCCTATAAATTTATGCTTAGATTACGATTTTTTAAGTATTTTACTATTCTTACGTAATGACTCACTGTTAATTATTAATAATATCTGTTGAAACAAACACAGTTAAATAGAATTCGTGAAGCTAATTTACCATTTTTTAATCTGTTTTATACATGTCATTAAGATTACGTGAAATTTAATTGGTATCAACTAAGGGATTTGTCTTTTAGGTTGTCAGAAAATACTGTAATGGCGTCTTCTCTTTGTCTAACGTTTTCAGTTTGCTTATTAAGCAAAACATATCTCGGTACTGATAGCGATCCTGACCCAGTTTTCGTGAGGTTCGACTCGGAAGCGTTCGGCTGTCCTACGCAAACGCCCGAGTGTTCACGAGCCGAATGGTACCAGACGACAATTTTGAAACGGTACTGCGTCCTGTGATTGTAAGTCATATTTTCAAGAAATTTTCTAAAAGAAACAACAAAAATAAACAAGCAAAACATAGCGAAGTTACTGTTATCAAATAAATATTTTTTTTTATTTTGATACGTTGCTGCGTCCTATCATTTCTAGTTATAATTGCAAGAAAATTTTAAAATAACAAAACAAATAAAACAAGCAAAACAGAGCGAAATTACTGTTATCAAATAAATATTTTAACCCTAACCTAAAACCCTAACCCTAACCCTAAACCATAACGCTAACCCTAACCCTAAACACTAAACCCTAACCCAAAACCCTAAACCCTAAACCCTAACCCAAAACCCTAACCCTAACCCAAAACACTAACAAAAAAAAACAAAAAAAACAAGCAAAATATTATTGTCATAGGACGCAGCACCGTATCAAAATTGTCGTCTTGTACAAATCGGCTCGTCAACTCTTAAGCGTTTGCGTAGGACAGCCGAACGCTTCCGAGTCGAACCTCACGAAAACTGAGTCAGGATCGATATCAGTACCCATATCGCTGATCGGACGACGGGCAAATATTAAATAAAGAAAAATCATTAAAAATGTTCAGTCACACATATAAAGAATTCCGAAAATAAATGTTAAACACTAAACAGTAAAGTCACTGCGATTGAACCGGTTACCGTTTCTCATCTACAGTTTAGCTTTGAATGGTACATGCACTAATAAGTACATTCGTTTTGAGGCAATCAAGTTACATTGTGTAAATACTTTCGAAATTAAAATAATACTTTAGTAATAATTTCCTATTCAGAAATTTATAAAATATTTCGTTAGCACTATCATACATATTTTGAGATGTGGTCACAAAATAGAAAAAAAATCCGTTAATAATAGCAAAACCAAACCATACTCCGTTACATTTTTTCCTGCTTTTCGATGTAACTCTTATTATTACAGTTCGGTATTAACAACGCTATGATTCTGTAAACACGTGAGTATGTAGTGTCGTTAAGATAAGTGATCAGGAAACAAGAAAACATATACGTGTCTTATACATAATTACACAAGACAACTACATCACTGAAAGTTATTCGCTAGTACATTCAGCGTTGGTACGTTTTCAGCATCCTATTCATCTTTACAGCTTTAAAAGATAATTTGCAACTTACTAAATCCGGTAATTCTATTCGTGACTGTCAGATTTACTATTTCATGCGTTACTTGTTTTTCGTTGGCGCTTTTCGAACATATATTTTGAAGGATGCGTTGGAGCCGTACGTCGATGTGAACAACACCTTTTACCTGTCTTTTTTACAACTCGAATATGTATACTTATCAAAATGTAAAAAATTGTTATATGCGGTTAAGCGGTGAGAGTAGGAGTTTCTTAGGTGCGTCAATACATAAATATGAGAGAGTTTGAAACGTGAATGAAATTTCAAAAAGTTGAGATGTTTAATATATGAGATAGTGAATAAGCACGTAGCAGAGAAATAGAAATAATCACACAAAATCATTTTTAAAGGAAACCGATATTTCGGTCGTGTCACCAATCTTAATTTTTGGTGGGGTACGACATAATTATAAGTTGGCGTAAGATATATTATCGCTTTATTGTATCTATTAGACTGTTTCCCAGCTTATTCTCTATTTAATATCCTTAACATTAAATATTAATACATACATACTTATATATATATATATATATATATATATATATATTTATATATATATATATATATATATATATATATATATATATATATATATATATATATATATATATATACATTTAAAAAGAATACGCGGAAATCTCTCTAAGGCCCTTTCGACTATTATCTCGTCAGGAGAAAATCGATAGTTTTAATTAATAATAACGTCGAAAGAAAGAGCAAATGGGGAAATTGAGTGTGCCAAAATTAACGTTGAAGCGATTAAAATTCAATTTAATTATTTCGTTAAATTCGATTAAAAGGCACTACGTTAGGGGATAAAAAAAAAAAAATTGCGAAAACCTTCCTTGTGCCGGCAGAAGGAATTTGTAAGATCGCTGAATCTCTTTGGGGAACTTTGAACTCCTTCCCAATTTTTTTTTTTTTTTTTTATCCCCTAACGTAGTGCCTTTTAATCGACTTTTAACGAAATAATTAAATTGAATTTTAATCGCTTCAACGTTAATTTTGGCACACTCAATTTCCCCATTTGCTCTTTCTGTCGACGTTATTATTAATTAAAAGTATCGATTTTCTCCTGACGAGATAATAGTCGAAAGGGCCTTAGAGAGATTTCCGCGTATTCTTTTTAAATGTATCTATAAAGTTTGTACCTCAAAACATGTATTTATATATATATATATATATATATATATATATATATATATATATATATATATATATACAAGTAAAATGAGAATAACGATTGTAAAAATACAAAATTAATTACTTCCTCAGTTGTTCAAAACAAGGCGATTTCAAATAAAACAGATTTATGTGTCCCTCCTTTAGCCATGGCTCTTCAAATAATAGAACCTTTATCATCAGAGGAATAAAAAGAGATACGTTTGTAAGTGAATTAAAAAAAGTCATAATTTGAAAAGATATAAATACAATATAAGATAAATATCAGTATAGAAAGTGTAGAAAATGTCCAATGCAAAGAAAAAAGGTTGAAAATATATGAAAAAGTTCACCGTTGAAGATCTAATGAACATTGTAGCAGCAATTTAAAAACGGTAAATCCAGGAAAGATTGGCGTCTAAAAATTGTAAACTCCGTTGAACTTTGGGGAAGTCAAACCATTAAAGACTAAAATATGTAACCATATATATATATATATATATATATATATATATATATATATATATATATATATATATATATATTATGGAAATATAGCTATAGCAAGTAAGCTACACAAATCATCGGGTTGAATTTATTTAGCCTGATGATGTCCTACTGGAATAAAACATAAACGTTGATAGATAGCTTGCGTGCCATAAATACATGTGCATATAATTACTAAGCTCTAGTCACTTATTTAGCACTACTTAAAATATATAGAGACAATGTTGTATTGTACCTTATTCTTATATGTATATATATACATGAAATAGTAATAAATTGTATAGATATATATATGTATATATATATATTAAATTGTATACACACACACATATATATATATAAATATATATATATATATATCGATGTCTGTACGTTTGAGTAGGCTTGTGTGTCCGACTTAATGTCTATTTGCCCTGTAATGTATCTCCATACATACAATATTGAAACAAAATTAATTTCAACCGCTCCCAAACTTCGTTCAAATATAGCATGGCCAGATATTCGATTAGAGACTCATTCTCCCAACAGCGATTGAGTCAACAAATACGATTAAATCATATTTTACTCATATTTTAAATTGTAAAGCCGGAGGTCTTATTGCAGAATTGTTGCATTTAATCAACCAACTTTGTTTCAATATGGAATATTTTCCACCCTCAACTCTTTTTATTTATTTCATGTTTTTTTTATACTTTTAATTATCTTTTTGTTTGGCCTTCTGGAAATTTCTTTCACATTTGAAAAAATAAAGATAACTAAAAATCGAACATTCTCTCTTGGTAATATAATTAAGGATATATACATACATCTCTCTCTTTCACATTTTCTTACTGTCTCTCTCTCTCTTTTTACTATTTCTCCCCCCCCTCTCTCTCTCTCTCTCTCTATATATATATATATATATATATATATATATATATAATCAATCTGCTGAAGTTTTGTTCGTAGGAGTATATGTATCAATACTCTGAATTTTTATTGTGTTCATTTATTAGTAGTGGCAGACAAGTAGTGCTATTATTTAATCGTACTTTTATTTACACCACATTTTTGTGTAAATAAATCATATTATTTATATATATATATATATATATATATATATATATATATATATATAAATCATATTTGTATTTACACAAAATTATTGTGTAAATAGTATATATACTTGAGCCTCATTTTGCGGTCTTCGAACAGCCAGTAGTAACTGGTAGCTAGATCAATTCAAAGTGTGACTCGCTGTGTGACTCAGTGCATTACCACGTTGGGAAAGGCTATTTTCTTTTATATTTATTGCTTTTTTTGTCGATGTCTTCCCTCAAACGCATTTATAATGCTATATAATAATCGCCAGTGAGTGTTCTTCTTTCTTTTAAGTGTTTGATCGTTTTTAACGGCATTCACATGCTGCTGATCACTCAGCTAAATGCTGATGTGTCCCCGGTGTGAAGAGGTGAACCCACATTTCACATCCATATCCATTGTTATATATAAATGAAAAACTGTATTTGTTGCCTAAGAACAATTGCAAGCGACGCTCTTAATCTTCGACGTGGTGTTGTTTTTGATCGCCAGTGAGCAAACGTAGAGCTTACCTCCAACGCAACGTTCTCATTGATAAATATTTATTAAAAATAGTGCAAACACTGCATTATGATATTTTCAACTCTTCTCGTATCCCAGTTCACTTCAATTTATGATCGCTTAAAACGAGTTTTATTGAACTTTTTCATGTTTTTCGGGAAAACTGCCGCATTTGGCCGACCTGAGTGTTTTGAAATATTTTGGTCTGTACGATAACGTGTAAAGTCAGCATTCCACATTTTACCTATTGTTTCTATCAGAGCAGAGTCCGAATTACACTTATTGAACACTTGACTGGCTTGAACAGTATCTTTCTCAGCAGAAAGCACTTCTTTATCAACACCCAAAATAAATATGTTACCATTGCTTTGAAAATTTGAAACGGTAGTTTCACTTACATAACTCTAATTAGTAACCTTATAGTGCTATTAGTCCGCAATTTTGACACGTGCTATTTGAATGTAAGTACGCGATAAAAACAATATAGAGATTCTATTAGTGGCGCCATCTATATATCAGGCCGGATAATTTTTGACGTTGCGTTACACAGGTTATAAAAAAAATCTTGAAACTATTGTTTAATTTTTACATATGGCGGATGTCAGTTATCTATTAATTGTTACTATATTTTTTTTCTGCTACAATTTCGAAAAAAATCAACTGATTGGAGGGTATCCGTTCATTTAAATACTAATTTTATTAAATTCATCTGAATTTTTCCCTTACAATACTATCGTTTACACAGCTCAATTTTAGATGATAAAAACACATTTAAAAAAAAAATGTTTTCAAATTTTAGATGGGAGTTCACTTTTCTATGTAAATTTAACATAACATTTTCCACGTAATTTATGTTTTGACTGTCTTTATGCAAACCATCCCGTTAAGAACCTTTTAATTGGAATTGGAATTTGGTTAAAAAATACGTCCGGCAATAAGAGAAGTGGCTTTACGAGGATATAAATCATCAGCAAATATAGTTATTGTCTGCAGAAGTAGAACGCAGGAAAAATAGCTCGACATATGAGTATACCACATAGTCAAGAAAGAAGTATTTTTTTATAAAATTAGAAAATACAAAACAAATTATAATTATGTTTCTCATTTTTTAAGATGAGGGTTGATAATTTGTAGAATTTAGTATATTCGGACTACTGTTCTCATCTTGGGTGTTTTTATCCGCAATGACCCGTAGTGCAGTGGATATAGTACTAAGTAACATTCAGTTCTAAGTGCCAGTCATCTGAATGTTGAAGGTTTAATCCTCAGTGCGGGCGATACGAAGAATTGCGAATTACTGAATACGTCTTCCCAGTCCTGGCAAATTGAACGAAAGCACGCTGCCCTCGTTTATTAAATAAAGTGTTCCGTTCGAAATTCCGTCCAGATTCCCGAGGTCGACAAAAAAATTCCCGAGTTCAACAAGATACATTTGAAGAAGGTCGTAGTTGACATCGGCCGAAACGTTGTGATAAAAACACCCAAGATGAGAACGGTAGTCCGAATATACCAAATTCTACGAATTATAATTATTGTTCAATTTTAGATGTGGGTTTTATTTTCGATGTACTTTCACATCAAATTGCCCCCGTATTTTATGTTGTGACGATCTTTCGGCAGAAAATCACGTAAACAAACCTCTAATCGAAATTGCAGTTAGGTTGAAAATATATTAAGAAAAAAGAAAGCGGATCTTCAGTTTACTTTACCTCGTCACTCTTGCGACCCGTATTTTGTCTTTTAGTCCTTGCTTTCTATGAGCTATGTTTCTGACAAAGGGTAACATTGATGTTTCCTGGCTCGGATTTTATCCATAAATCCACTTATCGTTGGATAGTTTTTTTAAAATTAAAATAGTATATTTTAGCTCCTTTCATCACGTGGTTTCATGCCTTGCTGAAGCGATTTCCATAACATAAAGAAGTAGAACGGCGACTCCTGTATAAATCATTAGCAAACATGTTGAGATTCTCTAGTAAAAAAAACACACCTTATATTTAGATTACAAAACACAACATAAACTTTTAGTCAGAGAGTAATTGTGTATAAAATAACAAAATAAAAACAGAAATAACCGTAGCATTCCAAAAACCGCTTGTACCTTATGTTGAGATGACCGTATCGTGTATAGTATTGGTCTTAATGGTACCTCGAATTGATCTCTTTATTTAAGAAATCCATAAAGGTGCAGCTATTTCCCCCTTTAATCTTACATAGAAAACTGATGTTTCCATTTCAATTTGAACCATATGTAGTAAAATAAATATTTCGAAACGCGTTCACTCAATTTTGTTGTGTGTACAGCGTTTTTTGGAAGTATTTATTCAAAGTTTTTATAAAGTATTAATGATTTTCAACACTATTTTGAACACTAGCAATCATCGCTTACGTCACACCGTATAACTTATTAGTCAATTTTGATAACCGGTTCTATTGATAACGTTGTGTGTTCATCATTAGTATTATACTAATACAACAGCATCGTGGTAGGGTACTAGACTATGGTGTTCATATGTTAAGTCATATTAGATAGTAGACATTATTACACTTCAGTAGCTATTGTTGATGGGTACGGTCTACCTATCTTATTTTAACTGGACTTGAATGCCCCTTTTATTTTAGCCAGATACATTACGTACACATCTTGAAAAGTTTATATAAGTTAATCAACTAATCTGGTTAAACTTTATTCCAATTTTGATCAAAATCAATTCCATGAGTTTGATTCTAGCAAAATGCGTAAAATTCAATGCTTAAGCTTAAAAGGTATAATAACTATAATTGAAATTCAATGCAGAACTGATGTTTTTTAATTTTTATATAAATACATATTGCGCATATTATGGCCCCTTAAAACAAAATTAAATTAATTATAGCCCACAAGTGGACCCCTTATTCCTAGCAACTGTGTTCCTAAATTTCTAATGATCGGTTTATTAGTTAAGGCAAATGCAGAAATACATATTATACTAAACTTTATATATATAATATTTATATATAATATATATATTCATATATATATATATATATATATATATATATATAGTTAAATGTTGAATTAAATTAAGGATAATTGAATTATCGTTTAATAATAATATACCGTGATGATATCAAGCTTAATATATTGAATAGAGCAATGAATTCTAGAGATAAAAGATTAGAATAAAAATTGTAAAGATACAATATTTATTAGAACATCACAAGTTCAAAGCAAGGAGCTTCATATCATTAATCCATGCTTTGAACATTTAATGTTCAAATAAAGATTGTATCTTTACAATTTTCCATTCTCATTTTTCATATATATATATATATATATATATATATATATATATATATATATATATATATATATAATGGTAATAATCCAGGTAAAAAATATCCACAGGGTGATAATCCAGAAAATTTTAACCGGGTTTATAAAAAGTGCTCAATATCAAAATAGAGCTTTATATATTATAATTTTATTCACACAGACATGTACAAAATCTGCGACACTGTCATCTTAACCTCAGATCATATTTGGAGAGAATCTCTCCAAATATTATCTGAGGTTAAGATCGGATTCTAACTCTCCCTGATGAGATCTTAGTTTATAGTAACTGTTGATCGATAACATCGACATGCCAGTGTCGCAGATTTTCTACATGTCTGTGTAAATAACATTATCATATATATATATATATATATATATGAAGCAATCCAACAAAAGATATAAGCGTCAACTAATATCTTATAATTAGTGAAACATCCGGATAAAAAAACTGAAGCTCAATATACTGGATTTGTCATGTCTGGTGAGAAGATCACTTATATATTTTTCGCTCTTCTGGCTAGATGTGATGGGAGTCCTCTTGTTTTGCTCAATTCGGATTTAGCTGGTTTTCTAATTTAACAACGAATTTGGATTTGATTGGATTTGCACATGTTGGGATCTCGGAACTTTGATTGGACTTTTTGTATTATTTTGATTGATTTATTTATTTTTATCATTAACATTGAATATGGACACATTTCGCGAATGGATAACCTTGCCGGCCCCTTCAATTTCACATATTTGGACTGCTGTTTGTATCTTGGAGTAATGTCCTTCCTGATTATGCTTCTCAACTTATATGACCTGGATGGACTGTATGGATTCAACAAAAGTATGTTTTTGGATTGATATGTTTGATGTTATGTATTTTTTATATATTTGTGTATATAATTTTATATATTTTCAAAGCGTAATTTTATTGCCTGTAGTAGTATAACTGCGGTAATGGTCCTCTGAAGAGAAGAATTATCTTTGAAAACTCATGAGCTAAGGACTTAAGGATGCTTTGCTTGAACTTTGAATTCTAATAAAATTTGATTGACACCTTATTTTATTACTTCATTTTATATTATAATATTATATATATATATATATATATATATATATATATATATTCATCCTATTTTCTAAGGCCGATGTTCCTGATTCGAGCCACCCGCTCTAGCGATCTTCATTTTCAGTTTAGCAGATTTAGCTGGCGAACGTATCGAGCGAAACAGCTTCTGTATTTCCTAACGTAAAAATATTTTGAACGCTGGACAATGTGACCCGCACTAACGAATTTCCGTCCCGAGCAGCAATGCCGACATTAGCGCATGCGCAAGGCAGATTAACCGGAAATGGGAGAAACCGCACAACACCAAGTTGACCGTGATATCGCGCTCTGGGAGGTAATCAAGGCTCGCTTTAAAAAGAAGGAAGAAAAATACGCTGGAAAGCGACGAATGGAAGTTTGAATGTCTACTTTGGACGAAGCCTTATAGAATCATTCTGCCGAACTATCTTGAATAAAAAATGACAAAAAAAGTTGTAAATTGAAACGAATTAATTATTTCAGCAAAACAAGAAAAAAGAAACGATTTTCAGCAATGTATATTCTAAATAGACGTACATTTAATATTCACGTTGAACAATGAGAAGGCAATTTCATAGAAAAACTTAATAGGCAAACGAATATTTAAACTTCATGACAGACCAATGAATATTTAATACGTTAAAGACTAACAGAATATGGGGTTTCTATCTTAAGCGTATAAAACGCAGCATCGCAGTGTAAGATCCAACCCTTCATCATCGTGGTTCGGAGACTGGCAATGTAATAGTCTAAAAAGCACCTGCCTAACAGGGCTCAGGTGAAAATCCAAGAAGGAATGACATCAGGATCCGTCCTTCTCTGTTCGTTTCTCCCTCTGTGTGTGACAAGAACATTTGTATTTATCACATAATTGCAAAGTAATGGAGTGAGAGTTACAACGTTGCTTCTGCACAATTCCTGTGTGTGTTCTGGGCCTTAGCTGACGGCACCACGCTTTACACTCGTCATGTGAGCAAAACGGGCGCGACCATATCCGAGGCAATGACTTACTCCTTAGAAAATTACATCCAGGCTGTAGTGGATTAGAGTCATAAATGGTTGGTAAATTTAAACGGCGCAAAGACAAACTTCTTTTTCTTTAACAACTACAAGAATCCGCTTCAACCAACAATTGCCATGGCAAATAACACCCTATCTGAGAGTTCAACATTCAAACTCCTCGGCCTAACCTTCACAGGGAACATGAATTAGGACAAATACATTAAAGACATTGTCAAGGCTGCAGCAAAAAAAAATTGGCTCCCTCTACCCTGCTAGTAAACTCCTCAGACCTTACATTATCCTATATCTCTACAAAGCCACCATCCGCCCATGCATGGAATATTGTTGCCACATCTGGGCTGGGGTATCATCCACTAGTCTCTCCCTCTTAGACAAGACCCAAAAAAGAGTCGCCAACTTAATAGGTCTCTCACTATCCATCAAGCTTCGACCCTGTCCCATCGTCGCAATGTTACATCCTTGTGCTTTTTTTACAAATACTTTAAGGAATAGTGCTCCGATGAACTGGCTACTCTGGTGTCCCTCGACGTAAATACACTAGAATAACTCGACAATCAGCAAAATCCTAATAATCGATATATAATCTTCGTCCGTCTGTGAAGCTTAGCTTTAAATTCTCGCTTTGTGTTATCTTTTTTCTGTCTCTCTCGCTCTTTGCTTTCACTTTCGCCTTTTTTTTTTTACATCTCTCGTTTTTAGTTTGTCTCTACTCTGAGGAAATAAATACACTTTTTATTAGCCCACTACGAAAAACCATATAACTATTTTTATAAGAATGCTGTACTTTCTATAAGTGTCCATATTTGTCTATCTGTCACGCTTAAGCTGGCAATATAATTCTAATTCGTCTGCCCCTACTTAATATATGATAGTATTTGTTTCCTACTCTACCTCCTTATTCACCCTATCTTACTTTGAAAAAATTAATAAACTCCTGTTCCCATCCGGGAGCCCAATATAACTACTTTTTACTTGAATTGTTTACTTTCTATAAGTACCAATCTTTGCCTGTCTCTTACGTATACGCTTGAAATATAATTGACTTCTGTCTGAGACACTTTGGTTTGCTGTAGCATTTAAAGATGCGCCCATGCATCTCTGTAATATGATCCGTCCTCAGTCGGTCTCCCTCGCAGGTTAGAACATAACATTTTCATCTCTGGTAGCTCTAGTATCTCAAAATAAATGCGCCTTTATTTGTTTATGAGTATTGATTTACTCTTCTCCAGGAGTTAGGCACAAGGCCAGTTTTTATCTTACTCCCACAAGTAAGATGTGACCCAAGGTCGCATCGGGAAAGTGGGGTTCAAAAATTGCCTGGGCAGCCCCGTCGGCATTCCCCGATAGGGGCGCCTCAGGCAGTAAGCAATAAAATTACTCCTCCCCAAAGTGGGAGGAAAAGCCTGGAAAGGTGGACCTCCCAGAACTGCACAGGACAGACCCATTAACCGGAGTAAATCAAGACTCGGAGGCCAAGACAACACCAGTATGGGATGCAGTATCCATCGGAACAGATACTACACTTTGATCTTAGCCAAAAGGCCAAGATGAGCAGATAACACGCGTAGCAGTTATACGCGGACGAACTATTTTATTTTGCGTAAGCTTACACTCTTCCACGCGAAGTTATCGATATATTATCAAATCCGAACACTTTGCGTGGGAGACAGACCTTTCGTTTGAACTGTTAGTACACTTTTTCCCTGGTTTACATAGTCAGATGTTTAATGTCAAGCTTAAGATACATACAATGGTTCTATTTGAGCCATGAAAAGACTTGTCACCGAGAGGTGAAGTGATTACAGAACTAACCTATTTGGGCAGATGTATTCGTACCCGCCGACTCAGTGTGCTATGGTATTTATTACTATGCAACACTGTCATCGTAACTTACTGTTTGTTAGTGAAGCGATGTATGAAATCAACTGATTTAAAATGTGTAGGAAGAGCATTCT
>OY744536.1:51934865-51939865 GCA_963556195.1 Sepiola atlantica | reverse complement strand
ATATATATACATATATATATATATATATATATATATATATATATATATATATATATATATATATATATATTATTTTCATAGATATATCAATTTTTCAGTCTTTGCAATCTTTTCATAGAGAAATTATGACTCACAGCAAATACCCAAGATAAGATCAACCTAAATAATATATGTATTTTATCGTCCTCTAAAGAATTCAGAAACATAAAATCAAATCTGTACGGACGAGAATTAATACTAAAAAAACCACGAGCCACCTCTCTTTTCCTTTCGTAAAAGCATAACACATTTTGAATTATTACGACTTTGTGGAAAACAGAACAAATACATTATTCTCGCCATTCACCAATATGAGCTATTGTCAAGATACACCTGAAGACGGTCGGAAGTACATCGGCCGAAACGTTGTGAGAAAAACACACAAGATTATAATAGTAGTCCGAACAATCCAAATAATGTATATATATATATATATATATATATATATATATATATATATATATATATATATATATATATGTATATGCCCATCATGGCAAATTCATCAGCCAATTCCCCTCTGAAACTAAGATCCTAGTTCAGACAATTAAAAAGATCTACCAAAGGATATCTAGACAGGAGTGTTCTCTTATATTCAACAATACTTGCCTGCCAGAGAAGATGCTGCCTATATATATACATATATATACATATATATATATATATATATATATATATATATATATATATATATATATATATATATATGTATATATATGTATATATATAGGCAGCATCTTCTCTGGCAGGCAAGTATTGTTGAATATAAGAGAACACTCCTATATATATATATATATATGGTACTTTACAACATTACGTGTTTTTGGTATGTCAAATACATTGTTTTCCGGTATTATTGAATTGCCGATTTTCAGAACACGTCCATACAGACAGACACGCACCCACACCTAAACACACACACACACCCACCCACCCACACACACACACACACACACACACACACACACATATATATATATATATATATATATATATATATATATATATATAGAGAGAGAGAGAGAGAGAGAGAGAGAAAACTATATATATGTATATATATGTATATATGTGTGTCTATATATATGTATATATATATGTCTATATATATGTATATATATGTATATATATATATATATATATATATATATATATGTATATATGGGTATATATATGTATATGTGTATGTATATATGTATATATATGTATATATATATGTGTATGTATATGTGTATGTATATATATTTACATATATATATTTGTATATATACATATATATACATATATATATATATATGTATATATATATGTATATATATGTATATATATACGTATATATAAATATATATATATATATATATATATATGTATATATATAAGTAAGATAGAGAGAAAGAAGAGGTTCTCCATTTCTTTACTCTAAAGTTATTTATTCATTCATCCATTTTGTATGAATCACATGATTTTTGTTGTCATTAGTTTACCCGATATTTTTTCTAGTTAGAATTCTTTCTAAAAAAACGTCGTCTACTTATTCGAGGGACAACGTGAATGTTGCTAACATAGCGAACAAACTGCATTCGAACTGTGCACACTAAGGTTGTAAGTCTGTATTGTTAACCACTTAGCTAGCGTCACCTCCCACACCAAGGTTATCATCTGAGTGTATATCTACATATTGAAGTGACGCAAACATATATCATCAAAATGATTCCGCCTCATCTGTACGACACCAAGATGCTTAAGGTCTATCTTTCCGCTTTTATATTTAACATCGATCACATTCCCACCGACTTTACATTCCATGTTCCAATTTCTTACGTACTCGTCTCTTTTATGAACGACTTTTCTTCGTTCCTTTCATGTTCTGTTTTATCTGGAGTAAAACCTGGTTAAGGGCACCGTTTGTTTTTTATGTGTTCGTCTGTGTTCTTTCTAAGCATGATATCCAACCAGGTTTCGCTATAAATGCCTCCACCGTAAGAAAAATATTCAAAAGAATGTCTCATTGTATCTTTTTTTATAGTTTATATTAGTGTTCCGTTGCCTTGTTTCATCAAATATCGTCGCTGCAAATCTTGCAAAGTTTACCTGGCTTTTACGAAGATGTTTCTTTTGGACAAAAGAACTCTAAGTTGTCGATTTTCAGTATAAATCCATTTTCAAAGACAGGCCCGGATTTGGAATATCCTGCTGTGTGTAGAATTTATTTCATTATTTCATATATCAAACAGACAATCACAATTCACAAACACACACACACATATATATATATATATATATATATATATATATATATATATATATATATATATATATATATATATATGTATATATAATTATTTTTATTCATACAGACATGTACTTGTCTGTATGAATAAAAATAATTATATACATAACCTCTATAATTGATATTGAGCACTTTCATAAGCCGGGTTTAAATTCTTTGGAATCATATCTTGTGGATGTTTACTTTTCCTTTTCTCATATTTTAATAAGTGTCTGTGATATTGTGTTGACAAAACACGACAGTGTTTCATTACGTATGTAAGACCATATAATGTTTTAATTTCAAATGACAATGTATATTAACTTACTAGTTCTGAAATACCTGCGATTCGCAGAAACACTAGTAAGTTTGCCAGTGTTAGACATAGTATAGACTGAAGAACAATCACAATTGTTATACTCAATCAAACTAGCTGTTTGTATATCGATGGCTTTACAAAGTAATGTATAGTGTTTATATATATATATATATATATATATATATATATATATATATATATATATATATATATATATATATACAATTAGTGGCCTCACTCTGATTTAGAAATAATTCTAGTTAATAACAATAAAATTATACATTCCGAAAATAATTAAAACATTAAAAATACCTGTAGCTATCTACACACAAATACAACAACCTAAAATTAATAACATCGAATATGAAACCAGTGGTAACATTTTAAGATGCTTAACGTAATGCGAATTTGTTCTGTATGCCATCCATGCTGATATCAAAATCGCAAACGACTTCTTGCAACAATGCTAATACTTTCTATATATATATATATATATATACAGGGTGGACCAAAATAAGGGTCCTATCTTTAAATTTGAATAACTTGAATTTGAATAACTTCCACAAAATAAAAGTTAAACTCACCAAACTTTATGTGTGTGTAGACTGACCCTTCCGAGATTTTTTGAAATAAACAAAACAAATTTTAGCCGAAAAACACTTCTTAAAACTTACAAAAACTAAAGTATTGTTTTTTACACTGTTTTGAGTTTTTTAAGCAAAAATAATGTTTTCTAAATGAGGGTACATTCCTTAGGGCTAATACGACTCATGCTTGCTTCGGAAGGGGTCCTTTACTTATTCTAAAAAAAAAAAATTAAAAAAATCAATAAATAAAAAAGTTATGAATTTTAAAAAATAGGACCCTTATTTTTGCCCACCCTGTATATATATATATATATATATATATATATATATATAATATATATATATATATATATATATATATATATATATATATATATATATATATATATATACATATATATATATATATATATATATATATATAAAGTGGTGTACTAAAAGCGAGCTTTTAGGAAAAGTAAAACCTATTGTGAAGAGTATACAGCTCAATATCCAGGATAGAGCAGGAAGAATGAAGAAGAATGGAAAGGAATTAGAGAAGCAAAAGCCAAATCATAATTCAATCCAATTGCTCAGACCAAGGTATATTCCGCAAAAAAGGCAATTTATTCAAGTTAAATTTTCCTTAAGCCAGGCGTTTCAAAGATCAAAATCTTATCATCAGAGGAAGTCGCTTGGATAGATAAGTTGGCAAAGGCCAAGATTTAAAATTTGAAAAAATAAAATAAAAGTTGTAGGGGGAAGAAACACAAGGCAAAATGCTGCCCGAATGCAAGCAAATGTCCGATTGCTAATATATATATATATATATATATATATTTATATATATATATATATATATATATATATATATATACCGATTAATTACAATAGTACAGTATTTATATCAGGTCCAATAATTTAATCACAACGAGTATTAAGGGTACGATCGTTTCTAAAAGGATGTTATTATTTTATTATACTTTAGATGATTCTAAAAGGTATCTTCATCATTACATCACATGTAACATCATAACATCACATAAGCAAGATCTACGAGGAAATGGCATACTCCTGTGAAAGTAACATTCAGTTCTTGTGTGCAATGAAGTTATAAATGGATTCTAACATTAAATCCTGGACAACCAACATTATTTTTATTTCAACAATTACATGAAACCTTTTCAACCACCGATTGACATGGCAAATAACACTCTACTTGAGAGTCCAACGTTACAACTCCGCGGTCTAACATTCACAGGTAACATTAATTGGAACACATATATCTAAAATATTGTCACGGTTGCTGCAAAGAAAGTGGGATGCCTCTACTCAGCTAGTAAACCTCTTCACACAAGACAACATCCTATATCTATACAAAGCCACCACCCGCCCATGAATGGGGTATTGTTGTCATATCTTGGCTGGTGCACTATCTACTAGGCTCTCTCTCTTCGACAATGTTTTAAAAATAAGTCTCTAATCTAATAGCTCCCTCACCACACACCAAGCTCCAGCACTTGTTCCAGCGCTGCAACGTTACTGCCTTGTGATTTGTTTACAAGTACTTGAATGGAATATGCTCCGATGAACTTGCTGCTCTAGTTCCACTTAAACGTAAATACACTCAACCAACCTGACAACCAGCTTAATCTGATCTATTCACTGTGTAGGTCCCTAGATACCGGAGTACCTTCTACTTCTTTCCTCGAACGGCCGACCTTTGGAACTTGCTTTTTGCTCCATGTTTCAACGACTGCACTGATATGCAGAAATGTAAAACTAATGTTTACTAGCATCTCGCTACACA
>OY744536.1:51899865-51929865 GCA_963556195.1 Sepiola atlantica | reverse complement strand
TTAATGAAGCTATATGCCCTGCTACAAAATACGTACGATACTGTAAGTAAATATATTCATATTTTGAATTGTTCGTTGTTCATATAGCTTTATTGTGTGTCCCAATATAAATACAGTAAATGTATATTTAACTGAGGATATCTTTTTAATTGTTCTTTGAAAAAATGATTATATTATTTGTTTTTGTTTGTTTTGTAATAAATGTATTGCGTTTTTTTTTAGGAATAGATATCGTGTTTTTAATGTGGGAAAAATCCATGTACACAAAAACGAGCACTTAGGATTGATATGAAAATAAAAATTGCCGCAGTCTAGAAGAATGTAGCCCTAACTGACGGAGAAGAGAAAAGATTAAGTATAGTATCAGAACAGATACAACACTTTAACGTTATTTCTATTTTAACAAGTAATAAAAAAACAGAACTTTTACCTAAAAGAAACGTTAATTCAATTTTGAAAAGTAAACAAAAGACTAAATCACCGCTAGATTTAAATAAGTGAAAAGCAAAATATGTTTTTTTTTACTTGGAAATGTATTATTAATGTTCTCTGCCTAGTAATTAAAGCAAACATTTATGCATAATTGTTATAAAAAATTTTAACAAATAATAATGAAAAAAGTTTTTAGTACTAAAATTTTCCGATTTTTATGAGGGACTTTTGTTATCAACACCTGCATATAAGATGAATTTAATCCACATTGACATACATCGTTGTACAATAAGAATCATGTTACAGACAAGTAACACTTCCATAATGGAAGCTTAAAGCTCTGGAAAACATGTGAGTGAGAAGAAACTAGAGATATTCATTCGTGACCCATTTAACCCCTGTGGCTCAGGTCACCCCTCGATAACCTAATCTAATACTTTCTTATTAATATCGCTGCGTTTATTGTGCTTCCGGTATAAATATGTTTACGTATTTTTCAACGAAAAATGCGAAATAATACTGCTCCTTTTGAAAAATTATTTTTTAAGTAAATTCGCTCGAACAAAAACAAGATAACGTTTTCCTTTGTATATAAATGTCGAAACAATCGCTCGAGTTTTGTAAATATTACTTAATTTTAAGTAATGTTTTTGTAATAACACCTACGCCAGACGATATATGGTACTGTTTTCTATTTACTAAAACGAAACAGAAGTGAACGTAATAAATACAAACCAAAAACATGCGAAATTTTAAGGACAAACTTACTTACGATCAGCCTAATTGTTTAGCTAAGACGCAATTTGTGAATATAATCTGAGGTGTTCGGAAATTTATTCCAGCATTCTGAAGAATAAGTAAAAGTACTATGAGTACAATTCACGCATTCCGATATTATCTTATTTTTCGAATACATTAACGACGTCAGTTAGAATGTAGATGAAATTGAGGGAGCGTTAATTATTTATGTTTAAAATTTAGTGTAGAATGTATGAATTATTTGAGTTTAAAAATGAAGTAATAAACGGTGGGTTAAAATAATTTTACTTATCAAGAACATAACCTGGGGAATAGTAGTTTAGTGAGAAGACTTACTTGTAAGATAATAACACTATTTGCTATCTTCTTTGTGTGACTAGGTATTTAAAAGAAGCAGTTATTTTCGTAATAAATGTACAAATTTGTAAACAGGGATGAGATGTATGTATAGTCTCGTGAAATACAGATGTTAAGTGAAAAATATTTTCATGTAAAATGTTAGGTTATTTATCTATGATAGCTGAATTTACAGGGGAAAACTCGAGATTACTTATATATATATATATATATATATATATATATATATATATATATATATATACATGTATATATATATGTATATATATATATGTATATATATATGTATATATATATATATATATATACGTATATAGAGAGAGATGAAGATGAAGCGATAAAAAATAAGTATAATATCCAAGTATTCGCAAACATAAAAATACTATGTCATCTTCATCTCAGATAAAACACATGTGAGTCGTATGTCAAATAGCATGCTAACCAATATACGTTAACAGAAAGTTGAAAATACACCCATAAATTATAAAAACTACCCCTATATGTATTGAACATATGATTTCAATTAACTCTACTAACAAATACGTAGTTCAGAATTTAAATAAAATCTTCAACACAGCCCTAAACGCATAACATTTAACCTTTATGTAAGTTACAATATATGAAAAATACTAATAGATATAGAGAAAAGAGAATATTATTTGCCAAACATCGCCGTATAACTAGATGTTGAAACTTACTTAGGTACGAAATGATTAAATTTGTGTGATAAATATTTTCCTCTAATTAAATAAGATGTTCAGTAAAATTGATTGAAAACTATCTTAGAGTTGCTGTAACATTCAAAATGATTATCAAAACTCACAATGATGAAATATTAAGTGAAAGTAGTGAAAAAAAAATTCAGAATAAGAACTTACAAGAATAAGAAGAATAACAATAACAATATTAATAAAATTAAATTAAAATTGATTGAAAACTATCTTAGAGTTGCTGTGACATTCAAAATGATTATCAAAGCTCACAATGATGAAATATTAAGTGAAAGTAGTGAAAAAAAAAATTCAAAATAAGAACTTACAAGAATAAGAAGAATAACAACAACAATATTCATAAAATTAAATTAAAATTGATTGAAAACTATCTTAGAGTTGCTGTGACATTCAAAATGATTATCAAAACTCACACTGATGAAATATTAAGTGAAAGTAGTGACTAGAAAATAAATTCAAAATAAGAACTTACAAGAATAAGAAGAATAACAACAACAATATTAATAAAAATTGATTGGAAACTATCTTAGAGTCGCTGTGACATTCAAAATGATTATCAAAGCTCACAATGATGAAATAT
Source organism: Sepiola atlantica (assembly GCA_963556195.1). Taxonomy (NCBI): domain Eukaryota; kingdom Metazoa; phylum Mollusca; class Cephalopoda; order Sepiida; family Sepiolidae; genus Sepiola; species Sepiola atlantica. The sequence continues at coordinate 51,927,006 of OY744536.1, read as the reverse complement.
TAAGTGAAAGTAGTGAAAAATAATTAAATTCGTAATAAGAACTTTCAAGAATAAGAAGAATAACAATAACAATATTAATAAAATAAAATTTTAGAAAACTAATAAAAACATAGAAATGCTAATGCTCCAAACAGAAATATCAACGATCAAAATGGAAACAAAATGTAAATAAAAAGTAGAATAGTAACTGTTTAGCAAAAAGTATATTCTACTTAGACATTTTTTACAAATAAAAGCCCGAATTAAGAAAATACATATTATTGGGTTAGCCAAAGTAAATTTTTCGTGTTTTAAATGTCATATTTCAAGACTACGACTTCTATTATTGAACTCCTGTATTTGGTGTAGCAAGAATGTTGACGTTAGTGTGTAATACGCCTCCGATCGACGAGTTGTTCTCACATTTTTGCTTGTATTTCAGGCCTTCAAATGGAAAGGCAAGCATAGCAGTACTTTGGTGCTTATTTTACTACAGAAAACGGAAAGTAAATACAAAAACCTGCATAAAGATATGGCACGTGTATGAAGCGAAATCTTTTACAGAACGGGTGTGTCAGAGATAAGTTACTCGATTCTGAAAGGGACATTTTACAGTGAGCGATGCTCCACGCTCCAATCGGCCAAAGATGATCGACCCTAAGTGAAAGCGATAGTTGAGCAAAAATTCGCCGTTTGAAAACCAGACAAATCGCATACACTTTATGAATTTCCACACGAGCCTGAAAACTGAATTGCATGAACTGGGTTATGTTTCTAACCTTGATGTTTGGGTTCCTGTTTCCTAAAAAAACGAACGATCATTTTTGCTAACTTAATACATAAGAAACACTGACTAATTTAAGAAATAGATTATAATCAAAAAGTACCTTCAATAAATAAAAAAACATATATATATAGTGTTGGGAAAGATGCTGTCTGTTTCGAAAGGCTTAACACATAATTAAGTTACCGGAATTAATGTCAATTGATATCACTTCACTTGCATTTAATTAATGCTGAGTACATCTTCGTCCTTTCCCTCAATAAGGAAATAACTATTACGAAATGTACAAAAGAAAAATGAGAGGATAATATGGTTGTAGAGGTTGCGTGCATAACAATATCGCGGGGGAAAAAAACGAAGCGTCATTCACCCGAGGCGGGTTGAATGTGCGTCCTCCGAAGGAGGAGATTTCTAAGATAAAATTATAATCGCAAGTAATTTTAATCCCGGTCACAGGAGATGACAATGTAATATTTTTGCAGTTTTTGCAAGCACGTGTTGACGTCCCTCTAAAAAGGGTGCTTAGTATTCCCCAATCGTCACCCATCTGATACTGCCCATACTTTACGGTGATCTAACGAAATCTGGTGTGTCCATATGATTATGTCGTATATATAGGACATAAGTCTTCTGACAAAGTACTGTATAATATTGGCTTAACTAGTATATATATACAGTATAATTGTATATATATATACAAACATTACATATGTGCATACATGTTTCAGTTGTACTCTTCACAGAGAGCCAACCTCTTCAGACCTAAGTAGACAGAGGAGTAATACAATTGATTAAAAAGATAGAAACTAATTAAAAGAGTTAACAAGTAAAGAATGAAACCCGATACTAAATTATAAAAGATATCTCATATATATATATATATATATATATATATATATATATATATATATATATTATATATATATATATATATATATCATGTATATATATATATTATGTATATATATATATATTTATATAAACATATTTATATATATTAGGTTTGTATGTATATTATATATTATATATGTGTATATATTATATATATATAAATATATATATATACATGTATATATATATTAGGTTAGTATATATATATATATATATATATATATATATATATATATTAGGTTAGTATATATATATATATATATATATATATTAGGTGCGTATACATGTTATATATATATACTTATTTATAAATATATATATATGTATATATATATATACATATATATATATATATATATATATATTAGATGTGTATATATATATACTTATTTATAAATATATATATATATATATATATATATATATATATATATATATATGAATGTGTCTCTGCAAACAGGAATACCATATCATGCCGACTTACTTGCCACCTCCCCTCAAAGCTCGATATACCAACATCTTATAAAGCATGGCACCCCAAAGAACAAATTGAGTGAAATTTTTACAAGTAACACATCCATTCTGGCGGTTTTGGGTTGCAGTGTACGCCTCCCCATAATGGAATAATTGTTTATACGGATTAATAAACCAAAAATCAACCATTCCCATTATGAGGGGGGGTAGGAAGGTGTATTGAAGTGCTGTTGAAATAATTAAAAAGAGCGCCCTCTGGATAGATTCACCAATTTATTTCATTTTGCAACCGCCTGACGACGACCGATGTTGGTCGGAAACGTTCGCTCAAAATATGGATATTTTTTACACGCTTTGGATTATAACATCAAATCCGTCGTACGAAGACTAGAAACAACGGATCAAAAGCTGAATAAGCAGAAGTTGGCATTCCTGTTTAATTAACTATATATATATATATATATATATATATATATATATATATATATATATATATATATACATATACATATATATATATATATATATATATATACATATACATATATATATATATATATTTATATATATATATTTAAACTGTGTCCATCGCTTTATTGCAGATTACAAAATAATCAATATTTCAGTAAATATAAGTTATAAAAAGCTGAAAATTACACCATCCAAGGACTGTATTAAGGTGAGATAAATCCTAAAATTTCATCAAAATTCATGTCATATTTAAAAAGTTATGTTATTTTTTTAATATTCAAGGAATTTTCACCGGGCACAAAAATATATGAAAATGGATTGCCAAAATGTTCTGTTTACAGATGAGGCTCGTGCTACCCTTGATGGACCGGACGGATGGGCCAAAGTTTGGAATCCAAATGGAACTCCAACGCCTTATATATTTCGTCGCCAACAGGGAGGTAGAGGCATAATGTTTTGGGCGGGAATTATTGGGGATAAGCTATGTGGACCATTCCGAGTGCCAGAAGGTGTCAAGCTCACCAGCAATGCCTACACTGCCTTTCTAAATGAGAATGTGTTACCATGGCTAGATGATCTTCCCTTGTCACGTCGTTTTAAGATTATTTTTATGCATGACAATGCCCCATCTCATGCTGCTAGGGCAACTACATCCTTCCTTGGATCTCAGGGCTTTGTTGGAGAAACCCTCATGTCCTGGCCACCGTGTTCTCCGGACCTTAACCCCATCGAACACCTATGGTCAATATTGAAACGAGGAGTTTATGAGGGAGGAGAGCAGTTTTCTTCGAAGGATGCCCTTTGGAACAAAATAGTCGACGTTGCCAGAACCATTACTCCATCTCAGATAAAACAATTGACCTCCTCGGTGGACAAAAGGTTGTTTACTGTAATTTCAAAACATGGGGGATATGTGGACAAATAATTCGTTTGTTTGACACTTAGCCCTCGGGATGTGCCTTTGTTTTTGTTAATTTTCCCCAGAAAATGTGTTCAATATAAATTTATGATGCTTTGGTATTGTTTTATTGAGCTAAAACATTACCTAGAAGACTTGCAATAAAGCGATGGACGGTGAAAATTCCTTGAATATTAAAAAAATAACATAACTTTTTAAATATAACATGAATTTTGATGAAATTTTAGGATTTATCTCACCTTAATACAGTCCTTGGATGGTGTAATTTTCAGCTTTTTATAACTTATATTTACTGAAATATTGATTATTTTGTAATCTGCAATAAAGCGATGGACACAGTTTATATATACATATATATATATATACATATATATATATATATATATATATATATATATATATATATATATATATATATATATATATATATATATATATATATATATATATATATGAGAGAGAGCACGAAAGAGAAAAAGATTGTCGGGTTTTGATAGCAGATTAAAGCACTTGTATGTCTTGCTATATTGAAGAGCTGTGATACAACAAAACACCATCCCCACCTCTCTCCCTCTCTCTCTCTCTCTCTCTCTATATATATATATATATATATATAGAGAGAGAGAGAGAGAGAAAGAGTTTGTGTATTATATATGTATATATCAGGGTGTGTGCATGTGTTAATAATAATATTTTTCGGCTGTGTATTGAAGATGCCGGTAGAACCATTATATTTTCCTGTATGTTTTTTTAATTTTTTTTTACTTATATATTTAGTTTTATTTCGTTCTTTCCGTCTTTTTTTATTTTTACTGTTACAACGTTTTACAACTATTTCACAATCGACTCGCGGCATCTTCAACTTTCCGCAGATGCAAAGCGCCTGTAATTATTTATTCCTTTAACATTATTAATATCATTACTTCCTCTCTTCATCTGCCACATGATTTTATTTCATCTTTCTCTTTTTTTTCTATCTATTTTCCTCCATCCATGGTGTTTATTTATTCGCTTTCCAACGTCACCGCGCAAACGTACTATTTTTCGCGGACAATATGCAAAGGTAATAAATAATAAAAGAAAATGGTCGATGACAGATCAGGTAAATTGTCTTTTGAATGGTGATTCTGACCATTTAACAGAGGCCGGTAATGCCACCTAGGGCCAGTAGTATAAAAAATGGAGATAATTAAATATTCCGCAAGGCAAGTCGCAACTTCCCCAAAAATGTCAAAAATAATACAACGAAAGAATATAACCACGTATGCATACGCCCCGCTCTGAAGTAGTATTTAAGGACCCAGTCGTACAGATCCAAAAAAGGATGCCATTTTGTTTTTTTTCCGACAGCCAATTATTGAAGGTAACTGTTATATTAACGAATCTTTAAAAAAAAAAACTATGAGTATCCTCAAGATAAATGGACAGATTTTCGAAACTATTTTGGAAAGTTTTTCTTTTCGTTTTACTAAAAAAATAAGAACTTTTCACCCATCGAAGTTTTAATTGTGATTCCTCCCAAGTTCAGACATACTGAATATGAAGTGAAAAATCTATATATAACTAAAATTTTGCGGATCTTATTTTCTTACTTACCATCTTGCTATCTTGTCACCGTGTACACTTGATGGCATATAAAATAAGTTGCTACTGCTAATCTCTCTCTCTGTCTATATATATATATATATATATATATATATGGATGTTTCATGCTAACGCAATCTTCAGTGCAGAAAGTTAATTAGCAACGATCGGCGGGCTCGAACTCTGATCACACATCGCCACTGATTCGCAGTCAAGAGCTTTAACCCCTCGGCCATAAGGAATTAGCAAATAATTATGAATAAGAATTTAAATTTGTAAATAGCGAGTGGCGGCTAATTTTACACGAGCAGTTAAAGTGATCAACAAACTTTTTGTTTGGAACTTGCATGAGACATTTGTACTGCTTGTTATTAAACTCACTCAGAATGCCCGGCCTTTGGTTAAGGGGGCTTATAATAATATTTATAAATAAATATTAATAATTTATTATTATTATATATCTATCTATCTATCTATCTATCTATCTATCTATCTATCTATCTATCTATCTATCTATCTATCTATCTCTATATATATATATATATATTCTTTGTAGTACAACAGTTTACTATTGGTATATGTATACCATATTTATTTAATATAATGAAATTAAAAGATAAGAGAATCAAAAGGCAAGCTGACCGGTTTCGAACCTCGCTCAGCAGAGCTAGACTGAGATTAAGATTAAGAGAAAAGATATGCTATGGATATCAGAGCGAAGGACAGGGTTAACAGATGAATCAAATAGAAACTACATTACGTCCGAGAAGGTTTTCTTTTTGTTAACAAAGAGAAGGTCTCACAGACTTAATGTAAATAGTTTCTAGAATCTTGAGATTAAAGGGAGAGTGTGACTTACTGAGAATTGAAAATAAGTCAACACTGCATTTTGTAGCACAGGAACGGTTATTTATGAGATGTTCGGCGATGCCAGAACCATACGTATATGCAAAACATCCGTTGGTTAGTAATTTGCCTGACGACCTTTTGTGGGTACGTGTTGTTTGACTCGGATGTCTAATCTTTGCGATGTCTTCCCAACGTTTTGCGAAATACAACTACATTTTAATAAATAAGTAATAAGATTATTATGGTTCAGGGGAAGAATATCTTTTTGAATCTACGAAAAATGGGGTCTGGTAGAAAAAACAACACGCGTATTCGCGGCAAAATAACGTTTTTGTACAGGCAAAAAGATGTGTTTGGCTAATCTTTCACTTATGTTACCTAGCCAAGGTAGGGGAAGGTAAATAGGAAATCTACCAACATAAACTTTTTAATCTGTCTAAAAACTAATAATGTTATTGTTGATAGTGGATTCAACAATGTCTAATGGACAGCCATTGTTACAGAGGGTCTTCGTTATAAATTTTATTTTATCAACCAGTTTAGGCTTAGAACAATTCATTTAGACCCTATGATTAAGGGTCTTAATTAAATTAAACTTTTGTTTTGTGGGACACAATAAGTCCCAACGTGTGTAGAGACCAGTGAAGGTCGGTTTCCGGTATACTATCGTTAAACATCCGGAGAAAGCTTTACTAACTAACATATCCAGAAATAGGAGTGAATAATTAGCTTCCTTATCAAAAGTCAACTTTAGAACTGGATGGATATTGTTGAGAGACGTGAAAAAACGTCCGCTTCCGTCTCATTGGTAATATAAGTTATGGATTAGCCAAACAAATCTCTTTGTCTGTATAAAAATGTTATTTTGTCGCGTATACAGGTGTTGTTTTTTTTCACGAGACCCATTTTGTCGTCGATTCAAAAAGATGTTCTTCCCCCCAACCATAATCATTCTATTATTTACTTATTTAAATGTAGTTGCATTTCGCACAACGTTTGGCGGGCATCGCAAAGATTTGAGATCCGGGTCAAACAGCACGTACCCACAAAAATTCGTCAGCCAAATTACTTACCAACGGACGTTTTGCATAATACATATGGTTCTGTCCTCGCCGAACATCTCATAAATAACCGTTCCTGTGCCTCAAAATTCAGTGTTGACTTATTTTCCATTCTCAGTAAGTCACACTCTCCCTTTAATCCTAAGATTCTAGAAACTATTTACATTAAGCTTTTGAGACCTTCTCTTTGTACACAAAAAGAACATCTTCTCGGACTTAATGTAGTTTGTATTTGATTCATTTTTTTTCACCCTTTCTATCGCTATAATATCCATAGCATATTTTTTATCTTAATATTAACCTCGGCCTAGCTCTGTTGAGCGAGGTTCGAAACCGGTCAACTTCCGCTTTCATTCTCTAATATTTTAATTTCATTATATATATATATATATATATATATATATATATATATATATTTATATAATGGGTATGTAGGCAGCCTTCTTTTATTTAAACAAACATTGCTAAACGTGACATAATTAGCTGCTTGGTTATACCTTTTTCATTTTTAATAGATGATATCTAAATGAATACACTCGAAACATATTTTCTATCGATCCTAACTACATTAACAATAACGTTAACAAGAATTTGCATATTTATTTAAATACAACTTCTACTTAATTAATATTATGTAACATACAGTAGTCATTTTGCATTTTCATAGTTTCTCATATATACGATTTTCGTGGGTAGTAAAACGTCTGATGTCGCTTGGATGCTGAGAAATGATACTACATTGTAATCGTTGTCAAAACGTCAAGGAACAATCAAAATAATATTTTTATGGCTAGGAATTTTTAAATGAATGAAAAAATAATTTCATATATTATTTTATTATCTTTTAATGGGGTTGAGCAGTGTAGTACCTGTTCTATTGTCATAAGACTGTCCTCTCAGGAATTGATTTATCTTCCTCCTTTTTTAAGTTGGTGGGGTAAACCTCAACAGTATTATATTTTTCTTTGTGGGAACGGGGTAGTAGAGTATCTATTATGTTGTCATGGGACTTACTAGATATGGAGTATGTTCTCTTCTAATTTCGGAAGAGGCGGTAGTGTACTATCGATTCTGCTTTCATGATATCATCCTACCAGACATTAACTCCTCTTTCTTAGAGTTTTCGTTCGTCAGGATATCAAACTCAGTCATTACCTCCTTTTGGGGAGGTCAGTGTAGTATATGTTCGTTCACCATAGTATAATCCTCCCAACTTAACAAAAATACGCGACCGGATACAGCCTGGGTTTGCTAGTATATATATATATATATATATATATATATATATATATATATATATATATATATATATATGTACACGTAAGTTCGAATGCATAACGCGATAAATATAATTTGTTTAAATTGAGATCTTAACAAAAGAAACGCGAATATATTAAATGCAGACTTTGACTAAAACATTATCTTATTGAAAGCAAAAGCATATTATGCCGGTATAATATAATGTAAAACATTACTTTGGGTTAGGTTGACTGTTGAAATTCACTGCTTCTTGTAGTGTCCGCTTCGCAATTGTTAAAATGGTATTCATCGCGTTTTGTATACACACTCTAAATATATGTATATATATGATGATATTTACAAATAAATATCAAGGTATTTATACCTACATACGCCGTCGGTTCAAGCTAACTCCCTCATCAGTGTAGGAAGTGACACTTTCAGACGGTCACAGGGACCGAACCCGATACACAGATAAAACCAATACTCCGCCCTCTATCGATCTATCCCCATGGCCATAGAAGTTATCAAATTATACATGGGGAATTAAGTTATATCCATGCTTAAATAAAGCGGGCAGTAAACAGCAGACAGTCTAGAGGGTCAACGAATGTTATCAATATTTTGCTTATAGTAAAGTATGTTTACGGTATTTCAGAACAGTGCTCAATTTTAATGTTTTAAAGGGGCTTTATAATAATAATATATACAAATAAATATAAAATTATTTATACCTACATATGCCAGTGTTTCAAGCGTACGCTCTAATCAGTGAAGGAAGTGAACATTTCAAAGGTTACAGGGCGTACACCCAGTTCACAGAGTAAACCTAGACCCCGTACGCTTTACACATATATATATATATATATATATATATATATATATATATATATATATATATATATATATATATATATATAGGGTGGGCCAAAATAAGGGTCCTATCTTTAAATTTGAATAACTTGAATTTGAATAACTTCCACAAAATAAAAGTTAAACTCACTAAACTTTATGTGTGTGTAGACTGACCCTTCCGAAATTTTTTGAAATAAACAAAACAAATTATAGCCGAAAAACACTTCTTAAAACTTACAAAAACTAAAGTATTGTTTTTTACACAGTTTTGAGTTTTTTAAGCAAAAATAATGTTTTCTAAATGAGGGTACGTTCCTTAGCGCTAATACGGCTCATGCTTGCTTCGGAAGGGGTCCTTTACTTATTCTAAAAAAAAAAAAAAAATCAATAAATAAAAAAGTTATGAATTTTTAAAAATCGGACCCTTATTTTTGCCCACCCTGTATATATATATATATATTAAGACAAACGTTATTGAACAATACTAAATGTTTCTGGTTTATTTTTGTATTTTCGATTTTTCTGATGGTCCATCAATTATTTTTGTCAAATGTTCCTATGTAAGATCCGTAAGATGTGTGTTCCATTCCTCGCGAGTACTTTCGATTGATTAATTCAATCGTCTTTAGGCAGGTATTTGTTTGTCTTGTATAAATCTGTTTTGTTCGTCAAACGGTGCGGCAAAATGTATCTTATGAGATGCCGTATGCGAGACGTGATTACCTGCCAAGCGCAATAGAAATTAAAAAGTACAACATTTTTTAAAAAGTTAAAAGTATTTTTTGTCACATAAAAAGGTGTTGAAGTCAATTAGTTTGCTAAGCACTTTCAAATATTGTGACTAAACGTGTTCCTCATATTGTTTATTGTAGGGTGTCTAATCGTTATATATAGTGCTTCAAAAATTGTTAGTATTTTTACATTGATGTTGTGATGTACAATTGGGTTTCGTTGACTAAGAGGTGTCTAAATTGTGAATGATGGCAGTTATGTGCTTTCAAGTGCTGGCGGAGTAAACTGGAGTGAGAGAGATCTAATGTTAGCCTTCTGGAAAGTGTAGTAGTTATCATCAAATGTAACAGCTAGTTTCAGTATTGTTGGAGATACATTCTTCAAAGAGAGAATTCGAACTGATATATTACGTTGGTTTTTTTTCTACTAAGTCTTGGTATGTGAAGTATATGATTTTAGAATATTTGTAAGAAATAAGGAATGTTATTTCATTATTACTATTCACGGGAGCGATATATATATATTTGTCTATTAGGATTTTACCAACTTTTTCGTCTAATATAAAGTTGCGATGCATCTAGTTACAGTAGAATACGTTGATGTAGTCAGAAATGTTTAGTTGATTGTTTATTACAGTTATCTAGGTTTCTAAAATGTAATTTGATTTATTCGTTTAGAAGGTAATTGGAACATTTCTTGTTAATTAAGTTTTTTTAATGTTTTTTTTTATTTATTGAGGAACATTATTCTAATTGAGGGGATCAGTTTTGCAAAATTTATAAGATTCTTCATGTCGCAATTGTATATCAGTGTGAACATTCAATTCTGTAATTCAAAAGGCAAGACTTAATGGAAGTATTTTTTTAATAACGAGAGGTGATGAATCCGTCATTGTTAGAGTCAATAAATGCGCCTAGAAACGATATTTTGTTATTAATATGTTATTATGAATACAATTTAGTTAAATTGTGTATCACGACACCAATGTTCAATAATCTTTGAAGCACTGCATAGAAAAACTAGAACCCTACAATTATCAATATGAATTACCAGTCTAGCCATAATATTTTAAAGTACCTAACTTTGTTAGTTACTTAAAAAAATTCTTAGCAGATAAAACAATACATTTAAGCCCTTTAAGTTCTGTAATTTTTGTGTTTTGTACGTGAACACTTTACGCATACAACATCTCATCACCAATGCGTACCTTAAAAACGTTATGCATTGCAGCACCATTCGACGAACTCAGTAGATATGAACACTGCCTGAAGACGATTGGATGAATCAATCAAAAGTACTCAGGAAGAATGGAACATAAAAAGTACGGATCGCACACACGGCAATTTGTACAAAAATACTAGATGCACCATCTAAAAAATCGAAATAATAAAAAATAAGACTTATTAATGAGAAACATTCGGTGTTGTTTCATAACGCCTGTCTTATATATATATATATATATATATATATATATATATATATATATATATATATATATATATATATATATATATATATATATGTACATATATATATATATATATATATATATATATATATATAGCATAATATGAAATGAAATAATAAAATAAGGTGCGAATCAAATTTTATTAGAATTCAAAATTCAGGCAAAGTATCTCAACGTCCTTAACTCATGAGTTTGAAAGATAATTCTTCTCCTCAGAGGACCATTACCGCAGTGACGTTACTGCAGGTGATAAAATTGACCTTTGAAAATATATGAAAATATATACGAAAATACATAAACGTACATAACACATAAAATATATCAAGCCAAAAACATACTTATTTTTTTTTAAGTTATAAAATCCATCCAAGTCATACAAATTAAAACATATTCAGGAAAGATATCCAAGAGGTTGATTGAAGATGGATCCAGGAATTGAGTAACAGTCCAAAAGCGAAAAAATTGAAAGAACTGAAAAATCGAAAAATGATTTGACCCAGACAAGTAACATCCGTTATAGTTGAATTGATTTAATATATTTGTTAACTTCGAAATATAACATCCGCTCGGATAACGTAGTTTAAAAAAGAAGGCAGTCTGATGCTTTAGTATTGCGTTCTGATCGGCGAGAAGGGGTTCTCTTTACTTGGCTTGCGGGAGAGTGATTACTTTCAAATTTAACTTTATTCATTGGAATAATCTTTATCGAACCTGGAATAGGAAATGCCCGAATATATTGACTCAGTTTGATTTAATTCTATTCAAATCGGATTACGCGGATTTTCCATTTAACCAGTGAATTTTGGTTTGTGCTACTCCGATCAAATCATTTGAATCCTGAATTTTGAACATTATGATTTCAACACAAAGTTAGTTTATTGAACTTTTTATTTGATTTGATTTATTAATCATTGTATTAATTAACATAAACATTGGATGCATTTTTCACTGTAATTTGCTGCATCGATTGCGGACGCATTTCCCGACTGGATAACTTTTTCGGTTTTTTAGTTTTTTCAATTTTTTCGCTTTTGGACTGTCACTCAATACGAGTTTCAGGATCGAATCTGCCCGATGCTGATTATTTATTTTATTGCTCACCCTTTTCGAGTACAATCAGATTGGTATGTGATTTACAAATTATTTATTAAAATAAAGTAAACCATTATAATTATTCTATTTGTTAAAATATTTAATTTACAAAAAAAAATTATACAACAAATAAAATCCACTTAATGCATTTCGGTTTCTTTACAAAATAAGTCAGTGATTTTAATGAATTACTTCATGAAAAAAATATCCTCTTCAGACAAAATAACCCTTTTTAACATGATAATTGCGTTATTATTACATCCACTAAAATGCATGTCAGTTTCTTGCAGAACATGTCAACTATTTTAATTAATTCGATCGTTAAATTCATTTAAAAAATGTATTTGCTATTATTAATGTATTAATATTTTGGAATTTTATTCAAACCCTGTATTAATTATTAAGCAGTTATTCGCGCTATTAAAATACTCAAATACATCTTTTAAATTTGCTTGATTTTATATCGATAAAGGACATAATCGACTTATTTGTTTCGAATTCAAATATTTTCATAAGTTGGTACATGCTTTGTTAAATATTGGATACTTTTGCTATTTTAAAATATGGAATATTAGAATTGCTAGAAGAAAACGGATATATTCATACTAGTTTACATCATATTATGTTTTTATCCATTTCCAAAACTTTATCCTAATGATCTTGATGGTCCATATTTTTTATAAATTTATGTGCGTCTTTTACAATATCAAATAACCGTCTTGTCTTTCAACACTGGCTAGTGTGGGTTGCGTGGATACTTTTTCATGCAGGATACTTCGTATTTATAATTTCCGCAATATATTTATACATTAAATGAATCGATTGTCGCTAGTTTGACAAAAGATAGGCAAATAATACGCAACAAACAAACATTCATATAAACATAGTATCATCTATTTTTGTCTCCTTGGATTTTTTGCAAGGAGCAAAGTGCATTATATGTTCTGATACTGCACTTCATCTTTTTTCTGTTCGGTAAGTGACAGAGAAATTCTTCTTGAATGAAGACATTTTAATTTTTGTTTCAGATTAGAGTGCCATCTTTTGGAGGAGTTAGATTTTCTCTACATTAAAAACACGACATTGTGTCTAACTCTGCTCTATTGGGGAGGCAGGTAAATAGAAATATAGCATTAATTCATGCTTGAGACTATACACAAACTTACAATACATTGTTTGTATTGTTTGTATTATATTGCGTACGTTGTTTAAGTGAGACGATATTCTATTGTACAGGAAGGATACAATGCCCAAATGATGCATTTTTATGCTAGTCAGGTTTGAAATATTCAGGGAGGCTGACGGAAGTAAATTTAGACATTGACTCATTTTCCGTTAAAATTATACATTGCCAGCTTTCCATACATATATTTTAATCTTTTACTTGCATTTATTGATATAATGACACACTTGTGATCTGCTGGGTCAGTATTTGTTATATATTAGATATTTACTCGAAAATGGATGACGTCATGGAATAATAATGAAAGCTTTATACTGTGTTATTTTTTGTATAAACTATTATTATTACTATGGGATAGCATTTTCGTTAATGTGCCATGCTTAAGTATAAAATACCATTTTCGTTGGTATACCACGCTTCAGTTTGAACTCGCAATTTTGTAGTTATGTCATGCTTACGTTTGAAATAACATTATCGTCGGTATGTCACTTGAAGTAATTACCCCAGGCATTACGAATGTTTTTTTACTAAGAAAGGCAGGTTCTGCATCCTGGAATGTGAGTGAGAATAAGTATCTCCGGATGTTCAGTAGTTTCCAATTTTTTCGATCATGATTTAAAATCATTTTGCATTCTCGCAAAATCCGTATACTATTAAGTTTTCGCTTATAGGATCATTTGATTTTCACTGAGTTTTGAGTCACATGGCCTCTCTCAGTTGTTAATACTCTCTGTCCCCTTATAGTGAAGTTCTGCATGACTTTTTCTATCCCCATAAACCCGTAACATCATGTGGCACCAATACACCGTGTGTAATGTTAAATAAGAAGCCATTTCGAGCCCACTCTTCCCCATGACATGAAACAGAATTTATCCCGTTCATACTATGTAAGTAGTTCGCGTAATGTGTAGTGACGTCTCTCTCTGTTCATATTGTTTCCCGTTGTAGTTAAAATTTCTTCATAGTCGTACTAAAAAAATACAAGCAGAAGTTTATCTGTCTTCCTTTTTTCTTTGATTCAGTAATAACGTAATTAGATGAAGTAGTGATGCCACATCTAAGAAGGTGCTTTTCAGCGCATTCTTCATTGCCTTGAAAGAATTCAAAACTCGACTTCGAAATCTAGTGGGGATTGTCTCATTCGTGTCTTACGAAACGTTACTTACAACAGCGATGTTGTTGGTCTATCCATCCTTTAACATTATTTCTATGGAAGGCGGTCAGCTGAGCTGATATTTCTAGTCCCTCTGTGATAGACATTCACAGCAAAAACTCGCCTTCTACAACAACGAAAACAATGTTTCTTTTCTTCCCCGGTGTGGTTCAGCGTCAGGCGAAATCTCCACGAACAGAGCTTTTCGCAAGGGTTTACCATGCGTGGAACACATTGCCACGCGACTGCTTCCCCGGAGAATATTACTTGGTCGTCTTCAAAGGCAATGACAAAATATATATAGAACCGTCTCCACGAATATTCAAACTTGATCCTGACAGTCATTTCGTATAATATACTCTTTTCCTCGAGGGGCATCTATTTATTTACCTCCCCAGGAGGTTAGGCACAAGGCCAGGTTTATGTTACTCCCACAAGGTAAGATGTGACCAAATGTCGGGTCGGGAAAATGGGATTTGAAAAGCCAGCGTCCGAGAAGGTGAGCACTCTGACCTACAAAAAATGCCTGGGAAGCCCCATCGGCATTCCCCAGTAGGGGCGCCTCAGGCAGTAAGCAATAAACTTATACCTCCCCAAAGAGAGGAGACAAAGCCTGGGAGGGTGGACCTCCTAGAACTGTACAGGACAAACCCACAGACTGGCGTAAATCAAGCCCCGAAGGCCAATACAATACTAGTCTAGGCCTTAAGTATTATTCTAGAGTACTGTAAAGTTGCACATTACGTTAATTTCCAATCGCTCGCTCGTTGGTTAATTGGCTCGGATAGAGACACAACTCTAAAAATTTACCATGGACAGAGTTTCGTTGAGAGTGCCTAACGTCAGTAGAACATATTACTGTGAAACTGCTACCCTACAGATTAAAACATAGTCATCTGGAAATCCAATGTCAACAGATGCTTTTCATAAACAGCACCATAAGTAATGTAATTTACTTCAAACAATTGATCAATGTTACTACTCATATAGTGTTCATCATCTTTCTGCTGACAATAATTCCATCTCATTAATTCTTATCCCCGAGTTGCATTTGACTTTTATATGTAGGCGCTCAATAATAGAAAAGTCACACGATTCCAAGTAGGAAGATGTCACTACATTAATCGCTACGTGCCACGCCGAACTTCCTGCCCATGACGTCATAACCTGAAACGTTGCCTTAATTCTGATCTTTTAATATCTAATCGAAGTTTTCACTTTTCTGTTTGATATAACTTTATGTGGAAAATACGGTTTTCAACATTATTCTGGTACTTCTGCAGTTTACGCACCGTGCTAAAATACTAACGTTGTTATTAAGAAACTCATTCTTAACACGGGGATAGGGGTCTTTGTTAACTACTGAATAAACAAAATATACCGTAAAAATTGAATTTCACTTGAAAATCCACTCTAAAATATGCACGGTCTGTAAAGTGCAGAAGTACCATAAGTTTTACACACATTCATTCAATTTGGAACGGACCGTTCCTGACGATTTTGTCTAGCACTAAACGTGTTTTGTGGTTGGCGATACGAGGGGTTTCAGATTAATGAATCATTTTTATTATAAGTTGTAGCAGTATTAGTAGTAGAAATATCATTATTATTTATCTCTGTATAAAGTGTTATGCAAACGTATTGACAAAGCTCAACCAACACGACTTCAATGAATAACAAAATGTACAGTCACATTATATCTCAGATGTTCTGTCCGTTAATTGGATGATTTTGAATTGTAAAATATTTTCAAATATTTAGGAATTCACTTTCTTTGAACACGTGTCTTCTTGAGACGAATCTCTAATGAGCGAACACAAAAACATTGCGCAGTATATTCAAAATAAAATCAAATAATCTCTTCTGTACACTACGTAGAAAAATCAATCTTCAAATGCGTGCAAAGGATGGCTAATGCGTGATTTTGTGTTTATATTGACTAAAATCTGCAGAAAAAGTATATATATATATATATATATATATATATATATATATATATAGAGAGAGAGAGAGAGAGAGAGATAGGGATATAAGTGAAACGCGTATTTGCACAGAAGTGATGACTTGAAACACGTATGTCACGGTCGATTCAAATTAGTGTTTCAATTCTAACCGGTAGTTAAGCGTCATTAGCGCGAAAAAGAAAGAGGCATTTTGAGAAAGAGGTCATTCACAAAAGGCAAATTTAACTATTGATTTAGAGGAATAAACAAGAAACAACTGATCTAAACAGAACGATATTAATGAACTGCTACGGTGGTAAAAATGAAAAGATAGATACACACGTCTGCGGATAGGTAGATAGGGTATAGATGGTATGAAAAAAGTTCGGAACAGTTATAATTTAAAAATAAATGAGCGAAAAAAGAAGAATTCTTAGAATTTGAAAATGGATAAAAGGGTTCTGAAAAACATGTCTGCTAATGATCAAAAAGGACATGTTGAACTTTCAGGCGGGAATGGCGGTAGGAAACATAACACGTAAGTACATGAACAGACACACACACACACACACACACACACACACACACACACATATATATATATATATATATATATATATATATATATATATATATATAGTACCGTGTAAGAGGAGATCTGTGTTTGGGATTTGATTTTCAAATACTTTTATTCACTACTCGCCTATTTTAAATAATAACATATTGTCTATTAACCCTAATGACATTAGAATAGGAATGTTTGTGATTGTGATACGTAAAAAAACGTAAATATTCGCTCGTGCGTACGGGGAAAGGGAAGGCGTATATATATATATACATATATATAAATATATATATATATTGATATATATATATATATATATATATATATATATATATAAATGTGTGTATATATATATACTTATATATATGTGTATATATATACACACATATATATATATATTTTTTATATATGTATATATATATATGTTTATATATATATATATATATATATATATATCAATATATATATATATATATATTAGTTATTTCTATTAATTTTTTTAAATTACTTTCTTTGAATGATAATAAAAATAATAATAATAATAATAACACCAACAACTACAACAACAACACCGATGACGACGAACATGATGATGATGATGATGATGATGATGATGATGATGATGATGATGATGATGATGATGATGATGATGATGACAACTATTGAAATCTTAAGGAAATGCAGAAATCAATCAACATAACCAACAAATGGAAATAAGTAAGAACCAAACATGTAGAAAGAGCATAACACAATCGCAAAGGAACTGAAACTGCCAGCACCCCCATAAACTGCCTCTCATCCCCTCCATTACAACACACAGACATAAGTTCATGTGGTCACATTACGACACAAAACTGCCGTGAAGGGTTAGCAGAATCTAAAGACCAAAGCTGTTGAGCACCAACCATACCCCCACTGAAAGGGTGCAGAGTGTTCTGAGACCTTCTAAAGACTTATCGTCACTCAAATGTCAGAGATGGTCTCCGGTCTTTAAAAGATGGGTTGTGCGGACAAAAAGAAATCCGACGTGATAGAAGGTTACTGGGTGTTTTTTTTTTGTTTTGCCGGGATCAGGTTAAACTTATAAACATAACAAACATTATGTTTCGTAATTTTTTTTTAGATGAGGATTGATAATTTGTATTATTTTATCATTCAGACTACTGTTTTTTCTGATGTTATTCTCACAAACCTTCGATCGATCCGACCTTCGTCAAGAGCTTCTTGTCGAACTCGGTAATCTTTATGTCAGCTCCAAACTTGAGAACTTATACGGAACTTATAGTCGAACCCTTTATTTTATACACGGGTGTATTTTTTCTTATTCGCCAGCCATGACTGGGTAGAAGTCTTCAGTAATTCTTTTTTTATCGAAAATTGCTCGGGACAAAGCATGAAACCACTTGATGTAAGGAGCTAAAAATACTACTCCAAGGTCAAAAAGTGGTAAACGACCAGTGTTAGATGAAGAGATTCCAACCCGGAAAACAGCAATTATTCCTCCTTTGTCAGATACATAGCTCATGGAATGTGAGAACTAAAGGATAAAATAAGGGAAACGAGAGTTACGATTATATATTCTTAGTATTCCCTGTACTGATGATTGAACCTTCAACCCAAAGAAGAGTGGCATTTCAAACTGATTATCACTTAGCACTTTATCCGTTGCGACACAGAAGTTACACCGGCCAAAACATTGTGAGAATAACACCCAAGATGAGAACAGTTAGCGGAATAATCCAAATGATACAATTTATCTTTCCCCACTTTAATATTTATAAACATTAATTCTTGATGCTTTAAACAATCTTCTTTCCTTATATACAGGGTGGTCAAAAATAAGGGTCCTATTTTTAAAAATTCATAACTTTTTTATTTATTGATTTTTTTTTTTTTTAGAATAAGTAAAGAACCCCTTCCGAAGCCAGCATGAGCCGTATTAGCCCTAAGGAACGTACACTCATTTAGAAAACATTATTTTTGCTTAGAAAACTCAAAACAGTGTAAAAAACAATACTCTAGTTTTTGTAAGTTTTAAGAAGTGTTTTTCGGCTAAAATTTGTTTTGTTTATTTCAAAAAATCTCGGACGGGTCAGTCTACACACACATAAAGTTTGGTGAGTTTAACTTTTATTTTGTGGAAGTTATTCAAATTCAAGTTATTCAAATTTAAAGATAGGACCCTTATTTTGGCCCACCCTGTATAAATGCTTATGGAAGTTTAGACTTAAATAAACATCTATAGAAAAAAAAGCGTGACTAATAAAACGTAACCGTCGAATCTGATTGACAGTCAGTCCGAACAAAAAATCAAATATATATTTTTAAAACCAATTTCATATACAATGCGGACAACTACTAAACACTATCTTTAGAGAGATATCAAGTCGTTATTAGTATAGAAAACGTATCTATGTTTTTGAGAATAAGATATGGTGTAATGTAATGCTAGGTTTCATGCATGAGCGGACATGGCCTAACATATAACTGAATTGGCAAGAAGAAACATAGCCATTAAGAATGGAAGACTAAAATAATAAAAAAAAAGGGTGAACAAAAAATAAAGCGAAAAATCGGGAATTGGTCAAAATATTCTTTGTATGACACCAAAAAGGTTTCGGAACATTCGTATTGATCTGATGCAATCCAAAGATCCGGAAGAACAGGAATCTTGCTGAAAATAAAGTTGATGGAGAAAATGATAGGATAGAAAGACTTAGACGCTCGTAGAAGGACATGAATGACAAAAAAGAAAGATGCACACGCAGAAACAAGTAAAATCGCAATTCGTATGAATCAGCAAATTACACCTTTTAGATTTGCTTGGTAATATTTAGCTGACATAGGTTTTGCCCCAAAAGTGAGGTTGTCAAAAAAGGGGCCGCTCGAATGTTGTGTATAAATATATATGTATATCTATAATTATTTCTGTCATCAAACAATGCAAAAAATCTGATATTAATTTTCTCGCTGGCTTACGTTGTTTGATGGCATCGTCCTAGGGCGTGTAAAATCCTACTTGTGAGACACCGTCCTGGGTTCGTAGTAGTTTGATGACAACACCCTTTGTTGAGAAGATTAGGCACATTCTAAAATCAGCCTTCGCCGCGGTTTAGATGATCTGCGTTAGTCAATGGACATTTTCGTATGTACCAGGGTGGCTCAGTTTGCAGAGTACTCGTCTCGCATGCAATTAACTCGGGTTTTGAATCCTAAGTCCGGACGTGTTCCACTTATGAGCCCCCAAAAGGGCAACACTCGAGTCTAGTACTTCCGGTCTGCAGCTTTCATAATGTGTGTAGGCTTATTTTATATCATCTCACATTAAAAGTCTAATTATATATATATATATATATATATATATATATATATATATATATATATATATATATACCGATACGCGTCGTCTGTAGGTATAAAACACACTTTAATTTAAAATCAATATTTATAGTTAATGCCCTTTTAAGATGTAAGTCTTAATACTAGAGCCCTGTTTGAAATTACAAGATTGTTGTCGTCATGCGATAAGCAAGTTCCGTTCGAGTGTTGGACACTATCGACAACATAACGTCTGTCCCCGCCTCCCGTAAGGCCGTAACGGAATGTTGGGTTAATGAAGCGTGGGTAAGCCGTACATTTCAGGCATTTGAGAGCCTATTTCCACTGATGAATTAACTAGCGTTAAAATTCAGTTGGGTGAATTAGGCCGGAGATTTTCTGCAATACGTACTAAATCAAGCGATTGTATTTGGCAGACAAATTATTTTGAAACTGCGAACTTACTTAAGTCGAACTCTGATATTTATATCACTCGTCCAGACAAACGGTCAGACGTTTTTATCCTGAACCAAGTTGATTATATCTCCAAAATGTGTAACATTTTGAATGATAAAGATAATTTTTTCAAGATGGGTAGTTTAAGCCACGATGACACTTTTCGTATGGAAATAAAAATCCAGAGTAGGTTTTTTCAACTTTATAAAAGCAAGTTTATTTCTAAAGAGATTTATGAGAGAATACGGCCTATCGGCTCTCAAAGGCCTAGAATGTACGGCTTACCTAAGGTTTATAAAACCAACATTCCTTTACGGCCTATCAATGCTGGGTTCTGTACAACATGCACTTGGTAAATGGTTAGTTGATATTCTTAATCCAGTACTTACTTTTTATTCGGCCTATTGTATCTCTGATTCCTTTCAATGTGTTTCTTATATACACAAATTATCTCTCTCAAAGGATACCGAGTTCTTGGCTTCCTTTGACATTAGTAGTCTGTTTACCAATGTACCATTAAATTAACCATTGATATATGTGCAGATTATCTTTACCGTGTCCCCTTAAAATCTCCATAATTTCCTGAACGAATTTTTGTTGAACTGATGGAACTTGCTACTAAATCAGTTTCCTTCAGTTTCAATAATATAATGTATCAGCAAATTGATGGTATATCCATGGGCAGCCCTCTTGGTCCATCGTTAGCCAACATTTTCTAAAGTGACCAAGCCGGCTTTTTACAGACGTTACGTTGATGATAATTTTGCTTGTTTCCCTCACGGAGTGATGCTGAACAGTGTCTTCGTCTTCTTTGTTACTTGCATCCATTGTTGCAATTCACTATGGAGGTCGACGATTGTGGTTCCCTTCCATTCCTCGATGGTTTAGTGTCTAAAGCTGGTTCATCGTTTGAAATCTCTGTGTATAGAAAAACAACGTGTACAGGCCTTTATCTAAATTGGTTTTCTTTCGCCCTAAGATCAGGAAAAATAAATCTTATTAGTGCTCTCACTCATCGAGCACTTATGAGTTCTTCACCAACACGACTCGATGCAGAACTTACTAATATTTTTCTTGCTAATGGATATCCCATCAATATCATAAAAAGCACCATTGCACGCAAAGTTGCTATATTTAATAGTGGTAAATTTATTGGCCCGTCACGTTGCCCTATTTATTTGAAACTTCCATGGTTAGGTTCTGACGGCCTTGACATTGTCAAATGATTTCTTCTTCTAATCAACATTGTTGTCCAGCAACCATGCTGAGAGTAGTTTACACGACCCGAACCTTTTTCTCTTATTTTCGTAAGAATGTGTTGCCAGCTATGCAGGACGTTCTAAGAAATACATACGATTCTTTGATAACTGACCACCTGATAAATAACCCGTTGTGCGCAACGAACTTTAGCACAGATTCATTTTCCATCTTAAGCTGTGCTCACTCATCTTATCATCTGAAAATCTTGGCGACTATCCACGTACGCCTCAAGAGGCCCTCCCCTTGCAAACAGAAGGAGTGTCTCTTGGGGTTGAGTGTGATTAGTCTCTAACACAAACCTCCATTCCATATAACATAACGCTAATTTTATTTTAAATATAAAAGGTTTTCTTTTTTTTAAATCCCACGATATCAGCCTTGTAAAGTGTGGGCGAAACTAGTCGACTGGCAAAATTTTTTTTTTTTTCTCATCCCCTAAATCCCCTAAATCTTTTAATTATAGAAGATTCAACACGTCTTCTCTTCATTATTGCATTAATAAAGTTTTGTACCCCCCCCCCCAAAAAAAAAATAATAAAATATATATATATATAAAGAGAGAGAGAGAGAGGGGAAGAGAGATATGCCCGCTGAATTTGGCATTTAGATGTTAATCTACTCACTCATTTCAATGGCAATGTGCGTTAGCCGAAACGAGTAGCGAAGGAAAAAACACTATCTGCAATAAAGCAACTTTATTCTCGGAGGAGTCTGTAATTCCTTTTAAGATGACCGTCTGAGATAAATAGATAATATACTTATTACAGAGAAATTTGCCGCACCCTTGCAAACAAAACCCTCGGTTTACATGTGTCAAGAAATACCCGTAGATCTGAAACGAAGAGGGAAAAAAGTCCGTCAATTTCGTGCCTGTCACAGCAGAAATCTGTTTAAAAAGAGCAGTTTGATGGGAGAAAAAACAGGCTTTGCCAAAACCGCGCTCTAGAAGAGTACAAACATGTCCGTTAATAGACCCACACAATAAACACACGCACACCAAAAAAAGCGGTAATGTCTGATAAAATAGTCTTCTGGTACCAGACCGAAATATACATGATCACCAAAAAGAAAAAAAATAATGCCAAGAGACACGACATTCCCTGGATTACCATAATGATGACACCCATTATCCCGGCTGCTATGAAGAAAGTGAGTGTTCCTCCAAAAAAGCACAATTTATTCACAAAGATAAATTGTCAAAATCAACAATTAAACTTCCTGTTTGCTATATCTTCTTTTATCTCTGTTCATCTATCGTCATCTATATTTTCCTTCAAACAAGGCTTAAAAAATATGAATATTATTGTGATATGTCCTATTGATTATAATAGACTTTTCCAATATCTTTATTGTTTTCATCTTTTTACATTCGACTTATAAAAATAGGGAATGAGAAAGTTAGAAAGAGAGAGAGAGAGAGAGAGAGAGAGAGAGAGAGAGAGAGGGAGAGAGATAAAGAGTACTATAAACGAAATGAGCAGATAACATCTAAAATAAGATAGGCGGATCGCACATAATCGAATGAGAGTGAGTAAAAATGATAGATCGATATTAGTACGATATTGGTCACTTCATAAGTTAATTTTAAATGACGGCTAATGGGAAAATTAATAATAACGTTCTTTTAATACATCTTTCAATCCCAAAATTCAGGAATGTTTAGCATGCATTTTATTAGAATCTATAGGGACAAATATAATTATATATATATATATATATATATATATATATATATATATATATATATGTATATATATGTACATATATATATATATATGTATATATATATATATATATATATGTACATATATATATATATATATATCTTCATATATATATAGTTATATATATCTTCATATATATATATATATTATATATATATGTATATATCTGTATATATATACATATGTATATATGTGTATGTATGTATATATGTGTATCTTCATATATATATATTTATATATATATATATTTATATATATATATATATTTAGTTATATATATATGTAGTTATATATATATATATTAATATATATATATTTAGTGATATATATATATATATATTTAGTTATATATATATTAATATATATATATTTAGTGATATATATATATATATATTTAGTTATATATATATATATATATATATATATATTTATATACATATATTTATATACATGTATATGTATGTATATATATTTAGTTATATATATATATGTATATATACTAGCAAATATTTGCTCCCTCCGGTCGCATATTTTTGCTAGGCTTGCACGTCAGAAATTAACGCTCACGCGTAAACTGATGGAGCCCCAGTCATAATTCTCGGGTGGTTAGACATTGATTTTCTTTGTTTTTGATCAAGAATTTGTTTAGTTGAAAATAAAGAAAAAAAGAAATTCGACCCTACCCCGATTTTTGTTTTACTTTCCCCCATAAATAGAAATATTTTTATTTTATAAAGAAATAAAAACATTTGTTTGCACCCCCTCCCCTATTTTTTATTTTATTTTACCCTCCCCCATACATAGAAATGTTTTTAGTCAAGAAAATACAAATTGTTGACCGCCTTCCCCCAATTTTTTTCATCCTCACCCCCCATACATATAAATATATTTAATTAAAACGAATAAAAAAAAACTAACCCTAACTTTAACCTCCACGTTGACCATGACCCTAATAACGGGGTCAAAGTTAGCGCGGGTCCTAAAATGAAAATGCACTAAAAAATAAAATACAGTGAACACTGTGTGTGTGTTTGTTTGTTTAATGATCTTCTTTTAATTAAACAATTTGATTCTAAAATCAGTTGTATAGTTTTCCAGTACAATGTGTTATTTTTTTTGTTGATAGTAAAGAAAGAGAATCACATCTTTTTTTTTTAATAAATAAAACATGGAATCATGAATTCAAGTAAGATCGTGAAAAAATGATAATACTGAATATGAAAGTATTAAGAAATAAAATACGGAGGGAGGGCGTTTCAATGGATTAACGCTGTTTAATCAGTTGGGTGTACGATGTAATAACTACGTAACTCATTAATTTTTAAATCAATTATTATTTGAATTAAACAATTTGATTCAATAATTATAATTTATGAGTAAGATTATTAGCGAGCAAAATTGCGTAAATACATGTGGATAGGTGAAGATAAGAAGCATGAGTGTATATTTGCGAATACTAATTTATTAGAAGTTCAAATGCAATTGATTATATGAATTGAGAAACGCGCATAGTGTTTGCGGCGGTTTTTTTCATAGTATATAATAAAGCTGGCGTACTTAGGAAATAGTCATACTACTCTGATAGAGTTTCGGCTTCAGCCAGACGGACTTACAGACAGATACATAGACTCCATTATTAATAGATATGAATATTTATATATATATATATATATGTATTTATATATATATATATATATATATATATATATATATATATGAAAATCCGTTTGGGACGACTTTATGAAGCATCAACATGTTAAAAAGGCAATCAGATTAAAAAAACAATCAGATTAAAAAAGCAGATAAGCGATGCGAGAATTTTTAATAAATGAAACATTTATCTATTCTTTCTTTAATCAATTATTTCGATATACACATAGCTTCCTAAGCGGTTACAGTGATTTTTTCTTCCTTTTCATTGTTGAGATCCCAGGTCAGCGACGCGGGCCTGAGATAGCGAGACACATGTCCAGGTGTAGCCTGGTACAATCAAAGAAACCAACAATCGCAACCCACATAAGTAAATTGACAGGAAAAGGTCATAAAGATTTTTTTTTTTTAAATTTATTTTACTCAAAATACCTGGCATTATATCTTGATGTGGTGTGTTACCAGGACTTTGTATTTTATCAATAATTTAACAAAATAATAAAATGGCTGATGTTTTCACGCATCAGCGAAAATGCAGTATGGTGGAATGTAATTACCAAATGAAATTTAAATTGGACATACTCTCTGGCTCATTTCTTTGCTGCGGCTAATGAAATCTTATCTATTTGAAGATTTTGTGAAGAGTATACATTGTTAAAAAGCATACATGAATTTTGTAACAATTGTAAAACATACATCAGCATATTTTGTTCAAAATAGTACATACTTAATTAGTATTCATAACTTAACTTATCTATATGTGGTTCTCTATATGTGTGTATTTGCATACGTATACAGTTACGTTCAACATATTCTTGTGCATAGGTATGTTGATGCGGAAGAAGTTGTTTATAGTCAATAGGTAGCTGCAACATCGGAGGTCAATTATCATTCTAAACAGAACCTATAGAAAATTCCATAGATATGATAGGGACTTTTTGTATGAAGTAAAGAATGTTGACCGAAACTCCGACAAGCGTTGTGATGGATGTCCGTTTTCCAGACGGCTCTATAGAAGGTTAAATGCAGCAATCGCTTAAAAATGAAAGAAGGCTTTGATAAGTTTTAATTTTAATTATTCAAACTTCTTTTCTGAGTTTCTTAATTATATTTAACACGTCTTGACCGATGTGATCTCCGATCATTTTCAGGTGACTCATATCGATGTATGGAACCTTAGAGTCGAACCAAGTTGTGAATATACCACCCAAAATCAGTCTAGTAGTCCGAACAATCCAAACACTACCAATTGGCAATTGTAATTTTACAAATCTCGAAATGTTGTTCAAGTTTTAATGTAAGTCTTCGCTAATATATGGTTCTTCATTTTGAATTGCACGTTAATTTTTTTTGTCAATCGCATATTTCTCGCATTTAATGTATTGTAATAGTCTTATCCTTAACTGTACAGTTTGTTAAAGAATGTATGTTTTGTTGATGTTTCGTAAAATAAGAATAAGTTGTATTAAAGAAGAAAGTAAATAAATAAAA
>OY744536.1:51839865-51894865 GCA_963556195.1 Sepiola atlantica | reverse complement strand
TGGGAAGAGAAGGATGAAAGTAATCCGACGTGATGGGAAAATGAAAAAGGAAAACCAAAAAATGGATGTTTTTATGTGTACATCAACGTTTCGTCTTTATTTATAAGACTTCATCAGGATAATAAAATAGAGAAAAAATGTCATGCAAGCACAGATACATGTAGGGTAGACATATTGGGAAAAATAGAATAAAATAGTGGCCAACTACTGGGTGGACGTCCGTATTTGTTGGAGAAATAGAAATGAATGTAGAAAAGAATGAGTGGGGAAAAAAATGGAAGGATGGTGTGAGCCAGGACTACTGTAGCTGGTGGTAAGAGAAAGAGGTGGGGGATGAGCAGGGGTAAAGTGGATGGCAGAGAGGGAGGTGAGGAAGAGGGGGGGGAGGGGGTGTTTGACCAGATGGCTGCGGTTCAAGATTGAAGGGGAAAAGTAGGTTGGAATGTTTGTGTGTGGGGGGTGTATGCAGGGAAAGGAGGATGGGTAGAGAGGAAGGGGGGGCTGTGATTTTGGTGGATGGGCGAAAGTTATGGTCTTAGAGAGCGTTTTGAGAAAATGAGGGAATTTGAGAAGGGGTATGGGAGAAAATAGTTGAGTGGGGGAGAGGGAGGATTTGTTGTGATAGGGTGTGAAATATTTGAAATATTTGGAAAATGATAGCAATGAGTGAGGGATTAAGGGGGGGGGCGGTGATTGAAAGGGGGGGTATGGAATATTTGAGATATTTGGAACATGAGAAAGTTTATTTGGACTGCAGTATTAAAAGTGTGAGGAAAAAGTAAGGAGAAAATGAAGATTCAATGAGAAAAAGAAAGGGAAAAGTAAATGGGAGAGTGTTATAGAGGTTGGAGAAGAAAAAAGTTTAACCATGATCAGGCAAGAGTCTTTGTTCTGTGAGGATGATCTTGCTTATTAGGGTGATAGGTTAAAGAAACCATTACGTTGCTTGATGGTGGTGGAGGCGGTGTTGAGGGCAGTTTCTAATAATCTTCGCCGAGATTTGTTGTGGATATATTTAGTGATTTTGGCTTGTTCAAATTTGAACGCATGACCATGTTCTAGTGCATGGGAGAAAAGTGCACTGAGAGGGTTGTTGTTTTTATGTCTCTTTTGTGTTCATTTAACCGTTTCTTTAATTCACGTTGTGTTTCTCCCACGTAAAATTGATGGCAGTCATTGCAAGGGACAGTATATAAGCCAGCATGAGATGTGGGTGTTTTTTTGGAAATGTCTGGATGTGTTTAAAGTTTGTTTTATGGATTGAGATGTGGTTTGTACTGTAGGAATGCCTAGTTTGTTAGGCGTGTTGCATATGGATGTGTTATTGGAGTGCGTGGGTAGGAGAAGGGGTCTGTCTATTAGAGAGCTATTAGGAGTTTGATTTTTTTGTGTGGTGTTTCTGGAGAATATTTGAAAGGCTTTTTTCTTGGCATTTAATATAAAATGTGTGGGGTATTGCAATGCTTTTAGGGAGTTAAAAATGTACTTTATTTCTTCATCTATGTGAGGGGGCTACATATTCTAAGGGCGCGTAGGAAGAAGCCTATAATTATACCTGTTTTGACCTTGCTATGGTGGTAGGAGTAGAAATGTATGTAGTCATTTTTGTGAGTGTTTTTGCGGTGTACCTTGAATTCTAGTTTGTTGTTGGACTTAATTATAAGAGTATCAAGGAAGGGAATAGAGCCGTTTATTTCAGTCTCATGGGTAAATTTTATGGAGGGTTCTACTGTGTTGAGTTTATCTTTAACATGATTGATTTGTATGCCTGTGGGAAGGAAAATTAAAATATCATCTATGTATCTAAAGTATTCGATGTTAGGGGGTAGTCTATATTTGAAAGGACCGGATTCTAAGAATTCTAAAAAGAGGCAGGCCAATACACCGCTAAGGGGGTTGCCCATAGGGAGTCCAAATTTTTGTTTATAGAATACTTCGTTAAATTGGAAATATGTTATGTCAGTGATGAGTCTAATTATTTCTATAAGAGTGTTGGGGGGAAAAGGTAGGTCGGTTTTTATTTTCTTTATATGTGTGTGAAGTAAGTTTAGGCATTTTTTAACAGGTACGTTAGTGTAGAGCGAAGTTACATCTAGGCTATGTATATTTTTATTTTCTACGTTGATGCTTTTTATTCTGCTAAGAAGGTCCCCTGAATTTTTGATGTGGGAAGGACTGATGGTACCCATTAGTGGAGTTAGGATGTTAGCTATGGCCCGTGCGATTTTGTGTGTGGTGCTACCTATGCTTGATACAATGGGACGCATGGGGATGTCGGGTTTGTGGGTTTTGGGGAGCCCGTATAATGTGGGAATGATAGGGTGATACTCAATGTTTGATGCCCATTTTTTGTTGTTCTTGATTAGGTGTTTGAAAGATTTGTAAAAATGTTCTATGTTTTTATCTATAGTTTTTTGGTCAGTTTTAGTGTATGTGTTTTCGTCGGATAATAGAGTAGATATTTTTTTGATATATGAGTTTTTGTCCATGATTACTATGCCCCCTCCTTTGTCTGATGGTGATATGATTATGTTGTTGTTGTTAGCTAGGTGTTTAAGAGTGTCTATGTATCTCTTGGGTAAGACGGGGTCATTAGGGAGAGTGGTGGTGGTTGAGATTATGCCTTGAATGAAGCCTTTAGTGAAATCTGTGTCAGTGTGTCTGTAATTTTTTAGAACTGTGTTGGTGGTGGTGTTAGAGTGTATTCCAGTGGCGAATTTTAAACCGAAACTGAGAGCTTCAGTTTCTATGTCAGAAAGGTTGTAGGTAGTGAGGTTGTTTATGAGTTCCGGACGTCCTAAAGTTTTCCATGTGCTGTTTTGGATAAGTTTATTGAGTTTGTTGTTTAGTCTGGTGGTATTTTGTGCATTGAATTTTTTGATGGATTTAGTGATGTTATCGATAGTGTTGGGCAGTATTGTTTTATTATTTTTGAGGATGATGCCCAATGTTCTGGCCTCGTGGAAAAGGTGGGAACTTTTGTGTTTTAGTAGGTTTGCAGATGATGTTAAATATGTTTGAATGTAGTCAGGAAAAATGTGGTGCGATTGTTTTAAAAATGTAAATGTACTTGCGGGTATGACCTTTTCTTCGATGCATCTCAGCAGAAAGTTTCTCCTGTTGTTGTGGGAGTTGGCTGCGAATAGTATGTTTTTATATTTCCGTGGATGGCAGAGAGGGAGGTGAGCAAGAGGGGGGAGGAGGGTGTTTGACCAGATGGCTGCGGTTCAAACATTCCAACCTACTTTTCCCCTTCAATCTTGAACCGCAGCCATCTGGTCAAACACCCCCCTCCCCCCTCTTCCTCACCTCCCTCTCTGCCATCCACTTTACCCCTGCTCATCCCCCACCTCTTTCTCTTACCACCAGCTACAGTAGTCCTGGCTCAACCCATCCTTCCATTTTTTTCCCCACTCATTCTTTTCTACATTCATTTCTATTTCTCCAACAAATACGGACGTCCACCCAGTAGTTGGCCACTATTTCATTCTATTTTTCCCAATATGTCTACCCTACATGTATCTGTGCTTGCATGACATTTTTTCTCTATTTTATCATCCTGATGAAGTCTTATAAATAAAGACTTCATCAGGATGATAAAATAAAGACGAAACGTTGATGTACACATAAAAAACATCCATTTTTTGGTTTTCCTTTTTCATTTTCCCATATATATATATATATATATATATATATATATAGTATGTTATAGATTAAGCTGCTAGTTTGTCGTCTTGAAAAAGCTGACTCATCGGTTGCTTTAGCAATTTTCTCTCTCTCTGTACAATGGTCAAAGGCAGCGTTATTTCTACGGCACATATTCGAGCAATTCATATTTTTTTTTGGGGGGGGGTATTATTTGTTCATCCTCAGCCTTGTTAACTAACTAAGAGATTGTTTACTAATAGTACCTACACAAACAATAGCGTTTAGAAACGTAGCCAAATACATAGCATACTACATACTGACGGATATAAAATTTCCAATATTTAAAACACACACACAGACACACATATATATATATATATATATATATATATATATATATATATATATATATATATATGTATATATGTATATATGTATATATATGTATATATATATAAATAAATATATACATACATTAATAAATGCGAATGTTTTGCCATTCATCGTACCTATATTACATACAAAAGCAATCTATGTTATTCAAGTAAATAATACAAGCTTTCACTTGGAAACACTGTATATATACTAGAGAGTAAAGATCTAAACAGAAGTTTATGCACGTCTAATTCGGATAATTCATTTTAAACTGTTTTTGATAAATTACTGATTTGTGTTATATACTTCTGGTTCAAGTTCGCTATTTTCTCTCTATGCAATAGTTTTGTAGATATAAACAATAATTAATTCAAGTAACTAATAATAAAAAAGAATAAATAGCCAAAACGTTTCTTTAAATATCTTTAATTATTTTTAAGGGACGTAATTGGAATGTCAACTGTTTTCGCAGGTATATTTGATGACAGTACGAGTACAACATTAAAAGTACTGTACGCAGTAATATTTTTCTGATGAGCTCTACAAATGGAAAAAGTTCAACTAAGACTAATTGTAAAATTACAATTTGTCGACTATTTTGCGAATTTATGTTTTTTTATTTATGTTTTAAATTTGTGTACGTTTTCAGCGTGCTAACTTTTCTTCAGAATACCGTCATTCTATACGATTTTTCGATGTATAGTTTTAAAATTACATTGCAATTTAAGATTTAACTAAGTAAAAATATCATTACAGATTGTATTTGATATCGATTCTTATTTAAAGAGATATTTCATCTTCCTATTTCTGCATTCGATTTAAAAGTGTTTCCCCGTGATATTAATGTGATTTAAGTGTGTTTCTGTAATATTAAAGTAAGAAAATAAAAAAAAGTAAATCGACATTAAATTATATCTTTATTAATATTTGTTATTACATCTTAAATTGAAACTACAAATCGAATAATCGTATCGAATGTCGGCGTTTTGAAAAGAGAATTTCTAACACTGAAAACGTACACAATGTGAAAAAAACACCCTAAACAGATATTCCTATTTACTTGCCTCCCTAGACGAGGGCAAAGTTAGACACAAAGTCGATTTTTAATTTTAGGTAATCCATCTCCCCAAAAGGGGAACTCTAGATGAGAAATAAAATAAAAACTGCCTCAGTCGAGAAGGCCGGCTCCTTCACTGACCGAAGACAGAATAGAACAAGTGTAACATCTGAACGGATACTACACTTTGTTCTAAAGAGATGTTATATTATTATTGAATTATCATAATACAGTGTTCATACAGTAGTTAAAGTTGATTTGATTAAAAACGTTTTGCTATCTTTAATCTTAGTTTTATTTGTTTTAATCTCTCTCTGCTCCCTCACAACATATTAAGAAAAACCCGCACACACAATCTGTATTTAAGATGGGAAGGGTCGAATGGGTACTTTCTTATTTTACTTATTTTTTCACTTAAACATTATCTACTTCTTCAATTGTTTTTAAATATTGCTTCAAACACAATATTTCTGTACCCCTAAAATACACACATTTATTTTTCTTAAATACAGTATTTTCTAACAATGAAAAAAATACATTTAAAACTAATATTAAAAAATGTAAACATAAATATACATTTGAACTATACGCTTCTCACCATAATCCTGGATTAATTGCTGGCCGGAGGGCAGGAAATTTTTGCTAGTATATATATATATATATATATATATATATATATATATATATATATATATATATATATATATATATATATATATATATAAACACTGTTGTATTAATCTTCATATATGAATAAATATTACACCCTTTTATATATATATATATATATATATATATATACATATACATATACATATACATATATATATATACATATACATATACACACATGTATATATATATATATGTATATATATATATATATAGTGTGTAGATTTCAATTTTGTGTAGAGAATTTGAATAACAGAGCTCAATGTAATTTAAACAGAGCAAAACAGAATTATAAAAAGAAAAACTATACACACATTAAGGTTGTACACATAATAACTTATTTCGACCCCTTTAATTAGGTCTCCTCAGATGTATAGACAACCACGTAAAAAAACCGTTTTTTTTACGTGGTTGTCTATACATCTGAGGAAACCTAATTAAAGGGGTCGAAATAAGTTATTATGTGTACAACCTTAATGTGTGTATAGTTTTTCTTTTTATAATTCTATATATATATATATATATATATATATATATATATATATATATATAAACACTGTTGTATTAATCTTCATATATAAATAAATATTGCACTCTTTTTTTTTACATTTTTCTAAATAATCCAGCTTTCTGCTAGGGTTCTATTACACTAACCTTACATACACCCACCCACACCAACACATACATATATATATATATATATATATATATATATATGATTATTTTTATTTACACAGACACGTACAAAATCTGCGACACTGGCATGTCGATGTTATCGATCAACAACTACCTGGTAGCTGTAATCGATAACATCGACATGCCAGTGTCGCAGATTTTGTACATGTCTGTGAAAATAAAAATATGCATAGATAAAAGTTCTATTCCATATTGAGCACTTTTTATAAACCCGGTTAAAATTTTTTGGATTACTATCCTGTGGATGTTTTACCTGGATTATTATATATATATATATATATATATATATATATATATATATATATATATATATATATATATATATGAGAATGCGTGTTAGAATATTTAATAAATGTTTGCATGCGAATATTTATATGTTTGCATCTGGCTTTATGCTTTTCTGGGTTTGTATCTGTGTTTATGTATGCGCATCGCTGTGTGTCTATGTCTCTTTTTACTGTTTCTTGTATAGTTGTCTATATGGCTGTGTATGTATATGTGCCTGTTATTTATGTGTATTAGTCTCTTTCTACAAGCACGCATCTTTTTTTTACCAAGCCTGTAATTACCCGCATCAGAAAAGCAAGATATATAAAAAAATAACTTATTACTCTTTTGACCTCCACAAGAGCCTACCATATCTATATGGATAAATATGGCGTTTCTCTAACCTTAAGCAACTTTTATATAGAATCACAATTTGCGAATACACTATCATAGGGTCGTAGGATTATCCACGGTTGATCGAGTTTCTGTATTTTCATGTTTTCTTCATCATTTTTTCTTTGGGTAGTGGGCTGAGTGTGTCCTAAAGAAACATAAGCCAGGATGACCGGAACCCGTGGATGAATAATCAACTCGTCCAAAACTAAGTTGTGGTCAGAGATGTATATCACTTATTTACAATGAGCTATTGAAGCCAGGTTGAACGAAGCAAACAGATTACATGGATCAATAGAAATTTGAGTGACTGCAAAAAACGCCTACAACGAAAATATACTATGAGTGTTGTAGCTTATACAATATAACATATAACAACACTTACATACAATGAAATAAACATTTGCATGTAAGTTATAGGTTTTATATATATATATATATATATATATATATATATATATATATATATATATATATATATATATACATATATATATATATATATATATATATATATTTCAGCATTATAGTACAAACCCCGTTTAATGAACGTCTAGTAACTGAAAATATTCGGATTTTGAACAAAAAATTATTGCCAGAAATGCCTCGGCTTTCTAACAAAATTCTTATTCCCAAATGGCGACGACACTCAAAGCATACCGTCTTATGAAACGTTCTGCGCGGGATTGCTACTTCTGGCTTGGAAATACAGATCTGTTTTCTTTATCCATCGAGTTATTTTTGAATATGGATTCTTTTTCTTAGGAACTATTTTGTTAAATATCTGCTAACATTTAAGGACACATGTGTAGTAAAAGGGTAAAAATATACACTAAAATAACTTTAATTCATTAAATGTTCACGGAGAATATATGATTTTACGAAATAAGGTTTTATATCATGTATTATAGTAAGTATTTAAAACAATAATATAACTGATGCTTAATAAATTTCTATATTAACTCATTAATACCTAAAGATAGTCTATTTATAAAAAGTAACTGAGTAATATTATTTGCCTTATATTTACTTCTATAATATGATTCGGTTTTAAAACAACTTTTCAGGGCGAATTACGTACGGAAACAGAAGTCCCACTTCATACGTGTACATTTTATTTCACTTGTAATACAATAATACTACGTTATAAAATCATCCTTAAAAACTAAAAAATAACAAAATTTCATTCGAAATGCAAGATGATAGATGCAAGATGAAAGGCATCGCACATCGTTACCAACACCTAATTAAAATCGACAAAATCAACTTGTAGCATTAGACTCATTGCACTGCCTACTACCACACACACCTACACTATTTACAGCACAATAGTATAATAAGGCTTCATAATCATGCAACTACATTCAGGTGCAATTAAAATATAGTTAACAAGCATAAAGAAAACAAACAGCATTCGAATAACAGCATCTTGTAGTGAAGGCATCAAAGTATACATCGTAAAACTCAGTATTATTTAAAAATAGAATGTATGAGCACAACAGTGTCGAAGTTTGCGAAATGTGTGTAAACATATAATTTCATTTAATGTTCTAGTTTACAACTGCATATTCTTCACTTAAAATGTACAGATGTGTACATATTTACATATACATATATACGTGTATATGAGATTGAATTACCTTCTAGATACCATACTCGAGTGTTGTTGGTCTCTCTGTACAAGTGTTTGTGAGAACAATCTGACATGTAGATACTTCACCCTAAACGCTGACCAAATTTTCAAAATAACATAGTATTCGAAGCACTAATAAGATACCCTCGACACGGCTACACACTGGCTCATTCAAGGAATTGTGTACCCATTCATAGTTATGTTACTTCAAGTAGCAGCACCTTGCTGGATACTTCATCAGACTAGATGAATTCGATTCTTGAAATCCGGTCAGATAAGCTAAAAAATAGTTTACTGGTCAATTAGAGAGAAGTAATGTTATTCACTTCTTTACTGACTCAACGTTTAAGAGGTAACGGAGAACTTTAATTTTACACTCGGATATTTATGTATCTCATAAAGAGATTTAATGTTAACCCCAGGAAGGGGGCCATTGATTGCTGAAACTTTACATTGAATTAAAATAAAAAATAAAAACTTTAAAAAGGGATGCCATGACTTCGAGATTCTTTTATATATGTATAAAAAATGAAATATCATTTCGATAAACATACGCCTTGTTTTTTAAGTTATAGGCCATTGACACGCATGTTGTGGACGAGTGGTTATAGCTGGACGACCCGGGTTCGATCCCACTCACGGCATGCGAATTTTCGGGTGTGACAATTCCCTCTGTTCACCCAGCAGTAAATGGGTACCTGACGAAAAATATCTCAGTGAAGTAAGTATTTAAAAAAAATGTTTAAACTTTGCTTAAAGAGTAATCGCTCCATACAATGCATGAAGCCACTTTATGTATGGAGCTTAGAAAATACTACTTCAAGGTAAAAACACTAGTCAATGAAGAGATGTTAGATAGATCGATCTTGACCCAGAACACAGCAATACCTCCCCTTGTCAGAAACATCGCTCATGAAATGTGAGAGCAAAAATACAAAATAAAGGACGCGAGAGTGACGGGGTTACTGAGAGTGAGCTGAATGTTCACTTTCTACTCTCCTAATTGATTTTAAATAATCAAATTCGTTTTGAATTATAAAAGCAATGTGTCGCTTTACAGCTGTCTGTGTAAAAGTCAGCTTCAACAAGTAATGTTTAAAAACAAAACACCACCGCACTAACAGTTTGTATTACTTGTACTCATATTGCAAATACTATTTTGAGTTATTTTTTTCAAAGCAACAATTGTAAACATTATTATATTTCAAGTTATGTTCGATCAGCAATATTTTATCACATGAGCAACGCGAGGGGAAAATACCGCTAATATATATGTATATATATATATATATATATATATATATATATATATATATATATAGTCTATAGAATATATATATATATATATCTATATATATAGTCTAAAGAATATATATATATATATATATATATATATAGTCTAAAGAATATACATATATATATAGTCTAAAGAATATATATATATATATATAGTCTAAAGAATATATATATATATAGTCTAAAGAATATATATCTATATATATAGTCTAAAGAATATATATATATATATATATATAGTCTAAAGAATATATATATATATATATATATATATATATAAAGATAACTGTTTTATATTAGATCTAATCGTGATAGGGAGATGTTCGATTTGATATTAGAAATAGAGCATTGTTTTAAGAAATATTAGAATGATGAAAAAAGTAAATTTACATACTTTACAACTTTATTATAATTATCAGAACTTTATTTAAATAATATTTTATGATATAATAAAATTCCCTTTAATCCATGGATTTCCTCAGAACTAATCATATTCCCAGGAAAAAAAGTACGGTAAATAGTGATAAGTATTAATTTTCAATATTTTCTGTAAATATATATATATATATATATATATATGAAGCAATCCAACAAAAGATATAAGCGTCAACTAATATCTTATAATTAGTGAAACATCCGGATAAAAAAACTGAAGCTCAATATACTGGATAGAGCATTAATATTATAATATAAAATGAAGTAATAAAATAAGGTGTCAATCAAATTTTATTAGAATTCAAAGTTCATGCAAAGCATCCTTAAGTCCTTAGCTCATGAGTTTTCAAAGATAATTCTTCTCTTCAGAGGACCATTACCGCAGTTATACTACTACAGGCAATAAAATTACGCTTTGAAAATATATAAAATTATATACACAAATATATAAAAATACATAACATCAAACATATCAATCCAAAAACATACTTTTGTTGAATCCATACAGTCCATCCAGGTCATACAAGTTGAGAAGCATAATCAGGAAGGACATTACTCCAAGATACAAACAGCAGTCCAAATATGTGAAATTGAAGGGGCCGGCAAGGTTATCCATTCGCGAAATGTGTCCATATTCAATGTTAATGATAAATAAATAAATAAATCAATCAAAATAATACAAAAAGTCCAATCAAAGTTCCGAGATCCCAACATGTGCAAATCCAATCAAATCCAAATTCGTTGTTTAATTAGAAAACCAGCTAAATCCGAATTGAGCAAAACAAGACGGACTCCCATCACATCTAGCCAGAAGAGCGAAAAATATATAAGTGATCTTCTCACCAGACATGACAAATCCCTAACGAACAGAAGGCGATATTAAATTGTCTACATCTCAGAATGACTTCAACGGGTTCAGGATTATGTCTGTCCTACTTCCTGTTTGACAGGTTCAAGAGAAGACAGCAACATACAACCCCGCCATCCATCCCACCCAAATTAGGTTTTCACTGTCTGGGTCAGTAAGCTTATTCCATGTCAAAAGGGAAAGGAGCTAAGAAGTTAAAAAGTTAAAAGAAAACTAAAAGGGAGTTAGGAAAATTAGGTCAAGTCATCACGTACCCATCCAAAAGTATTACTTAAAATCTGGCTTACAGTAAAAAACCGACTTCACAAATCTAGCCCCATCAAGTAATTTAGAATATTTATGAAGTTAAAAATTACGAAGTTATTAAATTCCAATAATTTTATAGTTTAATTCAAGATTTAATTTTTAAGATTTAATTTTAACAGGCTAGAAATTATTAGTAGTTTAATTTAAGATTCAATCCCATCAGCCCAGGAATTCCAACTCAAGGCCTGACATTCCCCAATTAAAAAAGTTTAACCTGCCCTAAGGTTTAATTTTTCCCAATTAAGATTTAATTTTCCCAATTACGAAGTTATCTAAATAATTATAACTTAATAATTTAATAGTTTAATTTAAGATTTAATTTTATCAGATTAGGAAGTTTAATTTAAGGTTAGGTTTGTTCAATCAAGAAGTCCAATCCAAATTAGGGCTTAATTTTTCCTAATCTAGAAGTTGTAAATATATTCAAGGTTTAAGGTTTAATATTTCCCAATTAAGAGGTTGTAAAGATATTGTAAAGATATTGTAAATATATTTAGAAACTGAAAATTTAGGTGTATACATTTAGAAACTGAAAATTTAGGTGTATAAACCCTTACAACCTCGGAGTCTAAATCCCTTAGGCAAAAAAGATTAAAAATCAAAAAGGACCCATCTCGAAGTCTGGACACCCCCGGTTTCATTGCTAGCCCAAACAGCTACGGCAAAACTAGTGGTGGTTTCCATATAGCATATTTGAATTTCCTTCTGTGTCGACATTTGGAGACTAATTCACTCCTAGAATTTATCAGATTTAAATGTTTAGGTGCAGTAGCTATCATTACAGCTTCAGAGTTGCATAGACCACAAGATCTGGATCCTGGGCTGTAGGAGTTTGATTTTTTTAAGATAGACCATTTTATATTGTGTGGAATATTATTTGATCTTAAATTTTTAACTAAAGTGGTCAGGGATGTTCTGTTGTTACCGACATCGTTATTGAAGGAGTAGTTATGCATGGAAATCCGGGATTTAATTAAATTTGCTGTGGCCCCAATATATGTGTGTACCCTAGG
The DNA here is from genome assembly GCA_963556195.1 of Sepiola atlantica. Taxonomy (NCBI): domain Eukaryota; kingdom Metazoa; phylum Mollusca; class Cephalopoda; order Sepiida; family Sepiolidae; genus Sepiola; species Sepiola atlantica. Next base: position 51,882,206 of record OY744536.1, on the reverse strand, counting down.
ATTTACCCTTATTCCCGCGCCATTTATATTCCTATTCACAGGTCTATTTCTATTTACTGTATTTATATGATGTGGATTAGGTTGGTTGATTGATTGTATATTATTGTTATCGTTACCTTCCATTGGGAACTCATTACCGGTTTGCTGAGGTAGAGGATGGATATTAGAATTGTTAGGTCTAGAGTTATGGTGCAAATTAGTTGTGGTGCTCAATTGTGGAATTTGATTAGGGGCTGTATTTATGTGGTCTCTAGGATTCATTATATAATTATTTTGCTCAGTTACAGTACAAGCATATACAATATCAGAATATGTGCATCTATTGTCCAATGGGCAATCACTGGTGCGCCTGCAGTTGCATGTATTTATAGGATTGGAATAATTAGAATTAGATTGGATATTTTTTATTTTTTTGCTATTTGCTGAGATTATTGTTTGGGCTATATTTGGCATAGTAGAGTATGAAATTTTAATTGAATTCTTATTGAGTATGGAGCTATATTTATGTGGGTATTTAAAAGAGTTTTCCAATATTTTAAAGAATTCCTTCGGGATATTGGTTTTAACGTTATTATTGAAAGGTGGGTTAAACCAAATATTATTTTTCCTTCTAAGGCGTTTACGTGCAGTAGGTGTAGGGCTATCTATATGTTCTTGATTTTCATCAGGTATGATAGAGTGCCTTAGGGGTCTTTGTTTATTTACATTTCTTTTGGTTCGGCTCCTATTGCTAGTTGTCATATTATGTGTAATAATATTTACAGTTCTATCATTCTCTTTGTTTTGGTTATAAGTTATTTTTTTAGAATATCCAGAGTTGAGCAATGCATTGTTATAAAATTGTGCGTTTTGGTTGAAAATGTTTTTATTGGCAGAAAGCTTAGATATTCTATTGGAAACAGACGGTACTATTGAATTAATTATAGCTTTCGGGTGGTTAGATAGTTTATGTACATAGAAAAGAGTTAGATTGGGTTTATGGAAAGGGCTATATGATCCGTCATTGAGGTTAAGGGTGATATCAAGGAAGTTAGAAGTTTTTCTCTCCGGATCAACAGTTATGGAAAGGCCGAAATTTCTGAAAAAATCATGTAATTCTTCAATTGTTTTGCTATATCTTCTAGGTCTTTCATCTGAGACAAATAGGGCATCGTCTCTGTATAGGCCCCCTCTTAAATTTTTAAACCTATGTTTCATTTCATTTAAGAGGAATAAACCCACTAGATCCGTTACCTGAGCAGAATCAGAAGCTCCCATAGTAATATCGAAATCGTTGGGGGTGTCCTTTCTGGTCCATAATTTGCCTTCGAATTGGAGAATAGATCTTCTTGCTAAGGTGATCAGTTTAATTTCCTGATCAGTAAGGTCTGAATTATTTTTCGCTAAATTTAGGGCTTTATTTAAGAGAATTGGGGTAATAGATTGGTAATAGTTGTCTATGTCAAAAGTTATAAAACTTAATCTATGTTTATCTTTAAGGTTCATAAACCATTCAATTACGCTATCTGAAGATTGCCACAATGAAAAGAAAATTTTATTTCTGATTGTCGGGATGACCCTATCAAGAATTTTTTTACTGATTATGCCTAAGTCAGATTTTGATGGGCAAATTAACCTTATTGATGGGTTTTGTTGAAAGTTAGTCTTATGGTCTTTAAGAGAAAATCTAGGTGTAGCTGGCGTAACTATTTATGCATGGTTAGTTAGATTCATATATTTAAGTAGTTTTTTAGCCTCCAAATTTATATCTATAATTTTATTGGGTGGTGCAATTTTATATGATTTATGCAACTCACGGTATATTAAGTTTTTGTAAGAGGTATAATCCAATTTGTAGTAGTTCTTAGTCTTGTCTGCCGGAACAATGAAATCCGTATGTTTGTTAACTCTCCTGGTAAATCCATTTATTTTTTTGACGATAGAACTGCAATATTTAGTCTGCTTCCTGAATTTAATTCTTCTGACCAAGTCGAACAAGGCATTCTCAAAGCCGGCCAAATCATCATTCTGCCTAGGGAAAGATGTTGTTTTAAGGCCGTAATGAGCTGCTGCAATTCTCTCAATTTTTTTGAGCTCCTTAAATGAGTTCAATGGTAGTCCACCTCCACCAGTATTTTCATTGTCAATCCGATCCGGTGATGATTTTAGATCATGATGGTAAGCTCTCCATCTAACATTTATCAAAAACTTATTTATTGACTGGACCAATTTGTATATATAAGCCTCCTTAGTTGGAGTAGGTATGTTTTTGGCTGATAATGGAAGAAATTCTTTGCTGAACATATCCGGATTGTAATTAAAGCTCTACCTCACGGGAGCTTAAATATATGAAGCAATCCAACAAAAGATATAAGCGTCAACTAATATCTTATACATATCAATCCAAAAACATACTTTTGTTGAATCCATACAGTCCATCCAGGTCATACAAGTTGAGAAGCATAATCAGGAAGGACATTACTCCAAGTAATATGTTTGATGTTATGTATTTTTATATATTTGTGTATATAATTTTATATATTTTCAAAGCGTAATTTTATTGCCTGTAGTAGTATAACTGCGGTAATGGTCCTCTGAAGAGAAGAATTATCTTTGAAAACTCATGAGCTAAGGACTTAAGGATGCTTTGCATGAACTTTGAATTCTAATAAAATTTGATTGACACCTTATTTTATTACTTCATTTTATATTATAATATATATATATATATATATATATATATATAAATAAGATACATAGAGAAAGAGAGAGAGGGAGAGAGAAAGAGTGTCGGAGACAAAGAGAAATACATGTGTATAGGTATATATATAGATACATGGCGTGATAAGAAAAATAGATAATAAAATAAAATAAATATTTAAATATATATATATATATATATTTACATATATATAACATTCTCGTTTAATGATCCATCCGTTTATTGAGAATGTGTACAACTCCGATGTGTATGCATATGCAGTTATATCTATGACAATATGTCTCTCTAGATGTACATTATATCTTATCTCTGATTCTATAATGTATGTAAGTAATCCTCCCTCCACTCGTCCCTAAACCATTCTTGGGAATCCCCGCCTAGCTATTACCCAATTAAGCATCTGTTTCGTTCCTCTCGTAATTTTCCAGCCATAGAAATTACGTGAACCCCGCAAACGAGCCGTGCGTGATCCGGCAACAAAGCCCCTAATTCACTGTTTGCAAACGATCGACCCCCAGACACGCTCAGATTGCAAAGTATAAACAACTCAGGGACTGTTATCTTGTTTAGCCAGCTGACACGGAGCAGTTTGCGTGCAGAACAAATTGTTGTTTCACTAGCAGAAAAATTATGATTACAGAGCCACGCCCACCACTCAAAATGCCAATGCGTTTAAAGCTCTTTTGCTTCGAGAGATGAACTCTGCCCATAAATGGCGGTCTCGACAATGAGGAACCTCTTGCCCGGCGACTCACTCCTCTGTGGCTAGACAGAATTGAACCGGCTAAACTCGCCGACTAAATTTGCCGTCTTGTATCGCCAAAAAGACTGTCAGATAATGCATCAACCGACCGCTAGAATTTTTTTTTGAGGGGGGGGGGTCGAAAGTGGCGGTCACGATATATTTGTTTTTTGGGGATGATTGCGTCTTTCACCTTAAAGAGATTTAGGCGATCAATCATTTTCCACGAAGAAAATACAAAATACGAAAAGAAAAAATAGGAAATGCTTTGTTTATAATGACGGCTTAACATATTTCCGAACAAAATAGTTTTGCACCATGTTTATATCTAGTTACGAAGATTAAAATCAAAATATAATGTTACTAAATCTGATTTCCATGAGCCTTATTCCAAGTGATTCGAGACAAAGATTGAAATTTGAGGCTGAATCAAAAGAGGTGTAAAGAAGGAATTTAAGTTCAGTGTATCGTGCTAAATTGTTGTCAAATGACTATATATCAAATGCAAATCTGTTATATTTAAATTTTCAAATACGACGTTACGATCATGTTATGCCCCGAAAAAAACCTTTAAAATAGCCATCAAAAACTGAAATCTGAAGAATAATTACAAGTTGGTTTCTTAATATCTATGATTAAAATTTCACTAAATAATGCGGATGTGTCTGAATTTTCTACAAATCTGCTGCTACATCCCCACCTTTGCACGAAACAAAATTTTAAAAATGTATAGCTTACATTACCTACACTAACGAAGTTGTGTTTCAACATACATAATCGTCGGTTAAGTAATCTACGAGTGAATCCTATACATAGAAATATATAAACACACACCCTACTAAATGTTATACGAATACAGATTAGTGTATAGACCTGTCGTTCTTCGAAAGCAACAATCTTAAACTTATAAGTATCTGAAAAATTGTTCCTATTTACTTGCCTCCCCACGAGGGTAAGGTTAGACTCAAGTTCAAATGTTAATGTAGGTGAACAAAGGGGCACTCTAGACTGGAACAAAAATAAAAATTGCGTCAGCCTAGAAAGATTACACTTCACTCACCGAGGACAAAAAAGATGAAATGTAGTATCAGAACAGATACTACACTTTGCACATACGTCATATGTTGACTATATGGAAAATGGTTATCACATGCTTCTCAATTTAATTAGCTTTTGTGTTTTTAGAGTCTTAATATGACATTCCTTTTGATGTCTTACGTTACACGTTTTCATTGTATATAAGATATAATTGAAAGCGGTAGGCTCACAATCAGTACCAATCACTTTGATTTCATTGGAAAATTAATAAAATGTGATAAATCTGTTATAAAATGTGTTTTATATAACTGAACATACTAAGTATCTTTACTTCTATATTATTCTTATGGAGAATATAGTCGTAAAGTTCCCTATTATTTTGCTATCTAATTTACATAACGTGTCTTTTTACATATGAGTTCTTAATTACCAAGGCTGTTTACGGTATGTACACACACACTATATAAATTAGCTAAGATGGGAGTCATGATCTCTGTAAATGCTGAAATAAACATTAAAAACTATTGAAGAGTGGTTGAATCAACATATAGTGAGAGGGGGCAAGATAAATACATAGATAGAAAAGTTAGTGATGGGTGATTTGTTGAAATAATAATTATTTAATAAGCAAAATGTATTTGCTTTAAAACATTACCCAATCCCAGGCTTAAAATCCACGTCAGTGTGTTCTTTTTTGCCATTAAGTATATTGAAAAAAACCTTACAAACCAAACGTTTATTTATTAAGCCGACGGATAAAGTGTTAAAATTATCACTGTTTATTCGCTATTTAGCGGTGGCCCAGTGGTTCTAAATGTCGGTATTTGAGTTGTAAAATACTCGGAATTAGGGGTTTCGAATCGCAGGACCTGTAGTGAATAGTTAGATCTCTATTCTAACGAGTTCCGATTATAAAAGACGAAACACATACATACATAGATAATAAATAAAACAAATATTATATATATATATATATATATATATATATATATATATATATATATATATATTAGTCATTAACAGACAGAGTGTTTCGCTGTATCATATATGTTAAGTGCCGCTAGACTAGCAGACATCCCAAGCTAGAAATAGAACCCCCAACCATATAGTTGAAAAATGGCAGCTTTCACCAATGAACCAGGAGACACGAACTGGTACATTATATCTACATTTCTTTATAAAAAATATTGACTGCAACTTTACAGTGTTCTATTTGTTTACTTACAAAATTATTCGGATAAGTGTAATTAGTAGCCGACAGTGCTCAACTCGAGAAAGAAGGCTTTATATATATATATATATATATATATATATATATATATATATATATAAAGTAATCCAACAAAAGATAAAGCGTCAACTAATATCTTATAATTAGTGAAACATCCTGATAAAAACTCAAGCTCAATATACTGGATAGAGCATTAACATTATAATATACAATGAAGTAATAAAATAAGGTGTCAATCAAATTTTATTATAATTCAAAGTTCAAGCAAAGTATCTTAACGTCCTTAGCTCATGAGTTTTCAAAGACAATTCTTCTCCTCAGAGGACCATTACCGCAGTGGTATTACTACCGGTAATAAAATGACACGTTGAAAATATTTAAAAATATATACAAAAATACATAAAAATATATAACATCAAATATATCAACCCCAAAACATACTTTTTTGTTGAATCTATAAAATCCATCGAAGGCATACAATTAAAAAAAAACATAATCAAGAAAGATATCCAGAAGGTTGACTGAAGATTGATCCAGGTAATGAGTGACAGTCCAAATACGAGGAATTGAAAGAATTGAAAAAGTTGTCCAATCGTGAGATGCGTCAGCAATCGATGAAGTGAAAAGTATCCAATGTTTAAGTTGATTATTACAGCGATAAATAAATCAAATCAAATAATAGTATACTGTGATAATTATTGAAAAATGTAAAAGCTACGGAAGCGACGTATACTCAACTATTCAATAAAGATTAAAACAACATTTCTTTTAAATAACTTGGCTACAGTTCCATTACTATTAGTTTCGATTAGTAATTTAATGACTAAACGGCGCCGTAATAACTAAAGTAAACTATCTAAATCTTATTAAAAATAATTTTGTAAGAATAAAGAAACGACATTTATAAAAATGTGAAAGAAAAATGAAAGTAAAATTATCATGGGTAACGTAGATACGTACAGAAAGCGATACCATAAGTAGGAAAAAAATAAAAGATAGATTAAAAAAGTGAAGGAAAACGAGAAAGAATAAAATAGCGAGAAACAGAAAAAAACAAATGAATCAAAATTTAAAAAAAAGGGGAAATATAGAAAAATGCGAGGAGAAATATGAAAATGAAAGAACAAAAAAAGAAAAAGAGGTACGATTCAAATTAGCATCATAAGAGATGATACATCCGCATCGTCGCCGGGAAGTCTGATTCTTGCTTGTCTGTTGAGAAACCCACTCGGACGCCGATGTTTATGAGAACAGTTTTATTACAAAGAAAGAAAACAGTAACAGAAAATAACAGAGGGGCGGGTTTCTTTCGTACGCGTTAGAGAGAGAGAGAGAGAGAGACACACACACACATACAGAGATAGACGTATAGCTCGTCCCGCAACATTCAGCCATACCGTGCGGGCTGTCCTATCCCATTGTGGACGGGGCTCTAGACACATCAAGCCAGAAGATCTCAGCCCATAAATCACGTGGTGTTTGCGACCTCCGTTGTGGGTCACCTCTTTCCCATAAATGTGTCACTCAAACTGTCTATTTCGACACAGTCCTCGTTATATAACAACAACATTCGAACGAAAAGATTAACAATGAGAAACGAAGGAATGATAAAGAAAGACATGGAAAAGAATAAGAAATAGAAATAATATAGGGTAAACGGGTAAATCCCAAATTAACATGAAGGAAAATAGTTATTTTATTAATTGGGCATCACATATCGAGACCAAAAGCACATCGAGGGTAAGCGTTTATAAGATGTGTGAATTGTCAGTTGAATTATTAAATATATTTTAAGAGGATTGAAAATTATGCATGAAATAAACAAAATCGTATTACCTATGAGGACGGTTTATAACAAGTATTTGTATACATTGGATTTCAAGACCACGAAGTTGTAGCTTGCAGAGATGCGACCCCGTAGTAATGTGTTCCACAGATGGTAAGTACTCAGATAGATCTCTGTTTGTGAGAATTCTGTTTTAGTCTATGCACACGAAGGAAGAGAGGTAAGTTCATTGTTGTTTTAGTAGCCAGATGTTTTTTTGGTGTGAATAAATTACAAAAAGGAATCGGAGAATGGAACTGAGACGGGAACCTTGGAAAGTAAATAGGGAACGACTAGAGATTCTAGCAACGCGTACCTCCTGAGAAAAAGAGCTGTAGTGAACACAAGAGATCATTCCTTATAAGATTTGAAAGTCGATTTTGTACTCTGTCAAAGCAAGGAAAAATGGTCTAAGTGTCGCCTCCCCAGATGTATCATCAGCAGTCTCTTGAAGCCTATCTGGCTCTTATATAGGTACATGATTCCATAATGGGATCATTTACTTTCTGGCACGGTTGAATAACCTAACCGTTTTTTTTTAACCTTAGCAATAGATTCGATGTAAGCTTTCAATTTAAAAGTAGAGATGTCAATAGCCAAAAGCCATTTTTCTTCCAGGGTACCACGTGCTCTAAGTCGGTAAATAAAGAATCAGTATAATCTTTATCCCCGATTCTCTTAGAAGTCCTGTAATTGACAGTTGTATCGTTCGCATAGATGTCGGCAAATGATCTCAGAATATGATTTCGAAGATCATTACTGAAAATCAAGAAAAGTTGTTACAGAAATAATAGATCCTTGAGGCAGGCTGGCATCTATACTCTGTGAGTTCATACTTCGGCAATAACTACTATTTATATAGACCTATCAATCAGGAGAGATTTTATGGGTTAGAAGCTATTGCTATATAAACAATAGCTAGAAAATATTTAAAGCAGCTATTTGTGCCAGACCTCATGAAAAGCGTTTGATAAAAAGAGAGCTATTGTCCTAGAAACAAAGTTTCCATGAAGATATGATGACAAGTATAAGATTATAGACAAATAAATAACCTTACATAATAAAAGAGTAGTTAATGTTTAATATTAAAAAGAGAAATGGTTTGTAATTTCGAAAGTAATTTGAAACGAAATTCGAGAAGGAATTAGAAAGAAAAATAGAAATAGGCAAAAGGGCACATCATAAAAATAATTCATCGAAAACGGTTCTTTATAATGTTAAAAATGAAAAGCCACATAAAGAAACAAAACATAGAGAAAAATAAGAAAGACAGCGAATAGAGAGAAAAAAAGTAATTAAAGAAAATGTAGGAGTTAAAAAAAATGGCGAAAAGAGATGAAAAGTGATGAGCAATAAAGAAAAATAATACATAGAACAAAAGAAAAAGAAGGAAGATATAGAAACAATCAAATAAATTCAAATTGAAAGGAAGCGAAAAAAGAAGAGTAGATATAAAGGAATTTAAAGAAAGACATATGATCAAAAAGAATGAACAAATATGAAATTAAAAGAGAAAGCAAGAAGAAATATTAAATGCAACAATAAGTGAGAAAAGAAACAAGAAGAATTTAAGGAAAACATTAAAGTACAAAAATTGTAAAGAAACAGATAGAAAGAAAACTAGAGAAAAATACAGAAAGAAAATGAAGGTTGTAAAAAGTTAAAGAAAATCTGATAAAATAGAAAGAACCAGTCGGATAACAGATGAAGTACTAAGTGAAATTCATTTCTGACACTCTCCTGGAGGTTGAAGGTTACATCCTCAGTGTGAATTGGAAAGAAAAATCAAATAAATAAAAAGTATGTAATTTAGAAAATAATTCTAAATAGTCTATTTAATAAATCACTCTATCGCCATTTCCATGGAAAGTGCTCGGCTGAGCTCCAACCATTGTTTTTTTCCTGTAGCACATACGGGATTACTTTGAACAGCATTTCTTTCCTATAACTTCCATATTTGAAACATATAACAACGTTTGTGTCTTTAAGTTAAATGACAAAAAATATCGTCGGGTCGTTTTCATACGAAATCAGCCTTGATTTTTCTTCTGTCTTTCCTTCTAGTTCCCAGTTTCTCTTTTTCTTACTTTTACTTTTCCTTGAATTCTTCTTGTTTTTTCTCCTTTCTTTTTCATTCTATCTTTCTCGTTAGTGTCCCCTTTAACTCTCATATTTTGTTCATTCTTTTTCATTTTATGTTTTTCTTTAAATTCCCTTATACTTATGTAATGAACAATTACGAATAACTTTCCCTATTTTTAATTACCTCCCCTTTGGAGAACTCTCCTACTTTTACTAAACAATATAAATAGCAGCACACATTTTGTACCGACACTGAATGCCGATAAAGCTTTATCAAATTACGCCTGTTCACGTTTGTTATTACAACTTAATCTTTTTCTTTCGCTTCCTTTTAATTTGAATTTACTTTTCTTCTCATTATATTACTTGTATTCGTCAGCATTGCGTATCTTTTTGATTTTCTTTCATTTTAGTTGCACTCCATCTAAAGTTCTACTTGCATGTATTTCCATTTTTCTTGTTGATATTATTCATCGCGTTAAAGGGTTTTGCTGTATTAGTTATCGTCTAACTGATTAGCCATTATTCACGTATAGCTTTTGGTGTTGATAAGTTGTGAAACGTTACTACAATAAAAGATGAGAATTCAGATAGAATAGAAGAGTAAGAAAATTGTACGGATATAGAAAAAGGGGTACTGATATAGAATAGGACCCAATTGTGGCAAACTTTGCATCGGCATTTTACGTAAGCCACCGTAAAAAGCCGACGCGAACACTGACAGGCGATAAGAAAAGAGTAGCCGATTATCTGTCGGACTGCTGGAAGGTGTACAGCAAGTTAGGAGAGAAGAGTTATAAAAATCTGACAGTAAACTACAGAGTAATTTTCGCGGACCTGCTAACGAGGACCACATCTAATTACGTCCAAAGAAACAAAGGAGTGTGAAAACGTCAGAAAGTAAAGAAAAATTTATTTATGTCACTTTTCTTAAAAAAACTCTTCTTTAGCTATATTTCTTTCTGAGTATATATAAAACATATACCTTTTACTAGTTTTCTGTGTATAAAGAAAAATGAATGAAATAAAAGAGACTGTTTTATTTCTTTGAAACTTTTCTTTAAAAAAAAATTATTATAATTAAAATGATTAGATATGCTGTCTTTATTCTATATATAAACATACTTTTCTTGAAAAAAAAATGATTATTAACAGTTGTTTAGTTATGAATGTTTATGTTATATAAAAAAAAAATTCAAAAAACTATTCACCAGTTGTTTAGTTTTAGTTTTGTACTTATAAACAAACAAAAAATGTATTTACTTGAAGCAGCACCGCCATTATTGCCTGCCAGTTTTCGCGTAGCCTTTGTCCGGCGATTTACGTAAACTGCTGGAAGATTACGACGCAAAGTTGGTGGAAATTGGGTACCATTTTATATCAGTACCGAAAAAAGAAAACAGAAAAATAGAAATCACAAAGAAAAGTCTGTACATGAGGAAAAACTCTTGAGGAGCAAACATGAAATATTGAAGAGAATCCAGTAGTGTAAAAGACGAGTGAATTATAGATTGAACCACAGTGTCGACATTCTCGCAACTATATCAATTACACGGTATGCCTGAGGGGTGAACGCAAATTATTAGCACAGGGTCAGGTATGGCGTCCTATCAGGACAACATTTACACCCAAGCAAATACTCGCCAAAGGAGGATACTGTGTTATTACGATTCTCCAGCGTAGTTTATCATATTGATTTCTTATGTGTAGGTGGCGCTGTTCGCGACAACGCGGCTATTTGATGACCTCTCGCCCTTCGAAAGCGACGTAACATGTCAAAAACACAGCGTAAAACGACACTAAAATAGATGACTGACTTCTGCATATCTTAGTGTGTACGTGTGTGTCTGTGTAGATGCTTCGCATACGTTGAGTGCGAGCGAATTAGATGTAAAGCAACGCTATTTACTTCACTCTCATTAGTGCTCTCTCTCTCTCTTTCTCTCTCTCTCGCTCTCTCTTTCTCTAAATATATCTCCATCAGCTACCCTGATCTTTGAAAAGAAGTGCGTGTTTATGAATGGGTTTTATGTTGTATTTTTTTTTATTGACGTGCATTACTAAGAAAGAACAACAAACAAACATTGTATCAAATGTAAAAATATGTTTTTGTTGTTTTATTAATTTGCCATAAGAACGTAGATGGAAGGTCTTCGTGTATTTATAGCGGCTTTTGCGGGCTATTTCTGCTGCAGGATTGTTGTCTGTTTCTGCCTCATTTGTAATTGTTTGGCCAGTTTTGTGATAGAGTTTGTTCTGCTTGCTCTGGTTTGTTGATGTTTACATACCATCATAAGGTTTGAGTTGATCAGATATTGGCAAGTGCTCACAATAGTGACTCGATGTTGATGGTCAATTTCTGAGAGACCCATACACCCTGTTCATCTTGGCAGATACAGCCTTCGTAGACACTTGTCCCTGCACACTACTCTGTATATTTTCAACATTATTCTCGTTTTAGTGTCTAATCTATTAATGTCCTTTCGTGGCCAATCAATACTTCCAAAGCTGTATGTTATCACTGGCATAGCTAATTGGTTAATGACAGTTACTTAGTTTTTGTTTTTTAGCTGTGGTTTTCACATATTTCGAACACGCCGTATATATTCTCTGCCAAATTTTTCTCTCATCTTGACATGTTGAATTGAATCGTTTTTTTCTATACCAAGGTATTTGGATTGTTCCTGTTCTTCAAGGTGATTGATGTAAGTATCTTCATCAAGCTATATGTTTTCCGTTTGGATCTTCTTCCCAGCTCTGAGGAAGCACTTGCCACATTTGTCCAACTTCATTCCAATATCTTTGGAGAAGGTATGTACAACCTGTAAGAGTCGGCTTAAGTCAGCATATGAACTAGCATACAACTTGAGGTAATCCATGAAGAGCAGGTGGTTGACCCTTTCGTTTAGATCTTGGTTGTGGCCCTGGCGCACATTGTAGGCACTCTGGCTTTTGTTTAGTAATTTGCTCAGGGGATCAATTGCCAGGCTAAAGAGTAGAGGAGATAAGCTATCTCCTTAGAAGCTTCCTCTTCGAATCTTTAAGTAAGGGATTTTTATTGTTCCATTAGTGTGTCTTAATGCCATAGTTGTTTTCGACATAATTATTTGTACTGCCATTGTTTTCATGATGACGCGATGGATATCACATAGATCAAGGCAGCGCAGGAGCCATGCGTGGGGTACACTATCATATGCCTTTTGGTAATCGATCCACGCCATGCGTAGATGTATTTGCCTCTTCCTACGGTTCTCAAGAATGGTCTTATTGATCAACAATTGGTCCTTGGTGCCTAAACACTTCCTCCTACACCCTACTTGTTGTTTTTTTCAGGTTTGCTCTTGAAGAGAGTTCGTAGATGCTGTCTGCAACCAGGCCAGTGAAGAATTTGTAGGTTGTAGTGAGGCAGCAGATCAGTCTATCTCTCTATATATATGTATATATGTATTTGTATGCTTATGTGTGTATATAGATATTCCAATATTTGCTCGCAAAGTAATCATATATTTACATTTTCATTCCATCGTTTTTCGGTAAATATAATTTTTGTCTAAGTCCCTCGGAAATCTCCACGCGCATACTATTCATCTCACTAGTAAATATGTTGTATGAGAAAAAGATTAAAAAATTAAGAATGAAAACACCTAATATTATATAGCACACCTATGTAAGTCTCGTCTATACGAAGCAACTTTTCTGGTCATCAATACACTAGCTAGATTATTTTCGTAACAATTAGTAATGAGAACCTGAACTTCATATGCCCGCAAAACGCCAGTGAGCTAATTTATCTACATGCTAAAAGAAAAAACAGAAAGCAAAAAAAAAAACACTAAATGAAAAATAGGAAGAAATAAAAAAAAAACATACATTAAAGGAAGAAAAGAAAGATGGAAAAGAGCCACTGAAGAAGTGACAACGATAAGAAAGGTATAAAGAAATAATAGAAAAATGAAAGCTATGACATAGAAAGCAAGAAAAAGGGCACTGATTAATTGAGAGAAATACCTAAGGAAGAAAATAATGGCAATTAGAAACGCATTCACTTAAAAATAAAAATAAATACACGTGCTAATGAAAGAAGAAAGAAAGAAAGAAAAAATGAAATAGCAGAAAAGGAATACAATAAAGAAAGAAATGAATACAGAAAAAAACAGAAACAAAGAAATGCACAACGGTACTAAAAGAAAGAATGGAGCTAATTGAAGAAGGAAAAACGTAATACACAGATGGCAGACGACAGAAAGCTTGGAGACAGGAAGCCGTAATATAAAAAAGAAATACACAAAGGAAATGCATGAAGGTATTACAAAAACGAATTGGATTTAAATTATTAATGATTACTTGTATTACAATTACTTGGAATTATAAACCCAATTACTTATTTCGCAATGTCATAACTTTATACACATTTTCGTTTTCGTTAGGGGCAGAACTGTTATCTCTAGATAAAATCAACAAGAAAGCGACTTCGTATTCAACTACTACTTATATTCTTTCTTTTTATTTTCTAAGCAGATGATCAAAGCCTATCTAGACTGATGGGTAACTGTTGACCGTGTGCGTCTAGTATGTGTCTCTGTAAAACTCTTTCTGTCCCGGTCACCCCGTATCTTTTCTTATGTATTATTTGCTTACGCAAATCTATGTCAGCTTTCCTCACCGACTTTTCGTCAGATACCTACTGTCAACATTATCGTCGAAATTTTACAATTAAATTAATTTAAGAATCATTTTTATGACGGTGCATTTCTTCTATGCCTCTTTGTTTCAACTTATTAACAAAGGAATGTTATGATTTCCAATATCACTTCAATTTTTTTTTTTAATTCACAATAATGTCTCATACGCGGCTTCAACCTGACAAGAGTTTCTGATCTGCATTGCCTTACATTGTATTATTACAATTCTATACGATTAATTTAACCTAATTTGTTATTTTACACCAAGCTGAGAGGGGATTGCGTGTTCATCCATCTATTCATCCATATCTCATCACGTCTACGGACGTTGTCAGGGAGTTAAGCAGCTACTATATCCGTCCCAGAACCTGGTGGAGCCCATGTTCTCTCCAGGCCACATACAACACCTGGTATTCCTAACTGATTACCATTTTAGTAATGGACAGCCTCAACTATGTAGTCATAGCTTTTCCAAATAGTTTCGTACATAAATTACCACAATAGATGCGATAGAATTCGAAATCGGCATAGTCGATGTCATAGACCGAGACTGTATCTATTACGCCAATCACTCAGTTTAACTTTCTTTTATGCAGCATTTGTTGTTAATTCTTAGCATTTTAATCCTCTGTTTATCTGGCGTGGTTTCCAGTAGCTTTAAATTCATCTGTGACACATAGTTTAATCAAGTCGAGTGTAACATGTAGTTAGTTATTCCGTTACCTTTACTTCAATATAAACATATACTCGTACCCGAGAAAAATATCTACTATATATTGCTACAGAGAAAAGAAAGTATTTCGAAATCAGTTACCGTTTTTAGTTGAGACAGAGAGCTTGAACCATTTATTGCTTTCTACAGGTTGACTTTTTATAACTTCATAAATCTTGCTTCCCTTTATTTTGTTATTTAATCCTAACATTCAATGAGCGCTGTTTCTGACAAAGGAGAAACAATTACTGTTTGCTGGGTCGGCTGTTGTTTTGGGTGGATAGTATGTTGAGATGTTCAATCCTCTCATAGTATTCATCATCATTCAACAGTCAATCTATTCAGACGATTAGCACTAATTATCGACTGGTTTTGAGCTCTAGTAAGTAAAGGATCATTACTTTTAATACAAACGACACCGACAAAGTTTTATAAATGTTCACCCTTCCATATAAACGCATATATCGTCGTATAGTGGGGGGGGGGGCAAGCCTCCGCTATCCTCGTGGGGTTATATGCCGTATTTGCTGCTATGCCCGTGACCGTAACGATGACAGCAATCGATTATCTTTGGCGTATTTGTCAGCGGTATCACACTCCATTCCCCACGTTGTGATTTGTGTAGTAGCGAATTATGTCGCGCAGCTTAAGAGACAGCACCGACGGCACGAGGTGTCTATATGTAGAAAAAATATACATTAAGCCAACCGAGTTCACTGGACGTCAAGGAAACACAACAAATGTATTGTCTAGTATATTGGATAAAAAAATATTCTTGTATTTACAGGAAGCTTGCATGAGAAGTAATGTTTATGGTTTGGGATGCTGGGTAAAAATCTTCAATTAACTCAGGTCGCCACTTTTCCTTAAGCAGTTGGATTTACCGACAGGAACAGTCGTTTACTTCGGCTTATAGAATATATCACGCTAAGAGAAACAAAGTGATGCTTCAGAGTGTGACTGACTGTCGCTCAGCTTAAACTGTTAACTTGTAAAAGCTTATGAGAAACTCTTTAAATTCGCTCTGTGCATTCGCTTTTAGTAACAAGCGAGCTTAACTGACTACACCCGGGATACATTCTTTTGTCATGGCCAATACGCAATCTGATTGTCTGCAGATTCGGGCTGAATTTCATGCGAACGTTCTCAAAGTTCAGGTGCTTCAGCTCGATATTGGAGCCATTCATGTTATACACGACCTCAGTTGACCTCTGCAACTTTAATTCCTGCTTTCAATGATGTTGTCTGTGTTTAGCCAAAACAATAATGTTATAATCCCCGAACACCTACACGACCTGTGTAAACTGTGAAATAGTAATTTGTTTGCATAATTTTGGTAATTCGGACTACATTTCTCATCTTGAGTGTTATCATCACAACGTTTCAGCCGCTGTAACATCCTGTCTAATTAAGGTGTATCTCTTCGAACTCGGGAATATTTTTGGTGAACTCGGGAATCTGGACGGAATTTCGAACGGAACACTTTATTTAATCCATGATTGGGAGAAGTCTACAGTAATTCGCAATACTTCATATCGCTCGAACCGAGGATTTAACATTCAGACGACTATCACTTACAACTGAAGTTAACTTAGTGCTATATCCACTTGGACACGGGTCTAGTCGATACTTCTAGTATGCATTTTGAGAGCCTTAAACCTATTGTTGGTCTTTCTAGGTGTACTCTTACTACTTATCAAGATATATCAGTACTTTTATTACTACATACAACTATATATATATATATATATATATATATATATATATATATATATATATATATATATATATATATATATATTAGCCTGACGATCCCCCGGGAGATGAAACGCGGGAACCTCTGTGTTTCTTAGTAGCTTAATTGCCATGAATATATTTTCATAGCTTACTATATATATATATATATATATATATATATATATATATATATATATATATATATATATATATATATATATATATATCAAGAGTTCGAATGCAAAACGATATAAATCCTATTTGTGTAAGTTGAGTCATTAAATAATAAAACGGATAATATTTTAAATCTAGACTTTAAAAAAAGAAGCTTATTTTAATTAGAAGCAAAAAGAAATCATGCCGGTATGATATTATGTAAGAAAATGATATATATATATATATATATATATATATATATATATATATATATATATATATGTATATATATTATAACCTTATGTATTATTTATAATTAATGGTTCATATAATGTATTAAATTCAATATTTCTAGGTTCAATCCAGGTGCGGGCGATACAAAGAATTCCGAATCTCAAAAATCTCAGAAATATATTAGAATGTATATTGAACTATTAGCAACATCTAAAAAAAAATAAAATAGGAAGAGCTTTAAAATGAGTATTCCAAGAAAAGCTTAGTACATTAAGAAAATCTAACGTGTTGTAAAAGGCAGCCCCCCCCCCCCTTCCGGTGACCTTGTAATTAAAAACTAAAGCCACACGGGGCTAGTCTCACCAACCAAATCCCTAAAAGGTAAATCTCTCAAATAAAGCTCTGTCGAAAAGTGTCAACATGCTAATAATTACTAATTCCTATATATACATCAGGTGGTAGCTGAAACATGTATGCACACATGTAGACTAAACGATTTTTGTAAACAGAAAATACATACTAATATACGGATATATTAGTATACATTTTTATTTACACAAACATTTTCCAAAGTTTAGCCTCATCATGCTACTGACAGAGAATGTTATGATAAAATATATATGCACATATGTAGCCACAATATTTGTATGAATAAAAATTGTATATTTAAATTGAGCTCGACAAGTTATTGAGCACTATCTAATAAACATCCAAGTTTCATAGGATTAAGCCCTATGAACTAACAACCGTGCAAGCACTTTTTATATATAAAGATATATATCCCTATATATATAAATGTATATATATATATATATATATATATATATATATATATATATATATATATATATATATATATATATATATATATATATATATATATATATATATATATATTATATATATATATATATATATTTATATGATTTGAACTTGCGGTCAGCGAAGTGAGAAATTAATATGTATATATATATATGTATATATATATATATATATATATATATATATATATATATATATATATATATATATATATCACATGTCAGTCTGACGATAATGAATTTTAAGTTTAGTATGATTGTTATGTAAGCGAATGTGATGCCGGTAGTGGCGGCAATAAGCTGTATATGTCGCTTCTAGATTAGTTGATTGAAATGCGATGTAATTTACGAAAAAGACACTTGTGCTTAAAGTGATTTCCCTTGTGATCAGCTCACTTCCGCCAATCGGCTTAGAATTATTGAATATGCAGTCACGCAGACAGGGGCACACATGTACAGTTTATACACATACATTACTAAGCACGCACACGCAGATACACACACACACACACATATATATATATATATATATATATATATTCATTTATTCACATTTGCGTGTGTGAGTGTTTATATGCCATCTGATGCATAATTAGGTGTTCGACAATGGCAACCGCATTTTATGAACACGTGTGAAATTTTATTCACCGGATATTTACAGCTATTATTCTAATTCGGTCTAACGACGTAGAAATGGTATACTATTAGAAGACTGTGAGGCGCCAGTGTCTCAATTGTTTTGGGGATATTTGTGTAAACGTACTTGTTTTATTCGAAATATCAAATGTGGTTGAGTAAGTAAAGTATTTGTCAACCCTAATTTTACATTTGCACAGCCTTCATACGCCTTTATTCACACGCACACACTTATATATATATATATATATATATATATATATATATATATATATATATATATATATATACTAGACTAAAAAATGCGGGCGTGTGTATTAATATTTTTGAATATAAACCTGCCACACTACAGGACAAGTGGAATTATCTCTTAAAATGCTAGAGCTCAAATTGAGATTTGAAGAATTAAATGTACAATAATAAAATCACACTTAATCACAAGGTTTCTAAAATGGCAGATATATGCATTAGTTTTCTTACCTCTTCATTTGATATTTGTAGTTTGATTAACAAACGAATTACTTAAATCACCGTCAATATGTATTCTTTAATTATAGAGTAGATTTCATCTAAATAGTCAGCTAAAGTAAACAGAAAAAGTGATCACTTAGGCAAATTAACAATTAAGGCTAACTGATTTTTTTTAATTAATTTTTTTTTGTAATTTAACAAAAAATGCAAATACTACTGCAATTAGTAAAGGTTTAAAAAAAATTAAGATGAACACAATGGTGCTGAGAGAGTTAAATATTAGGAAGAGATTAATGTAAGTAACGTATGTCAAAGTTTGGTTAAACTTAATTTGTATTAAAATATAAAGAAACTTGGGCTTTGCATATAAAACAAACAATTAACATTTCCTGACCTGTGCAGTATGATACATTGTAAACTACCGGTGGCTTCCATAACTGAGAAAAATCAGCAACATAATACAAATAGCAATAACTCATTGATTCTTCACATTTCGAATGCTAATTTAAGCAAATTAAACTTCATTTAATAAATCACTTAATACGTTATTATGTATTATTCTTTTTACATTGCAAATTTTACACTACATTTTTTCAAATCTCAATTCGAGCTTAATATGCTAAGAGTCAATTCGACTTGTCCAGTTAAAAGGGCATGTGGAGTGTTGGTCAATAGGCATTTTTGTCAGTTTAACCTGCTCAAACCTTCCATATCTTAAACTCCTTTCGAAGTATCTATATTTTCAGATTCCTTGTGCTGTTTGCTACATTTTTGGTATAGAAAAATGAAATATTTATTTTAAATAAAACGTTATGGTGATTCAAAGTCAATGGGGCGCCTTATATTACACGTTGATGATCATATTTATTTTGAATAACTATTTTGCTACTCGACACACTTTTTATTTCTGTATGTTCAAATAGAGGTTTTGGACGAATCAATTCTAATGCAAAACACGCATAAAGTTTGGATGAAAACTGAATTAATGACAACGATTGGATAAATGTTGACCATAAGCATATTATTCACACACGGCAGTGTGTGAATAATATATAATCAAACAACAAGTCGTTATTTATACAGGTCTGGTTGAAGACCACGGAATGCACACTTTTTGTGAGTTTCTTCAACAAGACCTGTATATATATATATATTTTTGACATAGTTCACCCAAAACAAGGTAGGCCGCCACTGTAGACGTGGAGGGTTACTGAGAAAAAAGGGTGAACGTTTGGGAGAGGCTGAACCTAAATTAGGAACTGTGCAGCGAGATGTCTGTTTACATTAGTTTTAAACTTCTGCATGTCAGTACCGTCAGGAAAACAGGGTACAGGGATGGGGTTCCAGAGTCCAGCAGCACGAGGAAAAAAGCTTTTGGAGTAGAAAGTGTTTCGCTATCTGGGGACATCCACAGTGAATAGCAGTTTATCGGGTTAGTCTGGATAATTTGCGTCGTGGGGGCACAAGAGAACCATGTTCATCAGAGCACAATCCAATCAAGTACTCAGTAAACAGTACTAATAAGACTTCGGACGAATAGAAAAACATATTTTCAGAAAAATTCTCATTATATATATATATATATATATATATATATATATATATATATATATATATATATTATAGTTATCCACATACATACTGTTTTGCTGTATCACATCTCTTCAGTGCGGCAAGACTAGTTAGTGCCTCAAGCCGGGATTGAAACTGAACCGTCAAGCTGACAGTCAGCGCTCCTACCCCTACGCTATCATACGACACTGACTGAATGTAAATAATATCTCACTGTAAACATTGCAATTGCCGTGGCTCGAATTAGTTTTACCTAATGAGTTATGTCTTAAAGCTAATGGCAGTTGGCGATATCCTTACAAATAAGCTCTACCCAGGGAGGAAGTTACACATAGTCATCCCCATACAGACTGTTTCGCTGTATCACAGCTCTTCAGTATCACAGCATATATATATATATATATATATATATATATATATATATATATATATATATATATATATATTATAATAAAAAATGAAGTAATAAAATAAGGTGTCAATCAAATTTTATTAAAATTCAAAGTTCAAGCAAAGTATCCTTAAGTCCTTAGCTCATGAGTTTTCAAAGATAATTCTTCTCTTCGGAGGACCATTACCGCAGTTATACTACTACAGGTAATAAAATTAGGCTTTGAAAATATATAAAATTATATACACAAATACATAAAAATACATAACATCAAACATATCAACCCCAAAACATACTTTTTGTTGAATCCATACAGTCCATCCAGGTCATACATATTGAGAAGCATAATCAGGAAAGACATTACTCCAAGTTATAAACAGCAGTCCAAATACGTGTAATCGAAGGGGCTGACAAAGTTATCCAGTCCCGAAATGTGTCAATATTCAATGTTAATGATAAAAATCAAATAATATAGAAAGTCCAATCAAAGTTCCAAAATCCCGATATGTGCAACTCAAGTCAAATCAAAGTTCGTTGTTTAATTAGAAAACCCGTTAAATCCGAATTGAGCAAAACAAGACTGAATCCCGGTCGCATCTTGCTAGCAGAACGAAAAAAATAAGTAATCTTCTCTCACCAGCGATACAACCAGACATGACAAATCCTTAACGAACAGAAGGCGATATTAAATTGTCTACATCTCTGAATGATTTTAATATAACTGAAATTATGTCTGTGTTACATCCTGTTTAAGCCCATTTGATGGACTCAAAAGAAAGCAACATACAGCCCCGCCATCCACCCCACCCAGATTAGATGTTCCCTGTCTGGGTCAAGTGAGAATATTCTATGTCAAAAGGGAAAGGGGTTAAGAAGTTAAAAGAAAAAGAGAATATAGGTCAGATCGTGTAGTCACGTACACATCCAAGATTATTGCTTAAAGTCTAGCTTACAGTAAAAACCGATTTCACAAATCTCGCCCTATCAAATAATCTAGAATATTTATGAAATTAAAAATTACGAAGTCATTAAATTCCAATAATTTTATAGTTTAATTTAAGATTTAATTTTATTAGGTTAGAAATTATTAAATAAGATTCAATCCTATCAACCCAGGAATTCCAATTCAAAGTTTTAACTTTCCCCAATCAAAAAGTTTAACTTGCCTTAAGGTTTAATTTTTCCTAATTAAGATTTAATTTTCCCAATTACGAAGTTATCAAAATAATTACAACTAAATAATTTAATAGTTAAATTTAAGATTTAATTTTATCAGATTAGGAAGTTTAAATCAAGGTTTGGTTTGCCCAATCAAGAAGTTTAATCTAAATTAGGGTTTAATTTTTCCTAATTAAGAAGTTGTAAATATATTTAAGGTTTAATTTTTCCTAATTAAGAGGTTGTAAAGATATTGTAAAGATATTTAGAAACTTAAAATTTAGGTGTATACACTTTTACAACCTCAGAGTCTAAATCCTTTAGGCAAAGAAGATTAAAAAGGACCCATCTCGAAGACTGGACACCCCCGGTTTCATTGCTCGCCCAAACACCTACGGCAAAACTGGTGGTGGTTTCCATATTGCATATTTGAATTTCCTTCCATGTCGACATTTGGAGACTAATTCACTCCTAGAATTTATCAGATTTAAATGTTTAGGTGCAGTAGCTATCATTACGGCTTCAGAATTGCATAGACCACAAGATCTGGATCCTGGGCTGTAGGAGTTTGATTTATTTAGGATGGACCATTTTATATTGTGTGGAATATTATTTGATCTTAAATTTTTAACTAAAGTGGTCAGGGATGTTTTGTTATTACCGACATCGTTATTGAAGGGGTAATTATGCATGGAGATGCGGGATTTAATTAAATTTGCTGTGGCCCCAATATATGTGTGTACCCTAGGATTTACTCTTATTCCCGCGCCATTTATATTCCTATTCACAGGTCTATTTCTATTTACTGTATTTTCATGATGTGGATTAGGTTGGTTGATTGATTGTATATTATTGTTATCGTTACCTTCCATTGGGAACTCATTATCGGTTTGCTGAGGTAGAGGATGGATATTAGAATTGCTAGGTCTAGAGTTATGGTGCAAATTAGTTTGTTGTACAATATCAGAATATGGTCATTTAAATTCTAGTTATTTTTTTTAGAATATCCAGTGTTGAGCAATGCATTGTTATAAAATTGTGCGTTTTGGTTGAAAATATTTATATTGGCAGAAAGCTTAGATATTCTATTGGAAACAGACGGTACTATTAAATTAATTATAGCTTTCGGGTGGTTAGATAGTTTATGTACATAGAAAAGAGTTAGATTGGGTTTATGGAAAGGGCTATATGATCCGTCATTGAGGTTAAGGGTGATATCAAGGAAGTTAGAAGTTTTTCTCTCAGGATCAACAGTTATGGAAAGTGATTGCCCACTGGACAATAGATGCACATATTCTGATATTGTATATGCTTGTACTGTAACTGACCAAAATAATTCTATAATGAATCCCAGAGACCACATAAATACAGCCCCTAATCAAATTCCACAATTGAGCTTCGTGTGAGCGAAAAACATTCAAAATCACCAAGTAATGAATGCTGTACTTTCGAAGGGACAACTACATTTAAAATAGGTGGTATATCAAACATAATTAGCTAAGTTAAGAAACAACTTTTTTCGCTCGTCGATTGATATGTAAAAGTTGAGGAGAATTACTTATAAATAATTATTTAATATTTAGGTTGAGATAGTAAACATATCTTGGTAATCTATCCTTTGTTTTAAATTATTTGAAACAATTACGATTCAAAGCGATAAAAATATTGCGTATATATAGAGGTATAAAGAACAAAAAAACGAACGCGTTAAAAGATATAGATATACAAATGAAGTTATAGAAAAAGTAATTTTTCCGCACGTCCTTTTAAATATGATGAACGTTGTTTCGCTTTTGTGTCATTTGTTGTCATTGAATAACTTTAATTAATTTATCTGATATCCACAAAAACTATTCAATCAAATTACATTCGAATAACACCAAACAATTATTTGTTATTAACTGTTTTAAAATATAATTATGAAAATTAGATAAACACATGAGTGTGTTTGAGACTTTATTTCGTACTATCAATAGAGTGGTTCAAAGTAATACAATGCATTATTGATTTACATTTGTTTTGATGGTAATATATTTGTAATACACTTTTATAACCTCGTAATTTAGGTTAATTATGAATAATAACTTGTAAATAAATGGATGAAGAGAAACATTTAACAGATTTATTAAAACTTAACACAGAATGAATTAATGAGTTAATTGGCTGCTGGAGGCGAGTGATATATTCATAGTCTGACGCGGTGATCTTTGTTTATCTTTCTCTACGGACAGACGACCCTTTTCCAAGGGCGATAACTCTTCACTCCCGAAATGGTTCAAGGGAGGTAATTCCGTTTTCATTAGCTGGCCTAACATAAATAAAAGAAATAGTTCGCATTTATTCATTTAGATAATTATAATTATGCTATTTTCGATTTATATTATCATTACAAATTAAAAAGCTACAAAATCATTAAGTATAAAAACACTGCTATTATATGATATTAAGTAATCGCCTGTTTTCGTTGGGTCAATCAAAAAAATGTGCACCGTACGAACAACCATCGACGGTGTAAGAGTGACCGAAGTTACCTCGCTGTGCAATTATGAAGGCGATTTAATAGGAAGCGAAACCGCTTAAAATAATGGGAAACTGCCAAGTAAAATGGGATGATCTAAGGATTACTTTGCATTTGTTAGAATAATAAATGAAGACGTTCAGAAGCTGTAAGAGGAATACGAAACATTTACGAAAATGTTAATGTTATTGCACGAAGAGGTTAGTTGCACATCAGGTCTGTAATGAAATATTTCATATCATATATATATATATATATATATATATATATATATATATATATATATATATATATATATATTATATACATATATATATTTAATTTTTTTAAGTAAATTATTATTATTACCAACAGAACTCGATGTTTCATGCTTACGCAATCTTCAGTGTAGAGATGTTAATTCGCGTCGATTGGAGGACTTGAACCCGGTGTTAACAAATCGCCACTGATTTGCAATCGGGTATCCTTGCCTTCGGTCGCCGGGAATCCACATGATAATAAGGAGGGATTTGAATATATAAACGCCGATCAGCGAGCGCGTACAGCGAGCAGTTGAAAGTGATTCTACAACAACAACACATGAGGTCGGAATTTCGCTTTTAAGTCATGCTCGTTTATAAATTTCCTTAGAGTGTACCACTCCTAATAAAGGGGGCTATAATTATATTTTAAGTAAATATGATTATTTGTAACTACATGCATTGATGTTTCATGCTTACCCAATCTTCAGGGATATATATATATATATATATATATATATATATATATATATATATATATATTCAGACAAAGTCGATATCTCCTACCAAGCAAAATGGGTTTTTATTAAACAAAAATATGTGTTACCTCATATCAAATATAAATGAGCATTAGTAATGGCAAAATCGTAATCTTATAGACAATTGATTGACGGAAAATAAACGACTTTCTTTGGTATATTTTTAAGGAAAACATCCATTTTTAATTTTAATATCTGCGGCGAATAATTTTAACAGTGTGACATTTTTTTAAATTTTAAAACGTGTATACGTATGTAGTTTGACTACACAAACAATATATATATATATATATATATATATATATATATATATATATATATATATATTATATACAAGCAAATATTGTTAAACATAACATATTTCTTTGCTTGTTTATACCTTTTATATTTTTCCAGTTTTTATTAGTCTTTTGTGTCAAAATCAAAATGTCTCACATGTATCACTAGCAGTTTCAATTTTTCGACGAATTATCTGTAGCTGACAAAACCAAATGAACAAAATCTAGAGAACAGAAAATGATTTAAAGAAACAGCAGAGAATGCGCATGTGAAATCAGTTAGAAGTCAAACTAAGGAACCGGTGCAAATATTAATGCATGTATCTATATGTATCAGATACGGCTCAGAAACTAATAATAAACGAATCTGTGAGTTTCCGTATTTGTTTGTTTTTGTTCTTATTTTATAAAAAGCTGATATGGCACATGTTATTTTCATACAGAAAATCTTCCGTAATAATTTAAAATAAAATGCATTTGAAAACTTACCTAGATAGGCGATTAATCCATGATCTTGATATATTTGAAACTCGTACTTTTGTAAAACAAATACACGCGTTTTGAACAAATGAACGCGGTTGAAATTAATGCATTTAGTATTTTGGAAAAAATAAAAACTATCAATATGCGCTTTTTAATATTGTATGAAATGTAAGCCATAGAATAGTTGTACATATTAGTTTGATTTGTATGTCCCCTTTCGTCATGATAAACTCTAAATTAAAATTCCTTAACACAATCGAGTCAAACTGTTTGTAATATTTAAAATTTAAAACAAACACTTAACATTAATAATAACTAGCGGAACCCGTCGCCCGGCGTTGCACGGGAGAAAGTACTACCTATTGCATGACGTCGAATAAAAAAAGAAACGGCCTATTGTTGTTTCCCCCCCCCCCCGATCTACGGTGTTGGCAGAATGCTATGAATTAAAACAAAAAAAAAAGAGATAGAGTAGAATGGGATCGAACGCTGAAAGTGGCAAAATTTAAAAAAAAAGAAAAAAGTGGAAGAGTAGAATAGAACCTGCCTTCCTAACGACTGCGCCACCGTTTCGAGTCAAGAATTCATGTGAAAATAGGTGAATTAAGGTAAGCTTGATTATAGGGCATGCGTGTTATGTTAAGATTCAGCAATGACACGGTTTATGTAATTTGTAGATGATGAAAATGACTGGATTTGGGAAAGTTTTCTATAATATGCGTGTTAAAGGTTTATGATTTTGAAAATGTAAATGTATCGGGGTCTACCAGTATCTTGGCGCTTATTGAATTAAATAGAATATCGATTTGATCAAGAAATTGTAGCCACCATGTAGAATGAATAAATGTTGCAGGAACTGTGTTCGGTAATTTCATTCGCTTAATTCCGGAATGAATATAAATGTAGAAGTCATAGGTAGAATTTGAAATAACGTAATTTGATATTCGCGGAAAATCATCGGAGTGAACGGGAGCGGTCATTAAGTCATTGCGTATTGCTTTATATTATGTAGTAAATTAATACCAGGCAAATAATAAATAAGAACCGGTGTTTTGTGAAAATTAAACTGTGTGTATTAGTTCCCGGTGTCGATGAGTAGAGTGACAGTACAGAATTGTTAGGGAGGAAAGTTTTTGCTACCACCTATATGGAGTTGGTTTTAATATTTAGTGTTAGGTAGAAAAAAATAATAACAAATTTACTAAAACACGCTCGAGTGAATTATTGTAGTATAGTGGTGAGTTTAGTAGCATGTGATGCTTAAAAATGTTGCTAAAATTTGTCCATTCAAACATGACCAACCGTATCTAGAAGACCATTATAGCAGTTTATCCAGTGACTGAGGTGACTTAAGAACGAATCCAACACAATTTTAATGTTTCCGTGACCAGAAAACTACGCAGCATTTATTAACCGATGCTTTATACTAGATATAATGATAAACGCGGATTTCCTTTCTTTAGTAAGCGATGACACAGCATATATTTGAACCGTCTTCTATCAACTTCAACCGAGCCGTTGACGTTATTTATGAATACGAGAATTTAAAGGAACAAATTACTTTTCCTTTCTGATTGTTTCAGCTGCAATTTTCCTTATTCATTTTCTAAGCTGAATATGTGCTTACTTAAATTAATAAGGACAACAACGTTTACCATTACTTTGCGAAAGTTATTAAATATATATATATGTATCTCTTGAGTTCAGTTATACAAAGCGATTAATTACGTTGTCACTCATATTTACCGAATACATACACAACTAACTAAAAATATGCCGCTCTACAATTATATCAATTATATCAGAAAAACAAGATCATTATTGGCAATAACTTGACGAAGTGGTTCATGGAGATTATTTATAAATATTCATGCCATCTCAGGTCGATCTCATATCTCGCCTCTGCTTTTCGGCTTTTTTGTTATTTCCAGCTTCAAGTATCATATTTAATTAACACCACGCGGCACAGGACAGCGTCGTCGTAATTGACCACACTACAAGACATCATATCTTGGTCAGTTTTCTGAATCGTGGTGCAAAAGCTCCTATTAGTACGTTACCGAACTTCCTACTTCCATGATCGGTGTGGTGTGCCTTACAGCATTCGATATGTACGCTCTCGCAAAATTCTACCTTGGGAAGATATCATTCCCGCTCGTGACGTCACAACACTCTAGTATAGCACGATATTGCATCTATCTTTATCTCTAATCCATTTCTTCAATTTCTGAAGAGATCGAGGTAGAATACAGAAAACATTTTTCCTGCAAAAACAAAAAAAAACAGCAGTAGTTAGCAAACGTTTTTCGTACGTGTCGATTTTCGATTTGACAAAAACTCAAATCACCATTTTCTTTCAATCAATCACTGTGAAAAAACTATTCGCTTCCAAATATGTGCGCGTAAGATTAAAAACACAAACATAGTGGTTTCTTCTTCTTTCCTTTTTTACTTCAGAGATAGCACGTGTGCACAGGACATCGGGCATTATAAGGATGAAGACCATCAACAGACGCAAGAAGACACACACAAAATACTTAACATAACAACATAAACACCCTGCTAACCAAACTCATGAACATAAACTTATACATGCACCCTTTCACTAAAAACAGGTACGCTAATATACATACACATCTGCAATGTCTACACACACTGTTACAACTAAACACACTCGGGAACAGCCGACATTAACATTTATATGAAACTCAATGTATCATGTGTGTTTTATGTGTGTGGGTTCCGTATAGAAAGAAAGATTAGAGAATTTACGTAAAATCTATAGGTGTATTCTTATGTAAAATTTATCGGCAATGCACATGTTCCTGAATCTAGCAGTGAACGTATAACGAGGCTTAGGGCATAACCACCTTTAAACTTCAAATATATCTTATTTTCATGAAATTCAAATCATATGTATGAACTGTTTTCTGTGTAAGACAATGAAAGTAGTCCAGAATTTCTAAGTGTCCTCCTAACCTAACGGAGCTACGGGAGTCGAACCTTCTTTATAACTTCAAATATATACTATTTTGATGAAATTATATAATATATATAATATTTTACGGAGAAAACACTAGAAATAGTCTCGAATCTTTGCGTTACCTTATGTCATCACCTCTAAGTAACCCATGGAGACAGAAACCTCTTAAAACTTTACATATGTATATCCGATTTTAATGAAATTCAAACCACATCCATACGACACAAATCCAAATAGTTTTCCGAAATGTCATATTCTCCGACTTCATAAGGTTGCGAAACAAGTCAAGGGGGTAGTAAAAACTAAGAATTAATATTGTGTTATGAGCATAGTGAAAAAGTTATATAGTACTGGTTCTCATTTAATGCCGAGGAACTTCGTGTCTTTCTTCTCGTAATTGATGAAGTTAAAAAGAAGAAATTGGAACGTTATTATATGATGTGACTTTCAACTTTGCGTTAAATTCATAATAATCTTCTTTTACTCATTTTGGAAGGGTCAATCGAAAATGAAGATGAAACATGGCTACTTCTGAGAAACGCCCTGTATCAACTATGCTTGAGTTTCGCTTTCCATGGAGCCCTAGTTACGTGCCTTTCGAGGGCATTTCATTTTTTACTCTTTCGAGCACTTGTATTTTCTTTCCGAAATTCAAGATAAAATTAAAAGGAAAAAGTGTTTTTCTTTTATTCTGTATTTATCCTTTTTATTTTAGTATTGATTGTAAATTAGAGTAGAAAGCCTTCCGGCATCTGGAAACTTCTACAATGAAGAGGTTGGATTTTTCTGATTGTCGTGTCGGTGGGACGTATTCACGTCGAGGGGGCATCGGTGCAGCAAGTTATCGGAGCACATTCTGTGAAAGTATTTGTAAAACAAGCACAAGGCTAGAACAATTGTTCTAATTCTGTATGTTATTCTTACAACGTTTCAGTTGATGTAACGTTTGACCTTCTTTATGTGTGTCTCCTCTAAATCGAGAATATTTGTTGAAAGTTCAATACTAAGTATATACTATATATATATATAACATTTTGCTTTGTTTAAAATGTATGTCTTGTCCTGAAATGAAATTATATAGTTTTCAAAGTATAACTTTAATTTAATGTTTGAATCGTTGTCTTTTTCTCTAGCACCACACATTTAAACTGTTTGAAAATTGGGTTAAACAAAATAAACTTGGAACATACATTTTATACAAAAAAAAACAAGTTTTAACGTAATTTCTAGTCGATATTATTTTGATTGTCAAATTGTTTAATTTTTTTTAAAAAGTTGTGTCAACAGGTGGATATAAAAGTTCACTTTTCTATTCGTTAAAAATTAAATGATAATTTTTTATCATTTTTTATTATTTATAATTATTTTATTATTTTATTTTATTTTATTATTCTATTATTATTTATCATAATTTATAAACATTTCATGTTATACATACTTTTTATTGTGTAAAAAAAGTAAAACTTTAAGTATTTGTTATAATTTCATATTATCCTACCAAGACAAGTTTTCCATCTATCTTGAAATGTAGTGTAATCGTGTTTTTGTACAGTGTTATCTTCAAATCACTATCAGACTTCCATTTTGAAAACAGTCTGAACGAAACCATCCGTATTATTTTTTACATTTCAAACAATTACTAAATGAAATATGTCATATGTCTACATATAGTGTTTAACCGTTTCTCCCGAAGTGTCTTGTTTATCTTCTGAGCACCAACCACTGTGACGTCAGCAAAAAAAGACTCAATGGAATAGAATCGTTGTCACGAAAGCCATGCTGGTAATGCACTATTTGTTAACCGGAGACTTTTACTAAATATAATGATAGAAGCGTATGTATTTTGTTTTAATCAGCGGCAACACCACATATATGCTGATCGTCGTTTATCAACTTCATCCGAGCCAATAACCTCTCAGATAAACTCCAGAATTTAAAGGAGCACATTAATGATTACTTTCTGATTGTTTCAGCTGCAAGTTGCGTTGCTCATATGCTAAGTCGTATATTCTCTTACTTTAACTGTTGATGAAAGTATTAGGACATTACTTTGCTAAACTGTTAAAATATGTACATCGTTAAATATGTGTCTCATAAACGCGTTTGTACAATGCGAATAATAAAGATACCGGCCACATTTAACGCATACAAACAATTACACACCTAAGTCGAAAAACACGTTTTTAAATATACCAGAAAACACAACGCCGACCGTTGTTGGCAATACATTGATTGAGTGGTTCTCCATGCGTACAATATTTTACTGCTGTGATTGTTTGATTAAGCTCTAGTAACTCATAATGAATCAGTCCTCTCATGCTCCATCATAAAGAGAGCATAACTTTCTTTGTGTGTGTAGTCCTTGTTTTGGAACAGGCTGTGGACTTTGCTGTCGGTCTAACTATTGTCTTTTGCATTGGGTATTTGAGTAAAGAATACATTTATCATCTCCAATCACAATTCTTTGCAAAAATGGTTCTCGATGATTCCTGGAAAGCAGAGATGTGCAAACAGTCAATCTTTGATTTCGTTGAGCGTCGGTCAAATTGTGGGGAACCCAGAGTCCAAGTTTTTAAACTTTTCTAACCTACGAAGGCATGAAATAATTGTGATACGGGTTGTCTTGAATTGTTGAGCTTATTTTCTGCTGGTTAACTTTAGATTGGCCTCCACAGCGTCTTGAATGGCGTGTTTATCAATTAAGTTTCGCTTTCTCGAACGTCGCCGATTTGACAGTTTAAAATCTCCAGAAGAAAAGTTTGCAAACCACCGTTGACATTTTCGATCATTCAGAACATTTATCCCATAGACAGTTCCAATATTCCTTGTAGTTTCTGCAGCTTAGTTTCATTTTTTGAATTTATAGAGCATGCAATATGTCAGATGCTCATCACTAATATCCATTTGTTAAAATTTTCCAACTAATTACGATGTCCGGAAGGCAAAGACAGATATCAAGACACCCATTCACCAAAAATCTAGAACTATGTACAACTTAGGAGGCTGCAATTGATGAAGTAAAAAATACGACATTACTCTCTTTCCAACCTGATATATGTATATATATATATATATATATATATATATATATATATATATATATATATATATATATATATATATATATGATAGAGAATAGTAGTTTGCTTGAAACATTTCAGGGAATAGTAGTTATATGTTAAGAAGGCTGAGAGCAATGCAGAGTGCCGGGTAGGTTGTAAGCTGGAAGGAACAAAAATAGTAAATCAAAGTGGGGGACCTACTATTTATTTTTCTTTAAAATCTTACATAATAGCAAGTGCGGTGTCGGCTGTTTGTGTGTTGCCTGGATGATGATTAAAATTATTTATTTAATATTCGTGGGAAATCTTCCATTTGTCAAAAATAATAAACACCAAAGGAAAAATCCGTCTGTGTAGAGAATTCACCAAAATGGATGCCACAGAGTAGAGTTGGTGCAAACCTGTCCCGCAAAGAATAGAAATGAATATATCTTAAAATTATGTTTGGTATATAAATGTATTGTTCAGAAATATATGTGTAATATTAGATAAATAATTATGTGTTGTATAGTTATTAATTAACTGTTAGTTTTGATAATATATTTTTAATTTTTATTTGTTTCTGCATGTTGCGGTTTTACATTCCTATTTTATTGTTTTGTTTTTATATAACGTAATTAATTAATCTCGTTTTTATATCATTATTAAATGTTATAATATATATATATATATATATATATATATACATATGCATAATGTGTTATACGTACAAACACACACACATATGTAAGTTATTTAGTATGTCTAGACTAACAAGTACTTCAATCGGAGACCAACACTCGACCGACTTGACAACAGCTGGTCTTTTCATCTATTACCTTATCCGCACAAGCTACACGGTACATCAAAGCGATTTGCTTATACTATCATTTTACATTGCCGAGAGCCTTTCATGCTTTTACTAGGATAGTAACTATGCATTACCGCCATTAGCCCCGGCGATCTACCTTATGAAAATTCTCAACCCACAAAGGTCGAGAATAAATGACTTGCGTGCGGGAGTTCGAATCGTGCGACCGGCGGAACAGTTATCTTTCACATGATGATTCCATTAGGATGAATCGTATACGTATGTGGATAATAATTAAAAATAGTCATTATTAAATATTTATTTATAGCTCGTTTTCGGATAGGCACCATTTGAGAGAAATGAAATCTAAGCCAAATGCAAAGTATAATCTAAGCTAAATGCAAAGTTCTTGTCGACGTTGCCTGTTGAACTCTGTGAAGACGGCTGACTATATTTTCCGCTTACTATGATATAAATACGGTGTATTTATCGGCTTGTAGCATAGCTGTTAAAGTTGGACACTTGCTTGGAGCGCTCGGATTTTAGTTAACACGGCTCGTGACCAGGTTAGAATCGTGTGACTGCCTCAACAGTTATCTTCCATACTGATAGTTATATTAGAATCAAACTATACATTGATAGATTACAAGAAAAACATATAGCAATGCTCACCGCTCATGTTTAGTAAGTTGTCGCAGGATATACAAGATCAACCCGGACAATCAAACTAACAATGGCTGATCGTATACGAAAGTGGTTAACAACCATAAGTTACACCAATGGAAAGATCACAATCTCTGATGTTAAGATGCAAGGATAATTCTTCTAAACAGCATATCTCCGTTACTCGTCGGCATGGCGATACATCCGCTCAATAAGCTTGTGAAGAACTTGTTGGAGTGTCTATAACTTTAGCTAGAGCCACCAACAACACGTACCAATAAGAAGTCAACTACATGCAAATTGACTTATGACAAATCTTGCAATGTGTGCATACCTTCTTTAATGGTACTGGAATGCAGTTTAGTCTGCACAAATGTGCCAAGTATTCTGAGAAAAAAAGATCCACGCAGAGAACATGCAGCTTTATGAAGAGACTGACATTAAATAGCTAGAACAACAGGAACAATACTACTATCTTGGGATTCAAGAAAACGTTTTCATTGAACATGTCAAGATGAGAGAAACGATTGTCAGAAAATATGTAAGCTGTGTAAACATAATCTGTAAAATGCAGTTTACAAATAAAAGCAATGTAACTGCTATGAACCAACTTGCCATGCGGTTCATAGGAATATTACGTTGAATAAAACGTACTTTATTTCTTCCGTAAACTATGAACTATTAATGAAAAATCAAATCATTTATATTTATAACATTTATAGAAACGTTTAAAATGTAGGTTATTCTTGATGGTAACTTCTTGTTTATTTACTATTCGAACTTCCCTCAAGTTCAATATTGTCGGCTTACTCATAGAAGACAAATAAACTAATTCAAATCAAATATTGTTAACCTATTATTATGATATGGGACCAAAAATAAACAATCATCATGAGAGGATTCGATAACCACAACAATTTTGAAAAAGTTGCATATGTTCTTACGGTGGGTCACATGAAACAAAATTATTTCAGCAGTCCCATCATAAAAAAGATTTAACAAACAGTATCATATTTGTATCCAGAAAAAAACATGAAGCCAACAAATAAGATGGGGCGTTAAGGTGTAGACTCTTTTAGAGATATCCAAATCTCAATATTATTTAAATACATGAAGAAATAAGGGAATATGAAAGGCAGATATTAACAATAAATTTTTTTATATCTATTCAAACATGCAACATTTACGTATACATTTAGAAAAGTGTAGGAAAATGTTCTGAGGTAACATTATTGCGATGATCAGTTCTTGTTGTTTATGCTGGTTGTAGTGAATGGGATATGTGCGTACGGCTTCTCGTATGTGTGATATTGGCGTGTAAATATTTAAATAGTAACAGTAGCATGCCATGGGAAAAACGTTCAAAATAAGGTGTGATTAAAAGGGTAGAAGAAAAAAGAATACGATGAGTTATGTATGTGTTTTTGAGGTGAGTAGATGAAGATGGGTGTATGCGTCCTTCGAATGCCGTCTTTTGAAGTAAAGCACCTTGAATTTTTAAACCAGATTGACCTTCCTTCAATTTCAGGATAATGTAGCTTTGTATCACTTTGGCGATATGCCGTAGGCTCCTAAAACATAGAAGTTGTTATTAAAATAGACACACTTCGGCCAAAATATAAACATTTTCATGTATTAATTGATTTTAATGAAAATGCAGCGCGGCACCACATGTATGCAGAGTATTTAAAACCACTTTTTTATTTAGACGTCTTTGCGTGAACATCTGATTCTCTGTACGTTACCTCAGATTCATTGTGATCCTCGCCAAGGTATATTACAGTACTAAACTTCCTTTTCCTAGCCAATTGATACAATTTGTCCATTGTTTTCAGAAAATGTCTGAAATTGTCTACATGAAGTTTTTTATCAACTCTAGAAATATAAATTAACATTATTGTACTCTTATTTTGACAGTTTCCCCCATTAACTGTTATACTGTTAGCATGATATACATTTTGAAAAAAAAAAATCCGCTACGGATTTTCGCTAAGAAGTTCGTGTGTTCTGGATATAAATTTTCAATGTGCAATAGGAAGGTGACGGTGGCTAAGTGGTTAACAACACGGACTGACAACGTGGGTGTGCTAATATTGAATCCAGTGTGTTCTACAGAAACGCCCTCACTCAGGATGTTGGAAACCTTCACGTGGTTCCTCCCGTAAGTATCCGATCTCTTTCTAAGAAGAATTATAACTAGACAGATATCGATAAAAACCAATGCCAACAATAGAAAGATTTCATTCATATGATATCAATGAATAAATGAGAAATCTTATAAATTGACGTTTCTTTGTTATTGAGGCCTTCCGTGCATATTCTATGAAGTCTACTACTATCATCTGTTACACTGAATAGATTTTAAAACTGTTAGATTTGATCTTTTAGTATGGGTTCTATATTTATGATGCAAGTGCAGCCTTGTTTGAATTCATAAGATACAAGTCTTTTGTTACAAATAAATATTGTCGAAATACCTCTTACTCCAAATATTGTCACATGTCAAACGTACGTAATCTTTCAGAGTCAATGGTGTTAACAAGTATTCAGTTGCTCTGACAATATAATTTTATGAAGAATGTGTCTTTGATTTTTATTGTTTCGGTACAATGATATTGTTAGGACAACTAACGAAAATGGAATTATCTCCCTTGAACCATTTCGGGAGTTAAGAAAAACAAAGATCACGACATCAGACTGTTGATATCACAATCGCGTACAGCGGCCAATTCATTCATTAATTCATTCTGTGTTTAGTTTTAATAAATCTGTTAAACGTTTATCTTGATAGTTCATCCATTTCTTTACAAGTTATTATTAATAATTAACCTAAATTACGAGATTATAAAAGTGGCGACGAGGGATAAGATAAATGTGCATTCTTCAAAAAAAAAATGGAATGTACAATACAACAATTGTTACAACAACAATTACGTTTGATGGAGTTATTTTCAGAGAGATTTTCCACACCTACATCGTCGATTTCAAAAACAAATCTTAGGACAGCTACAGATTCAGTTTCACAGACAATAACCGAATTTCGTAACGACCCAATGGCAAATTCGACGTTCGAAACATAGTTTGAACGTTTCGACTCATTTTTCGAGTGGATTTCAAGGATCGAGCTGACGACTGGAAGGTAAGGCGTCTCCTCCGGAAGCTTGGGACGTTGGAGCATGATCGGTATGCAAATTACCTATCACCAAAGCATTCTCGTGACTGCAGCTTCCACAACATAGTTGAAACCCTCAGTCAGATTTTCGGTGAGCATATTTCATTATTCAATATGCGGTTCAATTGCCTTAGCATAACAAAATCTTCCTCTACCGGTTTTTCAACGTATGCAGGCCTTGTAAACAAAGCCTCAATCAGATCAGTTTACATTAGTAACAAGTTTCATATTATATTACATACTAAACAATATTTCAAATAACTTTTATGTTTCTGCCGGGGGGGGGGGACCTCAGTTTACACTTATCATATAGAAAGCTTATGGTGACAAGCAGATAGTAATATACAACTCAGGATTAAAATTGGAACTCAAAGCTTTATTTTTTAAACAATGGGAAACAATTTCCCGTGAGTAATATCGGAGAGATCAAATTGTTTATATCAAGTATTTCGTCTTATTACTGACAGCGGTAGTAGCAGTAAGAGTAAGTCTACCGTTAGTGAGTAAGACGACGCGGGCGTAGCATTAGTGCAAATAGTTGTTGGTGAATGTTTGACGCTGCGGAGAGATCACATTGTTTATATCACGTATTTCGTCTTATTACTGACAGCGGTAGTAGCAGTAAGAGTAAGTCTGCCGGTAGTGTATAAGATATAAATATTTAAGTTTTCCTTATGTTACGAAATATACAACTCAAGAATCAATATATACCAATAATTATACCTATCACTTACTTTAAAAACAAACATGTGACTTCTACACTATTTGAACCAAATTTATTTTGCACAAAGAATACACATCAAAAATATTATATTACATACTATGTTTAACATTAAAAAAAAAAGTCGTTTTAGTAGAATGGGATCGAACGCCAAAAACTGTAACGTCGTAAACACTAACCCACCGATGGGGAATATAATATTAATATGAAAATTAATACAGTTAAACGAAGCCTGTCCGATATATAACTGAAAGCAATTTACTTTGATTTCACCAGAAATGTTATTTTTATTTTTTTTTAAACACCGGCTCTGTCTGTGATAAGGGCCCTTGGAAAATTACAGAGGCCTACATAGCCCCATTAAAATCCACTGAAACACACAAATATAATTAATGTAGGCTGCAGAGCATTACAATTTGTATTCGGATGCGGGGTGGGGGCACTAAAATTACGATTATATGCTTATTTTTATTAATGAAGACTATTCTCTATTTTTTTTTTCATGATTGCGATTGAGTCACGTGAGCAAAATACGTTACGATTCACCTTCTGGCGAGCAAATGTACGGTCCACCATGTGTACGGGGGGGGCATAACAATAAGTAATAAAAACATTTTTGTTATAACATTACATGCAGACAATCATCTTTACTTTTAATTGCTTGCTATTGTTTATACATGTACACTGTTCAATGGCAGAAAAGAGGATAAAAATTGAAATCCTCTGACATAGATTCAGTTATCAGTGCGGAAATTCAAGATCCAGTGGCAGATCCGGTTTTAGATGATTTCATTAGGCACCATATGGTTCATGGAAACAGAGGTTCACTCTGTCTCAAAGATGGACACTGCAGTAAGAGCTTGAGTGAAACTCAATCGGATACAAATGGCTACTCACAATATCGACGACTATCTCCTTTAGCTGGAGGTTTTGAGACGACACTTACCCTACCTGCCAACATAACAGTTCCTGTAGATAACCGATGGGTTGTACCACATAATAAACTGCTTCGTGAGATTTTTGATGCACATATCAATGTTGAATATTGTAACAGCATGAAATCAATAAAATACATTTGTAAATATGTAAATAAGGGTAGTGATCAAGCTATCTTCACAATTGAAAGTAATGCTCATGATGAAGTTAAGAGATACGATACGGGACGTTACATATCAACCAATGAAGCCATTTGGAGAATACTTAACTTTCACATACATATACATCATCTCCCCCAGTTATTCACCTATCAGTTCATCTAGAAAATGGACAGCGTATATACTTTACTGAAAGTACTGCAGCAGATAGAGTTGCAAATCCACCTTCAACCACTCTAACAACTTTCTTCACATTGTGTCAAACACATTTTTTCCACGTACACTTTTGTACTGAGAAGTTCCAGTTTATTATACCTGGGACACTAAAACTAAGGTCTTCAAGCGACGGTTACAGGGTAAGCCAGTTCCAGGCTATCCGTGCGTTAAAAGAACAGAAGTTTTGGGGCAGGGTATACACCATGCATCCAAATCAATTTGACTGCTTCTGTTTGAGAATGCTTCTACACAATGTTAGAGGTTCACAGAGCTTTAATGACCTAAAAACGATCAATCGTCAAGTTATGACTACATTCAGGGATGCATGTAGTGCACATGGACTACTTGAGGATGATAACCACTGGGATGCTACATTACAGGAAGCATCTATATCTGAATCTGCCGACAATTTGAGACATTTGTTTGCCATCATGTTGACATCATGTGCAGTGTCTCATCCGAAACTACTTTGGGATGCACACAAATAAGCTTTTAGTGAAGATTTCCTTCTTAGGAAACACAATCAACAGCCTGAAGTTGATATAACATTTTAAGACGACATCTTCAATATGGCTTTAGTTCATATCGAAGATATGACTTATAAGATCAATGATAAACCACTCACAAAATTGGGTCTTACCTCACCTAATCGATCTAATACACATCCGGTCATTACTGCATGGACGCGTGAAATTAGTTATCAACCTCATGAGCAAGCATCAATTGTTCGAGATGGTATCGCACGACTAAATAATGAGCAAATTCATATTTTTCGTACTGTAGTTAATACTGAAGAAGATCAGCAAGGTGGCCTTATATTCCTTGATGCACCCGGAGGTACTCCTGGTGGTAGGACAGCTCACTCCACATTTAACTTGCCATTATCTAACAAAAGATGCTGATCCAATTTGTCAAATAGAAAGAGGGGCAGATTCAGCAAAAGTCTTACAGAATTGTTCCTTCATCGTATGGGATGAATGTACAATGGCACATAAACAAGCGGTCGAGGCTCTAG
This sequence comes from Sepiola atlantica, assembly GCA_963556195.1. Taxonomy (NCBI): domain Eukaryota; kingdom Metazoa; phylum Mollusca; class Cephalopoda; order Sepiida; family Sepiolidae; genus Sepiola; species Sepiola atlantica. The sequence continues at coordinate 51,842,244 of OY744536.1, read as the reverse complement.
ATAAAACATTGCGTGATCTCAAGAGACGTGATGCTGTTATGGGTGGCATAACACTTTTATTATCAGGTGACTTCCGACAAACGCTTCCTATTGTTCCACGTAGAAGTCCCCCTGATGAGCTTAATGCTTGCATTAAATTGCCATATTTGTGGAAGTAAATTAAAACTGTAACGTTCACTTTTGTGGATTCCATTCTCGATCGCGTCCAGGCTCTACAATACCCTACAGAATTTTTAGATTCATTAGAATTGCCTGGTATGCCAACACACAGCTGAAAGCTGGATGCCCAATTATGTTACTCCGGAATCTTCATGCTCCAAGGCTATGTAATGGAACGAGACTGTGTTAAATGCATGCAACCTCATGTGATAGAAGCTGTAATACTAACTGCTTTGGCAAGGGGCAAACTGACATTCCTTCCCAGAATACCCATTATTCCGTCGGATTCTGCAATAAAATTTAAAAGGCTTCAGTTCCCAGTTAAATTGTGATTTGCCATGACAATTAACAAGTTCCAAGGACAATTTAAATCAGGCTGTTATATTTCCCCGGGCAACGCCGGGACACGGGTCCTGCTAGTAAATAATAAAGAAAACAACATACATTTTATCCGGTTCCTACAATAGACGCATAGATGTTTCAGTTCACTTTAAGCAGTTGTTTATTTTAACGCACACTGTGTAGATAAGACAACACATGCCTATGTTTCATTCGGAGAAACTGGATTCAAAGTAAATTGATGCTTTTTGGATTTTTTAAATTTGTTTTCTGCTTTATGTAATTTTAGAGACGAAATTTGAATTTCAGAAGAGCAGAATACACGAAAGATTCTAAATTCACATACACATTTTGTTTGTTCATCTATGTGATAAACGGTTTGCCAAAATTCACTACAGTTTTGGGAATTTGGAAGAAATTTTTTTAAATATCAATACTAACTTAGTAACTGGAACTGTGCGTACTATTGTTTCTCTCTCTCTCTCTCTCTCTCTATCTCTCTCTCTCTCTCTATATATATATATATATATATATATATATATATATGAAGAGTTCGAACGCAAAACGCGATAAATCCAATTCGTTTAAGTTCAGACCTTAAACAATAAAAACACGAATATATTAAATCTAAACTTCGAATTTTAATGGAAATCAAAAAAGAAATTATTTCTGTATCATATTATGTAACCCATAGTTTTGGAGTGTCGTCGAGTGTTGAAATACAACACATTTTTGTAGAGACAGTTTCATGATTTGGAAAATGGCGTTTATCGCGTTTTGCATTCGAACTCTTCATATATATATATATATATATATATATATATATATATATATATGTATATATATATATATATCCTAGCCAAAATCACGCGCCCTCTGTGCAGATATTAATCTTGTTGTACCTTTATCCACAGAAAAACAAGGAAACAATTTTCTTTTAACATTTTGATAATTTTAAGAAAAACAACAAAAAGATTATTGATGTGTTTTTTGATAAATACAAATGTTGAGATTTGATTTTGTATAAGCATAACGATGAATTCCTCATAATGAAATAAATAAACGAAAAATACGGGTGATTGTCAAGAATAAGCAACAGAAAAAAAGGTGAGAAATAAACGAATAATCAATAAATTAGTGTTTCCAAAGACAATAAAGTTACTTTTCTACCTACCTGCCTATAGTTTTTGTTTTAAAGGATTTTAAGCTGTTTTGCTGCATTTTAATAATTCGTACCCATCAGATAGAATTAGAGTTTCATTTTTAAGATGGCATAAGCGAACATCCCCGAAGTTTGTTTAATGAGTTTTTCGGTTTTTAAGGTGAAAAAGACAAAATACAAATAGGTCAACAAATCACGGTTCCGAACGCTTTAACATTTACTTTCTACCTAATTACAAGGAGAAAAGTTCAAAAAATAATCAGCAGACTTCGAAGACGGTCGGCGATCAACTGTAAGCCATCTTTGTTTTTCAGTCTAGCGTAATATATTTGACCGAAGATTTTAATAGAATTAAAACACGCTTTAAAATACATTGAAACAAAAATTAAGCAGGTGGGTAAATAGTAATTTGTATTGCCTTTGATAACAGTTATTTCTTGACTATTTGTTTTTTCATCCCTTTCCTTTTTGTTGTTTTTTATATACTATCGCCGAAAGCGAAACGTTTATTAGTCAAATAACACAATTATATATTCCTGAATAATTTAAAATAGTTACGTTGTGTCTTTAGCTTTTATTATTAAATACAAAAAAATTAACGACACTAATAACGATTGTTAAAAAATATGAATCTAGTTTTTTTTGTAATTAACAAATTAACTAAAATATTTGATAAATTTGTAGCTAGATTATCTATCCCTTTAAAAATGAGATTCTTC
>OY744536.1:51784865-51834865 GCA_963556195.1 Sepiola atlantica | reverse complement strand
AATTATACCATGAATTGTATAATGCAGCACATTATTATATGCGATCTCTGTTAAACCTAACTTGTGAACAATTGCACTTGTTTTTATCTTCATTATTTAAATATATCGTAGACAAGTCATAAGATATAATTTGTTAACAATACATTTTGTATCATTTGATATTCTGGAAACATCTTAAATTCTGTTGACTCTTTAACTTTTCTTATATATATACATTTATATATATATATATATATATATATATATATATATATATATATATATATATATATATATATATATAATGGTAATAATCCAGGTGAAAAATATCCACAGGGTGGTAATCCAGAGAATTTTAACCGGGTTTATAAAAAGTGCTCAATATCAAAATAGAGCTTTATATATGATAATTCTATTTACACAGACATGTACAAAATCTGCGACACTGGCCTGTCGATGTTATCGATCAACAGTTACTATAGATCTCAGTTTATAGTAACTGTTGATCGATAACATCGACATGCCAGTGTCGCAGATTTTATACATGTCTGTGTAAATAAAATTATCATATATATATATATATATATATATATATATATATATATATATATATATATGTAGATAATTATTGAAAAATGTTTATTATAAAATAATTATTCATAGAAACTTTTCGGATGGGCAGCTTTAAAGTAAATTAAATGTTGTCTAATCTAAGCTAAAATGGAAGTACCTGTCCGCGTGATCAGTTAAATACTTAAAAAACGGCTAGCCAATATAGGCTCAGCTTGTCGCATAACTGTTGAAGTTCATTTAGATGTTTTTTTATGAGGGTATTACCTCTATTGCTTAAGTTTTAATGCGTATTGAAATGAAATTCAAACATATTACAAATTAAACACATGCCGTACCCCATCAAAAATGTTGCCAGAGAAATAATCTGTTAAAATAAGAAAACACCACGTCGTAGTTAACCAAGGAATAAAAAAGATTCTTATTTTGGGGCGGGGGTATTACGTGTAACCAGGACGAAAATGTATCCGCTAAAAAGGAATTACAATAAAAAAAATATATTTTAGCTTTTAGAATAGGTGATTTTTTATTTCACTATTTACAATAGATGTTTAAATTAGATTATTTTATTTCTATTTATTAAGATTATTAGATTATTTAAAAAATAGAGCAAACATTTTTTAAAGTATTTTCATAAAACAACAAAAATCATTAATTATAAACAAAAAAATAATTATTTGTAAAAATATCAATTAAAAAAAAATGATTTCATTATTATCAATAAAAACAATAAATTTCCAATTACAATTGTAAACTAAAAAAAGTACTGCCACGAAACCTATTTTGGGGGTTCATCAAACTCGGACTACGGGTTAGTGGTAAAATAAGTATTTTCTTTTACAAATTATCAGGCATCAATCCTCATCACCAGTTTAGCGAAAAGCAACCATTTTGGTGTAAAAATACAAAAAAACAAAACTTAAATATAGCTTCAGCACGTTAAAAGCATACAGATTGGTAGAAAATTAAATTCTACAGTGTTCGATATAGGTCATGTGGTTTTGTTGTTGTTTCTATTTACAATTTCTCGCCGGTGACCTATTTTGCACTTTTACTAAGTTAGTAAATACTTATTTTAAAATAGGGACGTCGAACCCCTATTTTAAATTGAACGTGAAAGAACCTAAACCTACTCCACAAATGTCAGAAAAGTCGATTTCCGTTGCTTCTAAACAAGAGTATTAATACTTATATCAAAATATCGATTTTAAAATATCGGTGGAGGTGGTTTAGCCCTCTATTTAAAACTAAATGGAAGGTAACATAGTTCGCCCCCACCCTTAACAATCCTAATTTTCTATTAGCGAATTAGTTTTGCTTTGTGCCATATTACCCCCGGGCAACGCCTGTACACGGGTCCGGCTAGTTTTAAATATTTTATAAACTTTTTTTACCGCAATCATTCATCATTTATAGCCTGACTTTTCGGCATGCTTCCATTGCCCCGAAGTGTATGACGTCGCACACGATCGCAATGTCATGCTCTTTAGGAAAGACGCAGAAGGGCAGTAAAACAGTAAAACTTAAGATTCTTAATTTGTATGGAATGCCACAATAAAAACACGTATATAAACTCGGTGGCAAAAGAATAAGTTTATTTACTTCTATAGAATTCTCGTGCAAATATTTAGTGTAATGCTTGCTGTATAAAATAGAAGGTGCTGTGTTATTTCTACGTAACCAAAATTATCAAGCCACGGTTGATAAAACTGCATGTGATTCATGGAATTGTGTCGTGAATCAATGTATCTTGAAACGAGCGTGATGTAAAGTGTTAACAGATAAATATATATCTCTTCACAAAACAAAACCAGGTAAAATGGCGTAAAGATCATAATTCATTCATTTGAACTTACGAAGTCGACAAAACATTAACAAAAACAAATAGAAGTAAATAGACAAATAAGTTGTGTATGTTCGGTTTCACAGTTACGTCAAAACGAATACGAAATAAGGCTAACAAAATTGCTGAATTATGCTGTCTCTTTTTCTTCCCAGTGAACGATTGCGTGTTTTAGGACCTGTGATTCTAATAATTAAATTTCTTAATGTGAAAGTCCAGCGTGTAAATTATTTGCATTTAAAGCAGACACTTGAAAAAAGTAAAGTTTATTTAAAAATATAACAAACACACAGAAACATGTACGCTGACGCATATACACGTACGTACAAATATCTATTCCTATTAGATATATACTAGCTGATCCATTCTCCGGCGCTGCCCGCGAAAGTCCAATAACTAGAGATTCCTTGCGAAATCTGTAACTATTGAATTATTTGGTGCTTATGATTGACCAGCGCGAATAAAGACTCCACAATGTTATTGTATAATAGCAGCTGAAAGAATTAATGCAATACATAAAGTAATAACACTCTTGCTATGGTTAGTTGTTGCAATCGTGCCATTAGAGTAATCCTTCTAGACTGCGACAATTATTATTTTAGTCCAAATCTGGAGTGTCCCTATTTGGGGAGATGGATTTTTCCGCACATTAAAAACCGAGCTTTTGTCAAACTGTGTCCTCGTGTGGAGGCAAGTAAGCCCGATCCGTAAATTGTATAGACACCATAAATAGGCAAATAACGTGATATGTAAAATATCAGGACCCGTGTTCCGGCGTTTCGCGGGAGAGATACATAAGTATTAGAGTATTTATTCGTAAGAAAAGTTGAAAATACCCTGTAAGTAATTTAGGTGATTAAAATAGGATTCATAATTGTTTTGAATCAAACCTAACAGATGTTTCTATGTTTTGTGTTACCTCCCTCCACTACAGTTGTAAGTATCGGGTTATTTGTAAAAAATAAAAACCATTCCCCACCCCTAAAAAAAAGAAGTACATGTGCTCCAAAAATATGGGTTCAGTGAAGGAAAATTGGCCCCGAAACAATAACGTACAGAGATCATCTCAAATGGCAAAAAAATGCTTAACTGCCATAAAACCCTAGAATGGCTCGACAATATAGGATCATTTTTCGTTAAATTTATTTGTGAAACTAATCGCCCAGCCGAAATTCAAAATTATTTTTGGTTGTTTCTCTTTCCGCCAGTTTTAAAGGCATTCACACGTAATCGCTAAAAACAGAAGAATCTAATTTTATCAAAAGATGGGAGTTAATCTATAAAGATATCCCAACTCTTAATGTTTTTTATTTATAACATAAAAATAATGGATATAATTTGTTAGATAATTTTAATGTTGTTTATTCAGTTTTCACGGGAAAAGTAAACACATCTAAAATTAATTGTTTAAAATAAAATAATAAAGAGACGTATACTTAAAAAACTGTATAAGATGTAAAAAAAATTAAATATGGTACATTTCCAGATAAATATCCTCCTATATTCCCCGAAAAATTACATTCTGCTTTTTTCTTAGGCGAGTGCGTGCCAACACCGTGGAAATCGGAGACAAAAAAAAACAAATATTTTAGAATTTACTGGGCGATAAGTTAATATATATATATATATATATATATATATATATATATATATATATATATATATATAACGTACTATGGTCTTAATTATCGAGCCATTCTATCTTTTTAGGGAACGTACCACAAGTTTTAATTACTAACTCTATATCTAAGTCTGAGTGGCAAGGTCATAAAACGACATGTACTCGCCTAAAAATGTAGCTACCCCTTCAAAATTGTACATTAAATTCATATACAAAAAGATTCTCTTACTTTTAATAAAAAAATAATACCTTTTTTTTCTTTTAATCTTTCCGTAAAGTTTCCAGGATGTTCACACGTGATCGCCTAACACATGTAGAATAATTTTGAAATGTATGGAGTGTAATTTCGCGGGTGATCTTTATCTACAATCAAACCAAAAAACGAATCAATATTGTTTTGTACTTGGGATAGATCACCTAGCTACTTAACTAATGTTTTTATTTGTCAATCAGATTATTAATAAGTTCTTTGCAAACATTTATTTATTTACTTTTCATGAAAAATATAAAAACTGAAAAAAAAGGCGATAAAAGGGGTCAGAGAGAAAGCGAGCCAAAAAGCAACAGTGTCTCCCCCCCCCTTCTATTCTCGCTTATGCCTCGCTCGACCTTCGCTAGTCGTTTACACTTCAGGTGTTTTCGTTATTTGTCCGATAAATTCATTAAATAACTTTAAGTAATTACTGTTAATATGGACGAAACTAGTGTATATACATAAGAAACATGAACAGATACGATTCCAAATAGTTAACACCAAATGTGTATTAATTATGAACGGTTTAAAAATAATTACGCTAATTAGACAGTCAAAAAGTTATGTCTTAATGGTCACTCTGCACTATATATACAGAATACTATGTATGTATGTTGTATTTTGTATGAAAATAACAGTAACTAGCTTTAATTCATAAATAGGGGTAATAATTTATTACTTCAAATAAATATATATATATATATGTATATATATATATATATATATAAGTCTTTTCCAAGAAGTTAGACACTAGGTCAGTTGTAGGTTTTAAAAGTCAGCGCACTAACATTAGCGCACCATGGCTTACAAAAAAATAATTGAGCAGCTTCGTTGAGGTTCCCTGGTATGGCCATCGTAGGTTATTAGCAATAAACCTACCCATTTTCAAAGAGATGGTAATGTATTGAGAAGTTGGCGTTTTAGGACTGAACAGGACAATATCATTGCCCGACCGTAACGAAGTCACCGGTTGACCTGCTGTCGAGGACGTATATATGACTGGTACGAACACCTACATAGATGTGCCAGGTAAGTATCATATATATATATATATATATATATATATATATATATATATATATATATATATATATATCATATTACAGAAGTTCAAATCAACAAAGTACTTAAGGATTTCAACCTGGTGAACGGACCCAGGCGAGAAAATATTGAGTTTTTTTTGTTGCTTTTATCATAATTATACACCGCTTACTTGCTTTTTTAAACCGTATTTGATCTATGGTGAAGTTGGTGGCCTTCTTGGAGAAGTTCGTTGGTTTTTTTTCAAATATATAGTAATACTCTTGTCCGGTAGCTACTTTATGGGGATCTTTACTTTAAATAAAGTGCAACTATAATAAAAAAAAACGATTCACTGATTCCAGATTATTCCTAGTTTTTGGCTTGAAAAAACATTATGTATTCTGATTTCTTTTATTTTTATAGGAAGACCCACACTGAATATTAACTGCAAAATATGAGCAAAATCGATTGATACTAATAATAAAAGCCAAATAATTATCATGAAGTTTTTCAAAGTCTTTTCCCAGAATGCATTAGACGGCAGGTTTAAATCTTCTCCAGGAAGGCGCCTTATTTTTTTTCTTGGTTATCATTTTTTGCAGAGCTCTTTTTGAGATATTTTCTTGAGGAACATTACCAATGTATTACTTTACACGTCCGATTTAATAACTTTTCAAATTGTACGTAATGTGAACTAAGGAGCGCTTATACACATTTATAGGTTTTGTGCGTGCTTCACAGTGGCTATTTTTCATACAGACTACATCAGACGGATTCTTAATACATCATTTCACTCAAAAGTCTTGAGTAATATGGTAACCGGGCACTGGTAAAAAGTGCCGCGAGGCAAGATGGAACTCATAACCGTCTTCAAATGCAAGCCCGTGTTAGTACGAACATTACAACATCAGCTCCGAAAAGATATAATTAAGCGTATTGGATTCTTTAGTGCGTTGCAGTATACACTGAGCACATCGCGCATTCTCTAAAATAACTCGCTATGTCTCATTATAGTATGCCAATTCTTGCGAGAAATGTATTCTAAAAGCATATAGAATACATTTGAGTAGATTTCAATCCTTTTAAGACAGATTAAATACGTACACGCGGTATTTGTTTTTTTAATGCACATTTCTGAGAAAATGTTGTTCTTGGATTTAAAAGTAAAGATCGAATTCAGGCATTGTGAGTTATCTATGGCCTTACTCCACAGGTTGACTTCGATCAGCACGTTTACTAGTGTCATATAACAAATAAAACAATACGACTAATGGTTTTTCCTGCATTTTGAATGATTCAGATTATCCCTTTAGCTTTTGGCCAACCAATACACAAATCCCTGAAATCCGTCCGTCGGCTTTTATATCCACTTTGTTGGTTAAAACCTCAGGCTGACCATTTCCCAGTATTTTGCTTAATACATGCATTTACTTATGCGAAGCTCAGTTTTCAAAACAAAATCAGTCGTCTTGAAATTTGAAACTGGCGCATTACAAATACATACTGCTGAATGTTAAAACTAAACCGAAATATACACCCGACACTTTATGATAAAAATCAATAGTCAAATATTTATATATATATATATACATATATATATATATATATATATATATATATATATATATATATATATATATACTTTACATTTATATCTTATATTTTATATTTTTATTATTATATTTTTCTATTATTTTTGATAATATTATTTTTTTATTTTGAGACCCAACTACGTGACTTTCTCAATTTAAATTTAAATTTTTTTTCCTATTTCTCCATATCATTTTTTCCAAATATTATCTAAGGTAAAGATCGGATTTTTACCTCTCCCTTATGAGATCTTAGTTTTATAACAGCTGTCGATCGACAACATCAACATGCCAGTGTCGCAGATTTTGTGCATGTCTGTGTAAATGAAAATAATCATATATATATATATATGGGAAGAGAAGGATGAAAGTAATCCGACGTGATGGGAAAATGAAAAAGGAAAACCAAAAAATGGATGTTTTTTATGTGTACATCAACGTTTCGTCTTTATTTATAAGACTTCATCAGGATGATAAAATAGAGGAAGAATGTCATGCAAGCACAGATACATGTAGGGTAGACATATTGGGAAAAATAGAATGAAATAGTGGCCAACTACTGGGTTGACGTCCGTATTTGTAGGAGAAATAGAAATGAATGTAGAAAAGAATGAGTGGGGAAAAAATGGAAGGATGGGGTGAGCCAGGACTACTGTAGCTGGTGGTAAGCGAAAGAGGTGGGGGATGAGCAGGGGTAAAGTGGATGGCAGAGAGGGAGGTGAGGAAGAGGGGGGGGTGTTTGACCAGATGGCTGCGGTTCAAGATTGAAGGGGAAAAAGTAGGTTGGAATGTTTGTGTATGGGGGGTGTATGCAGGGAACCATATATATATATATATATATATATATATATATATATATATATAATGCCAGTCACAAAAAAGGCTGCCCGAAATAGAGTGAACACAAATCTGCCACCATTATCAGAAGTTTTATTTAATTTATTCTAGCCGTTTTAAACATGTTCCGTCATTTTTCATGTGTACCCCCCATGCATCTTTGAATAATCAAAATAAAGAAAATGAACGGAAAACAAATTTTACATAAAAAATTGCATTTTTTAACTCGCGCTAGTTCAGTTGTATCCTATGGAAATTTAAAAAATAAACATTAGAAAAATAACTTTACTAGTCAAGTAGCAAGTCAGACAACTCATGCCGTCAAAACTAGATTCGTAAATGAATAATCTACTTTAAATTAAAAGTCAACGGTAGGTTATTTATTTTAGGTCATCAGAAATGAAAAAACAAACAATTTGTATTAAAAAAAGTAAATTATTGACGTAAGTTTCTGATTACATATAAATATCAGTAAACATTGACGAAGCATCATTTTTCTTTTATTTTTGACATATAGTATTTTTGACATATAGTATTTTGACATATAGTATTTTTGACATATAGTATTTTTGACACTAGTATTATATCAATAATTCTTTGAATTGCTTCATGATATCTATAGTGAAACTATGACTGCATTTGTTTTGCTGTTCATCACATTTTATTTGACGGTGATTATAAGTCTTGCCTCAGGTAATTCATATATAAAATTATATTGTCGGACCTTCGGAGTTTGTCATCGATAGCAATTAATCTGATTATACAGGATTTGATTCGAACGAGTCAATGTTATGTTATAATCACTCGGTCAATGTGTTTACAAGAATGCATTTATCTTATTTTATTCCGGGTACGAAGTTTGCTTGATTGGAGCAACTTTTAACTGATTATCTTCGTATCATCGGTTGCTTACGTCGGCTGCTTACGTCGTTAATAAAAAATTGATAAACTTACGTTTCTGTGTATATGACTAGTTTCAGATAATTAAAATAGATTTGTTTAACAAAAATATCAGATTCTCTTTTTTTAATTACTAATATATCGATAATGTATGAACACATTTTATATTATTTTTCAGTTTTATACGTGATCTGAAAGGCATGAAGAACCTTCTTTAACGAATAGTCGGTTCGTTTAATGATAAATCTCAACCATTCTGTTATCTGCGAGCCAAACCCTATCGACAATTAGTTGAGGCACCTACATTTTTTAAATGTTTATTGGCTTGTTGAGGAAGGAAAATAAATTGTTTAACATGAAACAAAACGCCGAGTAAGACCGGTTAATTAACTATTAAAATAAACGGATTCACGCATTTTTTTTATCACACGTGACAACGAATTTTGCAAGTCCAAAGCGCTTGTGAATATCGTCAAAAATAATTTTGAGTTATAAGTGCTCAACTTAGAATAGTATAGAAGGTGTAATCCCCCCCCCTGTTAATCAGCAGCAGCATAATTCTATTCCTTCACTTTCTTATTTACTTATTTTTAGTACATGTTTTTATTAAATATCCTTCTTCTTCATTTTTGTGCATACCTTCCCAGTTATTCATTCTGTTTATCAATACTAAACATTCCACCCTATCAGAGTTGCTTACTCTAATTGATTTTTCTTCTTCTTTTTTTATTATTTTCCTTTTGTTTGCCCCATTTACTCTTCTTCTTCCTAAAACTTGCATCGTCTGTGTTTATAGCCCTTACCGCCCATTCCATTGTCTTCCTCTTCAAGTTTTAAACTTCCACTCCCGTCTATTTCTCTTTTCATAAACGGTGCATAACCTGTTATTCACCCTTTCCCATTTCTTTGATCACAATGCTGCTCAGTCCAACACTTTACCCAACCACCTAATCATTCTAAACGTTCCCGACAATCCCAGGCAAATGCCAACTCGCCAGAATTACAAGAACGTCACGGAATTTCCGGTAACCTCGATAGACCAAGTCCAAGACAGAAACACTACTCTCTCTCTCTCTCTCTCTCTCTCTTTCTCTCTCTCTCTCTATCTTCCTATCTATCTATCTATCTATCTATCTATTTATCTATCCATTGATCGCGCTGGGTCACAGACGAGAACTTAAAAACCGGAAAAGGATTCTCCTCCCTTCACCTCCCAATCTTGAAAAGGCCGGTATAGTTCGGCACTGTACCGTCACAGCTGTGACATGACTGAAGTCGAACTTTACATCCTGCGCCATTTCTAGATTACTGACGTGTAATCTTGTGATGTCTATTAGTGATTAGTTCTGGTTAGGGATGAAGCACACCGAAATCCAAGATAACCAAGCAGAAGTTTATGATGGATATCGAATAAAGCCTATTCATGTAAAAATATCAGAGGTCTTCTAGGAATTTACCGGAATGGTCACTCGCAATTGACCTTTCCATCATAGGCATCGAGTAGAAACGTTTTACAACTTTTTACACCACGTGATATATCTGTATATCTGTATTTATGTAAAGTTAAGTACGTCTATATGTTTATATATTTCTATGCATAGAATTAACTCCTACACTACTTAACTGATCATTATGAATTTTGAAACACCAATTCCAGCCGTAAGGTTAGTAATGTGGGATATGTTTCGCTTAGTTTTGTTTAATGTAAAGGAGGAAAACAAGGGGTGAGAGTTTTTCGTGAAATGTAGATATTTTAACGAGAGAAATTTGACATCCATTTATAAATATTTCTCGAATTCCAATTTCTTTGGAGTAATTTAAAGGGTTTTAGAGAGCATAATAGTGGCACAACTTTCCAATGTATATCACATTCTTCTTAAGACCCTGTAAGCTAAAGTCTTTTATTCTATACGTTTTCGATAATTAAAGGCATGCAATATATTTGGATCAAATTTAGAGTAATGATTTTACACAAATGGTTTAGTATTATTAAGGGGATATTAACATTGTCCAAAAGTATTATGATCAAATGTTTAACATACCTCCTATATAAAGGGAAGTTGTATGTTTCTGTGTATGCCTGGAAAAAACTCCCACGATACTCCAAAGATATCCATAAACTTTATATTTTCTTAAACAGCGTCACCTCGGTCGCACAATATCGAAAATCTAGAAAAAGAGTTAAGTTGTATGGGGAGAAGTCGGATGGTATAGAAATGAGTATGGAGTGGATGGTATGGGAATGAATAAAAGTCAAGTGGTATGGGAAAGAGTCAAAGTCCTATGATATTGGAACGAGCCCAGGTCGTGTCGTCTGCGAAAAGAATTTGATGGTATAGGATGGAGTCTGATGTTATGGAAAGTAGTCGGAGAGGTATGGTATGAGAAGCGTCGTATAGTATTAGAATAATTAAGAGTCGTAGGTTATGGAAGGAGTCGGAGTTGTATAGTAAGGAGTCAGATGGTATGGGGAAAAGGTCGGACAGCATGGGAGGTGTACGATGGCATAGGAAGATGTCAGAGCGGATGGTATAGGACAGAATCGTGGTTGTATTGGAAGGGGTAAGGTTGTATGGGAAGGAGTCGGATAGCATGGATAGGAGTCTGGGTCGGATGGTATAGGAAGGAGTTAGATGGTATAGGAGAGAGTCGGATAGCATGATAGGGAGTCCGATGGCATGGGAAGATGTCAGAGTCGGATAATAAAGGACAGAGTCGAAGTCGTATTGGAAGGAGTCAGATTGTATGGGAAAGAGTCAGATAGCATAAGAAGGAGTTCGAGTCGGATATATAGGTAGGAGTCAGATGGTATGGGAAAGATTCGGATAGCCTGGAGGAGGTCAGATTGCATGAGAAGATGTCAGAGTCGGATAGTATAGGACAGAGTCGGAGTCGTATTGGAAGCAGTCGGGTTGTATATGAAGGAGCCGGATGGCATGGGAAGGAGTCCGAGTCGGATGGTATAGGAAGGAGTCAGATGGTATTGGAAAGAGTCGGATAGCATGGGAGAGGTCTGATGGCATGGGAAGATGTCAGAGTCGGATGGCATAGAACAGAGTCGGAGTCGTATGGAAAGGTGTCGGGTTGTATGGGAAGCAGTCGAAGGTTTGTGAAGGGCGCAATCAATTATTAATTGTCCGGGATCATTTGTTTAAGTCAGCATCGTGTAGGATAAAAAATTATAAAGTTACAGTGTTACTTTCGGTAACTAGTATATATTAAATTTCTTTGGACTATTGCTTTTATCTAAATGATGTATATTTATATTAATGTGAAATAGAGGGGTAGAGACAAACATTAGGACTTTACCGGGAACATTTGATTTACTACACGTTGTTCGGGATAAAACATTGTAAGATTTTAGTATTACTTTTCGTAATGGGTATATATTAAATCTCTTCGGACTACTGACTTCATCAACATCATGTATCTTATTAATATCGTTACATGGAGTGGGGTGACAACAAATTAGGAATTAATCCAGACTATTTGTTCTACTCGGTGTTGTCCACTATCAAACATTGTAAGATTACAGTATTACTTTTGGTAACTGATATATATTAACTTCCTTGAGACTGTTGACTTCATTAACATTACGTGCCTTCTTAATATGTTTTAATTGAGGGGGAAATTTAACATAAAGCATTAAAATAAAAGAAAGCAAAAAGATGAGCAAATGAGAAAGGGAGACTTCGGAGAAAGATGGGAAAAATGCGGAGATGGAATGAAAAAAGATAAAGCGACTACTAGAGAGAGAAAGAGAGAGAGAGAGAGAGATAGAGAGAGAGGAAGAGACATAGAAGATTTGTTATCAATATAAACACACCCTACTTAATTCTTTCTATTTTGTATGGCCCCGGGCAACACCGGGTACCCCTGCCAGTATATATATATATATATATATATATATATATATATATATATATATATGAAAAAATGTATGTTTATTTTTTACTTTTTATAGAAATCGATATGTGCGCTGCTAAAAATTCAAATTAGAAAAAATTACTGTTAACAGAATTTAATAACATTCCAATTTATTAGAAGGCCCTTCAAGTAAAATCAAATCGAGCACTGATCGAGAAATTAAAAATAGACATTCACCTAGAAGCCTCAGTGCAATATCCCGACACTGTTGTTGAGTCGTATTAGATTGTCTTGGTGTTTATGATCGCCGCTTTCAGCGTAAATATAACTTAATTTATCCGTTATCATGTGACTACCTCCAATAGCCTTAGAGACTGACCGAACGTTTACAGATTGAATGTGTTTCTGTGAATCGGGTTCGGGCCCTGTGACCGTCTGAGGTTGTCATTTATCCGCGCTGATGTAAGCCGAACGCTCGAAACGTCGTCGTATTTAGGTCAAATATTAAAAGAATCAATTAATATTGTATATTCACATATATATATATATATATATATATATATATATATATATATATATATGGTGATGAAGATGCATCGAAATTCGATTTGATCTTCTCTAACTCTGCATATAAATAAACATGTCGTCCTTATTTGTATATTCATTGTTTGAATACTTTATAAAGGGATAGGTATTGTATTTTATTAAAAGGTTATTTTCAGCATTCATGTTCTTATAATGTATATCTCTGGGTATATATATATATATATATATATATATATATATATATATATATATATATATATACGCCTATCTCGTACCTAATGACCAAAAGCATTTTTTACTCTCATGCCTCTTTTATTCCTATATAATTTTATATGCTAACTACCATATCGCAGAATGGTTGTCAAATATAATGTTTTAATATTATTATTATATTATTATTATTAGTAGTAGTAGTAGTAGTAGCGGTATTATTTTTTGATATGCAAATTACCATATAATATTACTTATATATTAGTGAAATCAAAACTGAATTATTTCTACATTTGGTTTTTGGGGAAGTGGTCATTTGATCAGTACCACTGGAGAACGATGCATTTTATAACTGTTTTGTTTCAAATCTTTGAAACAGTTACATCATAAACAGCTGATGACCCTGGTTTAATATTTCACAATTAAAGTTAAGGTTCCCTCGTTTGTTTCACATACTAGAATCTCCTTTTGTATTTTCTCATTTTCCAGCGATATGTCTATGCAAGTGCTAAGTCTGCGATATTTTGGATTTAGTAAGTATACCTCGGAATTTGAACTGCATTTTTTTCATTTGCTTAAAATAACTGAAAGCTTCGCTAGACAATATATATATATATATATATATATATATATATATATATATATATATATATATATATATATATATAGTAATGTACGAACACATATTGATGGCAGTTAAGCTACACAGAGGCGGCCACATTCTATCTCTACAGGAAATCGCCAAGCAACGTTTTACTTAGCCTCACGTTTTCTTGCAGAAAAGCGAACGCATCTGTGTCGCTTAACTGTCATACTTTACTACCACGTTCTAGTAAGATCTAGTTAGAAGTAAATACTGAAAATCTGTATACAATATATTATATCAACTTTTAATATTATACGTTTTTACACACACACACACACATATATATATATATATAATAATATTTATAATTAAATACTAATCACTTATTACCTACACACATCGATCTTTCATGCTAACGCAATCTTCAGTCGAACTCCGATCACAAATCGCCACTGATTCGCAGTCAAGAGCGTTAACCCCTCGGCCATAGGTAATTAGCTAATAATTATAGATAAATTTAACTTTGTAAATAGCGAGTAATCAACACACTGTGTTTGGATCTTGCATGAAGCTATTTGTACTGCTTGTTATTAAACTCACTCAAAGTGTAAAGGAGGCTTATAATAATATTTATAAATAAATATTAATTATTTATTACCTACAGACATCGATGTTTCATGCTAACGCAATCTTCAGTGCAGGAAGTTAATTCTTGCTTTTCTAAAGAAATTTAGATATTTATACTCACCTACAGTGCACACATGTGTACATACACATACATACACACATATTACCCATCAATATAGATCATATTAAAAATCATATATATATATATATATATATATATATATATATAAAGCGAAGTTCCGAATACATTCATCGAACACTCCGGACTAGTATTCTGCATGTGCCCGCTTCTAGATCTTAATTTCCCTTAATAAGGTGACAGTTTCCGTTGTCCGAGTAGATATGGCGACTGTTTGCGACTGTTTACAGATTCTAGGCTTACTCCGTGAACCGGCTTCTCGTCTGAAATTGTTACTTTTCTATACTGATGAGAGCAATAAGCGCTAACCGCTAGCGTCTGTAAGTATAAATAATTTAATACTTAATATTTAGAATATAAATATATGTTCGTTTAAGAAATTAAAAGTCGAGCAATCTCGGGAATGTTAAAGATAGACTATCAACTCTAAAGCGAAGTTTTGAATACGTTTGCGAACACTCTCGACTAGTCTTCTTTCTGTGCCCACTTCTAGGTACATATAGTTCATTACTTCCTCTTAATAACGTGATCATTTCCTGTAGCCGAGTGGATATCTAACTGCTTGCATTATCTAGGCTTACACTGCGAACCGGGTTCGCACCGCCCGACCGCCTTTAATTGTTACTTTTCTGCACTGATGAGAGCAATAAGCTTGTAAGTATATATATATATATATATATATATATATATATATATATGGGAAGAGAAGGATGAAGGTAATCCGAGGTAATGGGAAAATGAAAAAGGAAAACCAAAAAGGGATGTTTTTTATTTATGTGTACATCAACGTTTGGTCTATTTTTATAAGACTTCATCAGAATAATAATATAAAGAAAAATGTCATGCAAGTACAAACACATATAAGGTTGACATATTCTTCCCTTCTTCCCAATATGTCAACCCTATATGTGTTTGTACTTGCATGACATTTTTCTTCATATTATCATCCTGATGAAGTCTTATAAATAAAGACGAAACGTTGATGTACACAAAAAAAAGCATCCCTTTTTTGTTTTCCTTTTTCATTTTCCCATACATATATATATATATATATATATATATATATATATATATATATATATATATATTGTTGCGTTGAAGTCTTGCCTAATCAAGTAAGATAAAATAAAAATTATTAATATCATTTTTTTGAAAATATATATGAAGTAAAATCACTTATTTTTGTATTATTTCTAAACGCCGACATATTTCCATTTCTTGCATTGTGATTGCCTTCTAATACTCATCTATATACATATTAAACACAATGCTTCAAGCAAACTACCTCTCCTAAGTGTATATATATATATATATATATATATATATATATATATATATATATATATATATATATTAATGAAGCACTATTTATAAACGAAAACACACTCGGGATAAAAGATATTGAGATTGGTATATTTTAAATCGTTTGGAGATCTCATTTTCCCAGTCCTGGGACGGATATTCTTCAAGTAATGATATAACTTGACATCCAAACTCTCTTTCTTCTTTGTTAATAGATTACTTGTCAGAAAATATATAATGTTTGGAAATTATTTTGTTAACCAAAAGTTTTACTCATTAGAAAACTTTTAATTTGATATTTCATAGATTTATATTTTGAACTTAGTGTTTTCCTGCTTCTGCGCACGCATTCTATAAATTATTGCCTGAGCATGCGCATTGGCGATTTTCGCCTTTTCAGCGCAGTTTGCCTAATTGTTTTATTTCCAGTCAGAAAAAGGTATTACTTGTTTTTGTATTCCCTTTTAATTTAAAGCTATTTATGATTTACTTGTTTTTTTTAATACTTTATTATGTACACATATTTATTTCATGTTTTTTCTTCTTTTTTCTCACCTATTAAATTCTTTAAAAAGTAAATAAATGAATTCGAAAATTACACCATTAACTTCAATCAATAACAACGAAATAAACATATTAACGAACACGGACGCCATATTTTTTTTAATTTTCTTGAACGAAACTGTCAATCGTGTTTTCGCGTGCTGTTTAAGTTGGAGAAATGAATTCTTGAAAAGAATCATTCCGATTTCCACAAAAATTAAACGTCACCGATCGCCATAAAAGTGTCTTCTACTGGCGCATTATATTCGCCATTATCATCATTGTGCGCCGATAAAGTCATCCACGCCTTACCTCCCTTGTGCATTTCGCCTGCCACATCTCACGGCGATTTCCATCGGCATAAAGCATTTACAGAATATTTTCACTCCTACTAAAACTTGAAAACGGATGAAAGAAAAAAAGAGAAATTGTTTTCTTTCTGCGTTCAAATCGTTTTCATTTATATTTCATATACTGGAAACGAATTTATGTTCATGCCGCTTTATTCGTGTTTATATTCTCCTTCATGATTTCGTTTTATTTTACACAAAAAGTCCAATTTTATTTACTAGCTAAATACCCGCCTTTCCGAAAATGTCCGGCTTAACACTAGTATTTTTTTCAATGATTCCCCATGAAAAAGTCTGACAATTTTGTAACATTGTTAGTAAATATATTAATTTATAACGTCTGTATTAAATTATGCAACCGCTTTTTGTGTATGTCTATGTGTGTGGGTGTTTTTCACCTGTACATGACTTACCAATCATTTTGTGTATATCCTACTTATATATATATATATATATATATATATATATATATATATATATATATATATATATATATATATATATATATATATATAGTCTCCGAAGTTTCTCAACCATTAAAACTATATTAAAAAAAACTTTTAAAAAAACAACTTTTAGTCCCATGTCTTTCAGTAGAAAATAACTTATGTAAGTCAATTTATTTTTTACAGTTATTATATTAGTTTGTTGCTAACACTATTTTAAGGGATCATCAGTTGGTTACCATGAAAACATGTTTCGGGAATTTAAATATATATATATATATATATATATATATATATATATATATATATATATATATATATATATATATAATAACATTATAATAATTAGTATATAAATAAACGAATGAATATAAGATGTTAACTTCAGCTGAATTATTATTTAATTAAATTTTGACATTTTCTGCGTTCCTACTCCCAATAGTCTGCTGCAGTGTTTCAACAGTTTGATTCCAGTTTTTCCCGTTTTTTCGCCCCTTTCGGTCTTTATTTGTTGTCTTTTGTTAATGAAATTTAAGATTACCTTTTGCCGAACTTTTTATTTACCTGACATTATTTACTATTCTGGTACTTAATCAGTTTTTACGTGAAATATTAATAAATCGTTTTGAGATTCGTTTTCTCTCCTCGATGGTTCTGTTCACCCTCTCCACCTTCCGGCAACTACATCGCATTGCTACAGGCTCGGATTACAAACCTGTACTTTTATTTACAAGCAATGCTTCAAGCAAACTACAATCTCCTTATATATATATATATATATATATATATAAATATATATATATATATATATATATATATATACACGTCATACAGCGGATAACATAACACCCCTGCATATAACAGGTTTTTCATCATTTTATGTCGACTTACTAAGATTAAAATCAGGATATAAGGCCACTTAACCTCATCTTAATACTCTTTATTTTTATTATTGATCAAAATACATTAACTATCTTGATTCTTTAACATGTCCAAAATTTAAAATATTTAGGGGTCTTTATAGTGTTTTGAGAAGGAATTGAGATTAAAGAGAACCTTACTTAATTTATATCATTTTAGCAGTTATCAGATTCATTGTCGATCGAAAAGTTTTGAATTTTCAAATGGGAAATTTTGAAGACATTATGACACCAACAACTTTTTTAAATACTAAAATGAACTGAAATTTGGAGATTATTTCAGAATTCATATATATATATATATATATATATATATATATATATATATATATATATGAGAGAGAGAGAGAGAGAGAAGAAAAAAGAGTGATAAATATGCGACGATTGTCCAAATTTATTTCAAATTTCAATTGTTCAATGCAAGGTGTATTCAGTAATAAAATAGTGTTTATTATTCTTTCCTTAAGCCAAGGCTTTTCAAAGATCGAAATCTTATCATCAGAGGAGAAATACAGATGGATAAGTTGGCTTTCGGAAAAAACCAAAGTTCAAATATTTGAAAAATATGAAAATTGTTATTAAAAAATAATTTTTGTTAAAAAAAAACGCAGTGAATGAAAAGAAAAGTTCCGTGAAAAGGATATGCAAATTGTCCGGGTGGTAAATTTCCGTTGAAAAGAAGTCCGATGAATTGTAGAATGTGAAGATAAACTCTTTGCGTGGGAGCAGTGTGGAGAAAATGCTCAAAATATAGGTAAGTCCAGACGCACTTAAAGGGGAGTGAAAAGAGAGAAATTGGCCATTTTTTTTTATATACTTTCAGGACCAAATAAGGCAGATGATATCTCATTCAAGGTTTAAATCCAAATGAAACAAAAAAGGCAAAATGGTTAAAGATTTGGGGGCTGGGGGGAGGGTTTATTATGGATGAAATTGTTTAAATAGCCGTTTTGTGGGTTGGGGGGGGGGGAATAAAAAAGAAGGGAAAAGGAAAAGGAGGAAGGGTTGGTATGGGGATGCAGTTAAAGTGACAGAGAGGTTGAGGGTGTGGGCGGGCGGTAGGATGTAGGTTTTGGAGGGTAGGATTAATCTAGGATTAATATATGTATAATAAATAAATGTATATATATATATGTGTGTGTGTGTAATAAATAAATGTATATATATATATATGTATATATATGTGTAATAAATAAATGTATATATATATATGTATATATATATGTAATAAATAAATCTATATATATATATATATATAATTTTATTTACTTACTATTATATATTATTTATTTATGAATTTTCCAACAAATGTTAAGTCTACACTATTTTGAATTTAGTTAGTTTCTCTGGGAATTCAAACTGCATTTTCCTTTTTTTTTTTTGTCTTTTTGTTTAAAATAACTCAAAGCTTCTTTAGACTATATATATATATATGTAATAAATAAATGTATATATATATGTAATAAATAAATGTTTATATATATATATATATATATCTAGTAAGCTATGAAAATATATTTATGACAATTAAGCTACACAGAGGCTCCCGCGTTTCATCTCCGGGGGAATCTTCAGGTTAACGTATCGAGCACTGTTGAAGTAAATACTGAAAATTGATACATACAAAATTATATCCCCTTATAAAATTGTATGTGGATACATGAAATACTAATATATATATATATATATATATATATATATATATATATATATATACATACTAGTGTATATTCTATGATAAAAATGACACAAGAATGTTTCGCTAGTGTCACGATCATATTTAAATAAAATCATAGCGTCACGTCGGTAATTTGTATTTCATATGTTAATTATTATAATCACTTATGATTACATGAATAGCTATCGTTGACTTTAATTTAGAGGTTGATTTATTTCCGAATCAATTTTATGTGACGGTAGTTGTCTGACTTGTTATGTTCTTTTTTCACTTTAACTTACCCCTTAAAATGGGGGCATCTAGTGTCTCGAAAAGGGTACTTTTTTACTCGCTAAGTTCTGGTGACGATCGGCTTCATACAAACATATATAGACATCTTAGTATTTATTATAGAGTGAAGAATTCCTTTGTTTGTGTCCTTTATTTATAATAACTTAAATACTAAAATAGGTAGACACAATAAAATAGACACAATAGAATTCAATAAAATATGTGTAGAAACAATTATAATAGTTTATTAGAACAACAGTCAAATAAATATCACACACATACACAAACACATACACTCACACACATATATATATATGAATACTTCGAATGCAAAACGCTATAAACGCCATTCAAATATATTACAAAGTTAGCACTATAAAAAGTGTTACCTTTCAACTCTACACCTCCCACTAAAATGTTTTTTTTACATAATATGATACCGGAATAATTAATGTTTGATTTCAATTAAAATGTGTTCATATTTGAAGTCTAGATTTAATATAATCGTTCTTTTATTTATAAAGGTTTCAATTTAAACAAATTGGATTTATCGCGTTTTGCATTCGAACTCTTATATATATATATATATATATATATATATATATATATATATATATATATATATATATAATAGTTCATATATACACATATACTATTATATTATAATATAATATATATCGTATATAGATTTTCAGTATTTATTTCATATCATGAAATCGAAATAGTATATAATTAACAGAATACCAATAATTAAAAGAAAGATAAAAGAAAGTGATATACAGTCAGGTTTAGCCGCGTTATAACCAGATGCAAAAAAATAAACTTGCAAGACATTCCTAAATCTTATCGAAAAAAAAACTTATCTTAAGGGGGAAGCTTCTGGCAGATTATTAAACAAGTTTGTGAATATAGAGTAAATGTGGTTTCAATTATTTTTTTACTTTTTTTTTAGAAATATGTACAAGAGTTTTCCTTCTGAAGATGTGTACATATATTACTTTGAAATTTCCCGATATAAGGATATTGAACTCTTATAATGATAATCTAATATATAATATAAACCCATATATGGTAACAAAAATATATTTCTTATTTGTTTTTCACATATTTATTAACTATATTATTTATCTTCCTCCCACAAGGTAAGATGTGACACAAAGTCGGGAAAGTGGGATTTGTAAAAGTAAGCGCCCGAGAAGGTAAGCACTCTGGTCTACAAAAAATGCCTAGGCAGCCCTGTCGGCATTCCCCGGTAGGGGCGCCTGAGGCAGTTAGCAATAAACTTACTCATCCCAAAGAGGGGGGACCTCCTAGAACTGCACAGGACATACCCATAAACCGGCGGAAATCAAACCCCGAAGGCCAAGACGATACCGGTCTATGGGGTGCAGTATCCATCAGAACAGATACTACACTTTGATCTTGGACACATTTTTATTAACTATAATCATGCTTTATTTGCACTATCGAGCATCCACTATCGTATTAAGATAATTCTCGGTATCTGAGAAACTGGCTTGATATAATAATTATAACTATAATTATTTTCAAATTAATATATATATATATATATATATATATATATATATATATATATGCGTGTGTAAATAGTTGACCTGAAGAGCTGTGATACAAGGAAATAGTCTGTCGGTGGGTTACTATATATATATATATATATATATATATATATATATATATATATATATATATATATATATATATATATATATATATATTCCTCTCCCATTTCTATGGCAATGCGTGGTGGACACATCGGTAGATGCTCCGACTACTGAGTCAAATATGACTTTTGTACTGATGTTTGACCGGCATTGGTTGTTCCCTCTAATACTAATGAGTTCAGTGTTAGCATGAAAGACATGAGTATGCTTATTTATTTGAAAATATCAGTCATAAAATAGTATACAATGCCCTCGATAGATTTAGCACTTTAAGTAAGTTAACAACAATACGTTATTTATAGCGTAATGCAATATCTAGGCCCCGCCTACTGAGTTCTCTTGACGCCTTGCTGATATGGCAGCTGAATTTACAATTTAGAGTTTAATTTACTCTCCCCTTTCTAAAGCAATGCGTGGTAGATACATCGGTACGCGCCCCGACTACTGAGTTAAATATGACTTTTGTATTGGGGTTCGAACAGTGTGACCGATAGGGATTGTTTCCTGACATACTGATCATCGCAGGTTTGCTATGAAACATATGTGTATATGGGTTTATTTGAAAATATTATTCAGTAATAATTATATTAATCTATATATACATATATATATATATATATATATATATGTGTGTATAAACAAATTAATGTAAAACATCTGTAAATGTTTATATATTATTTGTTTATTTGTATATTTGTTGTCATATGTGCACACAAAGTGTATTTTTAAAAGAATGTCTTGAAAACAGATTTTTTAGCCGTTTCCTACGACTGTTATCAGTGTTATGAGAGGTTGTGTGAAGTGTAGATGAAAAATGTTTAGCCAATGAGATGAAGAAATATTCACATGTTAAAAGTATGTGTTAATCTAGACACCTAACCTGGCCATCAACGCGTGCGGTGTCTTGTTGAAAAAGAGAAATAACATATCAAAATGTTCTCATCTTATTTTCGTCGGACACATGTGTTGCTGTCCACGGCTTATCAGCGTGAGTGAAGCAAGTGAAATTCTAAACTCGGACCACGTTACTAAAGTCCGGCGTCCTATCCACTGGACAACGAAAACTCGCTAGTAATAGAAGATATGTATGGCATATTAATATTGTCATTCTGCCGTGTTTTTTTTCTTTCTCAGTTTTGACAATTGAACCTATTTAAACATCTTACCTAGGCGAACTACTTATCTATATATCTATATCTATTCATCTATCTAAATCCATATTTCTCTCTCTCTCTCTCTCTCTCTCTCTCTCTATATATATATATATATATATATATATATATATATATATATATATATATATATATATATAAACTAAACAAAACAAAAACAACCACGTTAAGTATTCAAAATGTTCAACTATCTGATCCTGACCAGGCTCAATGTCGTTAAACTTCAATAACCTAACGAGGACCGCTTTTTCTACTCAGGTACGCATTGCTATTATTAGTTTTCTACGATATAATTCGATTTATAAGTATTTTCTTGTTCGATTATGTTTTCTTCTGTTTATTAGATATCACACTAACGGTGATCGCTTACTGGTAACACCTCATGGTATTCCCTCGACTTCTCTTATTCTCTACTTCTTTCGATAACCATTTCTAATCACTTTGTTTTCTTCGAAGGGTTTTTCTCAAATTCGAGTGGCAATAACACTTCTCGAAATGTTAGTACTCTCCGTGCCATTGCAGTTAAAGTGTTGTCAATCCTCCTTGACTGTACACGATAATGCTGTGTGCTAACAACCATCTTCCTTGCTACCGCTTTATTTCCAGTTGTTGGAGTTATGTCGTTTTTTTCTTACATAGCTGGCCCGGATCTTATGTAGGTGGATTCCTGTGTCATGTACTATTTCAACTAACCTTTGGTCCATCAGTGTTATCTAGCTGTATGGGTGGGTTTCCACACTCCAGCATTTTCTTCTTCTAGTTCTTGTCCATCTTCGTCTTCTTTCAGTTTGTGTCTATCTTTTTCTTCTTCTTCTTTTTCTTCTTCTTCTTCTTCTTCTTCTTCTTCTTCTTCTTCTTCTTCTTCTTCTTCTTCTTCTTCTTCTTGTTATTGTTATTGTTATTATTATTTTTATTTTTCTTCTTCTTCTTCTTCTTCTTCTTCTTATTATTATTATTATTATTATTATTATTATCATCAGCATTATTATTATTATTATTATTATTATTATTATTATTCAATATTTATGCTTTATGAAGTTTTAGCTCGATTTTATATCGTTTTATTTTAGAGATATTTGCGTCTTTATGTCCTCATAAATATTTTGTAGAATCGTATATTTTTTACTCCCGTTTTTCCTGATGATTAGGGTAAGGAATATTAGAATCGGACTTTTTTACGAGCTGTAAAATTGACGCGGTCTTGGGAAAACTAAAAATACAAGAGAAAGGTGAGACAATAACTAGTAAATCAAGACATTTCTCATCTCGACCGTTCCTTCAGAAAAATATTCCTAGAATTTTTAAACTAGCAAAAGCATCCGTCTACACCGGGTCCTAGAGTTAAACAATGATAGAAAAATTACATATATTTACATTTCTCAATGAAATTTACAAACTTAACTGAGGAAAAAACCGTTGTTCTGGAAAAAGTCTTCATAGGCCTTTTTAAATATCATATTTTTTACATTACTTTTAGTTTAGTGTTCAAACAAGGCCATAATTTGAACGTTATTTTTTATTTCCATCTTCAAATATGATTTATAATTGCGTATACATTAACCTATTTACAGAGTAACTAATTCATTGCTACAAGAGCGAAGGCAGGGTCAAGGTCGTGTTTTTATATGGGGATATCCAGAGCCCCACAAAAGAATCCTTCAAAATTGATACAAAATAAAAATTAGCCAAGTCGGGAATTATTTCTCATCCTCTAACTAGGCAGACCTAACTGACACGTTATCCCTTTATCGTTTTTTGTCTGTCTGTCTGTCGATCTCCCTCTCTCTCTATCTATTTGAAATGTAGTTGTCACGGTATTCTAGCAGTAAGAGGATATGATTCAAATCATTATTGCCAGGGGTTCATTTCACTGGCGGGGCAGTTACTTACTACGCACTGATTATTGTTGATTAAATCATTATATATATATATATATATATATATATATATATATATATATATATATAAATATTTAATTGTATTTTACCGTCATACGCCGTAATTTCGGGCTTTTGGCTCTCATCAGTATGAGGAAGTGACAATTTATGAAACTCACCAGAAACGAACCGGTTCACAGACTTACGTTTGACTCTGTACGCGTTTGTCTTATTTACTCGGCCATAGTGAATTGACATGTGATATGGAGAAATAAGTTATAAATATGCCCATTACGACGAGCTGTAAACATCAAGACACTCCTACAGGACTCAACGAACTAATCGGAGCCTCACTTTGAAGCTTAGGTAAATGTCTATATTTTAATATTTCTCAACAGTTCTCAACTTTAATATATATATATATATATATATATATATATATATATATAAATATATATATATATACATATATATGTCACCCTTTCTATCACGCATTGTCTTTAAATCAAAAAAATGTTGTTTTTTGCAAAGCCAACTACATTTTACAAAATAAAGACAAAATGTAAATTATTATTTCTTTGTTATGTATATCTCTTTCTATTTCCCTCTCTCACCTCGTTTCTACTTTTTTTTCTCTCTAACTTTAACTCTCTATTTTCTTTCTAGCTATGGGCTAAATAGCATTAAAACGTATTGGTTATCTTCAGAATTTAAGCGGGAATAATCCGTTTTAGGATTAATGTACTGTACTGGTCATTCAGTTTTCATCGTTGGTGTACAATCCATTCTGGGATGAATTATCAAAACTAACTAAACAAACTTAAATAAAATAGCATATTATAGATGACAGCGAAGTATTAAAAAAAATAATTACTTGAATGTTATTAGGAAATAGGCCGATATTTAGATTTGTTTGTAAATTGATCATCATCATCTAGTCGTGGTAGTGTCATGAATCCTCCATCACACCAGGTAGGTTTTCATAGGTGCATTGTAGGTCCTCTGGTAGTTGCTTGACGTAGGTTTTGTGTGGTCTCCCCGCCGAACCACATCCTTGTGTTTGTATCAACAAAATAACATTGCTGACGATGATTGATGACCAATGCCAATTGTGTATAAAAAGACAAAAGGAAAGTTCTAGCGATAAATGTATATGACAGTGCATTCGGGTCCACTCTTTGGTACTACTTGTCAGGATGTCGTCAATGAGTTAAATAGAAATTGTCCTGGGAACTTCAGCCGTTATTTTGAATAATACATTCCTGTTAAGCAATCGTTTGGGCATTTCAGCAATTATTTCCAATCCTCTCTTGCCGATCATCGTCCAACTAAAAATTCCCTTAACCCTTATCCCCAGGTTCCCGGGCCTTAATAAGCAGTGAGCAATCAGTAAAAGCAACATGATAAACACACTTAGCTACCTCGGACGCCAATGGGTAAGATTTTCGCCTACAGCGCATTAACCTGAAATATTTCTAAACCCTATCTACTTTTTTGGGGTCTACCTTATTTGCCAATCTTATCAACTACTCAAGCCCTCTTCCACAACCATACTGGATATGACACACCATTGCATTCAATTGTGATGCACTTTTTCAATATCTAACTCTTTATCTTCCATATCGGTTAAAGGCAGTAAATGTTAATAATGTGGCAACGTTGACCCAACGGTTTACGGTTCCTGAACTATATTGCAATACTCTTTTTAGAAAAGCTCAAAACAGACAATACATGATATAGTGTTTAGAGAAACTAATCTTTTGAAAAATGTAAACTTACCTCCACAAAATTAATACACTTCTGAATCCATAACTTCATTCATGTAATCTGTATTTTTCAAAACAAAATATTTTACTGTATACAATATATTTTGATTCGTTTAATTGATTTTGAGGTGTTATCTCTTTCACGCATTATATTTTTCGAAGTGTGTCTCATGATAAACCTATACAATTGTAATAAAACTAGCTGAACGTGTATCGTGTGGCTGCCTGTGTTTCTCGCATATGCGTAAACTTGATTAATCAACCATTGATTTATAGTTCTTTATTATTAAACAGATGTATTGGGTTAGGCAAAAAGTACATTCGTTTTTGTTTGCTTCTGCCAGCTTATGTGAAATCTAAACATCAACATTAGAAACATAACCGAGTTTATGCAATTCATTTATATAGATATAGAAGGAAAGTTTGGGAGTTAGATAATACATTTTTTGTTCGGCTTCAGACAGACATATACCAAATCTCCATTATAAATTGATGATTCTTTCTATTTGAGAATTACCTATGCATTTTTTAAATTTTTATTATTATGAAATTGTTATTTACTTTATCTTCAGGTTTTACTTCGCACATTTGTTCAATCATGTGCCTGAGGATGTGTTTCTTCTCATTGACAAATACGTTGTTCGATAGCCGCCTGTTTTTATTAAAGTGTTAATTGTCTGTTACTCCCCGCTTCTCTGTTGTCAAATATTTCCCCTTTTCGCCAAACACTCTTATCAACAAATTCGTCAACCGAATGATTCGTTGATGTAATGGCATCATTTGTTGTTGGTGTTTTTTTTTTCAACACCCATTCACATTTATTAGGCGTTTGAAACTGGAGCGGTTGAGAAATTATACGATGAATATTTGATAGAGAAACACTTTTTAAACGGGAACCTGTTAATTTCGATTCAAGTCCCATTACGTATTCTGTATAATAATCTATGTGGATATAATTGATTCTATGTTTCAGAGCGTAAACTCTCCTGTCATACAATGGCGGAAAAATATACTTCGCTAGTGTGCACAATAATATTCATATTCATTTAACATAACATCCCAGTCTGTAATGTCTACAAAAAAGAAACAAAGAAAGAAAACGTCTCAAACAACAATGTTAAAAAAAACCTATCAATTGACATAAAAAAAGAAAAAAAGAGAATATAGAAAAACGGTTCTTTATGGAAATAGAGTGACAGATTCTTTTCAGAGAACACTTTATCTCCCTTATTGAATTTATAATGCCTTATTTTCCGTTGTTGACTTTATATTGAATTATCTCACTTTATTACTTTATTTTTTAAATTATTTTCCTTATTGACGATATACTGACTCATCTCCCTTGTTGATATTATTATTGAATCATATTTCTTGTTGACTTCATATTGAATTATACCCCTTGTTGACGTTTCCATGTCCTTGATGACATAAGCATTTATCGCATTATGGCGAAATTTAGCTTTACAATCTTTACTTGAATTAACATCTAATTTTTATTCATTTATTTTTAAATAAAACGAAAGCACTACATAAAAGTAAGATCGACTGCAGAGGGTCGAATCGGACTTGCTATTAAGTGTATCCTTTCCCCTGAACACGTGAAATCGTTTTATCTGGCGGTTTTTAACTCGCTAAATTCGTGTGACGTGGCGGATATACGGGGGTCTTTAAAAGTTATCACCTATGTTCAAATTATAATAAAATCAATACTGTATTTATGATGATAACAAAACTTATACACTAAAAATAAATTTAATTAAAACACTTGTCTTACTGACTTAATGCATAATGTTTACGACGCCATCTTGTTTTACCATTACAACGCCATCTTGTTTTAGCCTTAACGCCATCTTGTTCTACGCGACATTGTTTTAGCCTTAAAGCCATCTTGGTCAACGCGACATTGTTTTAGCCTTAACGCCATCTTGTTCTACGCGACATTGTTTTAGCTTTAATGCCATCTTGACGTATACAACACAAGAGTTTTTGAGAATGATAATTCTCATGGCAAAGTGGAGCATCTGGATTTTTTCCCTTTGAGGTTTCATAAAAAATTATGTTTTTGGAAGAAAACCACGAACAATTGAACAATTAAAGCCATTTATTGAAGAGGGAAGTTCGAGAATAACTTCGGGAATTTTGAAAAAGAGATGTCATCATTTGTGAGACGTTTACAGAAATGTATGATAATAGGAAACATTCGGTTAAATTACATAGGGTTTAATATATAGTTTTTATTTATAGTGTATAAGTTTAATTATCATAAAAAATACAGTTTTGATGTTATTACAATTTTGAAATAGATATATAGCTTATTGTAGACCACATATATTTATTAATCTATATATAAAAATAAATGCACGTTGGTTTTTATTATATAGTGGAAGATTAGATGCGTTTACACCACGAATAACTCCGTCAGTCAGTAAATCGGTCTGTCCAGTTCCTGTTAGACAGACTATTTCCATCGTTAAATGAGGGCATCTTATTTTAGATGTGATAAGACATTTATATGAGAGGTTTGTCGGTCGGTCAGATTGTCATACTAAAAAATTATGTAGCATTTTTTTCTGCCACGTTTATTGTACTATTCGTTTATTTTTTTATATTGATAATGGTTTTACGTTTTTCTTTGTTTCTTTATATATATATATATATATATATATATATATATATATATATATATATATATATATATATATATATATATATAAGTATACTCCAAGTAATATATATATACGCGCACATGTAAAGTTTGTATTGTTTTATTTCTGTATTTGTTTATTTTTTTATTTAATCATTTAGTTTCTTTATTTATTTACTACCTTTATCTTTCTTTTTATTATTTGGTCCTTATAATTGCTATTATTATAATTATTATTATTATTACAGCTGTTTTACCTTTATTCGCCTAAAACAAAGCATATTGTTACTAGAGCGTAAGAGGCTACTGTGGTAGCAATGAGGTATTTTGAGTGAAAATATTTGTTTACATTACATTTAAAATCAGACGTTCCGAGGAAAAAGTTATTAGAGTAGAACTTTTTTCCGGAATTTAGAAATTTCCAGTCTCAAAGGGTTGGATTCTTCTGCTAGTGGATCGGGGATATTTACGTTGGATGGAAATGTATAAGTGCAGTAAGTTCATTGGAGCACATTCCGTGGAAGCACTTGTACAGCAAGCACAAGAATGAAACTCTTCAGCGATGTGACAGTAACGGGGGCTAACCGACTGTGCGGGACCTATTAGTTAAGATATTTGTTTTCAGCCTGTCACAGAGGAAAAAGGCTAGTGTTTGGTCCCACACCCCAGAGGTGACAACAATATTGCATGCACGGGCGAATGATGGCATTATAGAAATATATGATACTGGCAGATATAATCATTTTTTTAACCCGTTAGTTGCGGCCTACATTCTTTGAAAAGACTTGGCAACATTTACGTACTCATTCTAACTCATGTTGCCTGAGAATGCCAGTCCAAAGAGTTTGAACGTTGTATATAATGTTCTGTTGCATTAGAATCATTTAAACAATAGGTAATAATATATATTTTAGACGCCTGTCAATGCAGTAAAGGGACCGCCATTAATTCTATTTGATAATGAGAGATATTGCAAAATATAAAAGGTTAATAATTGTTAACACCTGAGCAAAATTATTTTCTACATTCCTCAAAGCATACAATATTATATAAATAATACTATATATGCAATACTATAACACACACATATATATATATATATATACATATATATATATTAAGAGGAGTTACGCAATTTGCTATGCAAATAATAGCCAATGAGGGAATGTTACTACCAACACATCTGATTAGTTACTGATTAGATAGCTAGATAAAACACTACTTAAACAATAAAAAATAATGCATCAAAGCATTAAGCCTGATGATTTACTAGGGGAATGAAACATGAATGCTTCTGTGTAACTTATATTACATATATATATACATTCATAATGCTATATATATATATATATATATATATATAGATATATGTTATATTATGATATATATATATACATATACATATACATATATATATATCAATGTGTGTGCACATGTGTGTATATTTCTACTGTTATTGATTCACTTGGTCTTGTATATTGATACCTGGATGTGTAGGTGACTGTACGAACATATGGATGTGTTTGAGGGGAGGAAGGTTTGAAGGGCGCTGCCAGAATTATTCACACGCTCACTCGCCCGAGCGTTCATTTCCGAAACGCAAGTCCGTTGTACGCTGCAAATAGATATATTCACGAAGCTTGATGTGTAAATTGGCTTAATTCTAGGCTCAAATAACCATTCCGAACTTCTCACCCAACTCCACCCTTTTCTACTTTCTTATTCTATCTTCGACCTTCTTTGATTTGCTTTGTTCTAGTGGCATACACACGTCCATTTCTTACAAATCTCTCTCGTTCATTCTCCCTTTCCTTCTTTAATTTTATTTTATTTTCATTAATTTTTCTTGCAATATCTTTCTTTTTTAATAGTCTCTTGAATTGTTTTTTTCTTCGCTTCGTTCTGTAGATTTGAAAATGTTTTTCATTTGTTTTGCTAATGAATTATGTTCTCTGTGCTTTTCTTATTTCCCTTCTTCATTTTGTCTTCTAACGTTACACATATCATTGTTGGAAGTCTAAATAGTTGTATGTTACGCGGCACGTAACCTTACTCTGTGCTATATCTTTGTTGTATCGTTGAAAACCGTTACAATCTACATGGTTGTTACAAGAGTGGGAGGAACAACTAACACGCTTCTAAAATGAAGACAGAAGGGTTTATAATAATAGAGCGTACAATAATTGAGAGACATACATTAATAATCTCTGAAGCAAGATCGTAGTAGAATGCGATGCTAACTTTATATAGTTCTCTATTAGAAAGTGCATATAAGAACTCGGGTTTCGGAAGATATCGGCTTCATGATTAAAATTGCATCAAACATTGATGTTATTGCTTTTTCTCTCTGTTTGCAAAACTCAACCATGTTTGTCAAACCTAAAAGCAAAAACAACAGTTTTCCTCTACAAAACAACCACACCAAACACTATAAATAACTATTTAAACATATAAAAAACGTGAAGCATAACATTATTTCCCAAAATGACCGGAGTCAGCATTGAATAACCCCGAATTAGGTTGATATGCTGTAAAACAAAACAACCAAACAAAAAGAACAAATTGGGTAATATATTCTATCAGGTTTGAAAGAATATAATGTCGTTTTTGTCCAACACATTTATTTCATCTGAAACATTCACATTAGGGCATTTTTTATTTATACAATAATTTCCCTCATTTTCTATGACTTCTGTCCAACGATCAACTAGCTTCTTGATGCCTTCTTAAAAAATGTTCACTGATTTTTTAGAGAAAAACAAATTTAGGTCATTTTTCAGTTGGTCGTCATTTTAATAAATTTTATTGTTTAAGTGATGCTGAAACGACCGGAAAAGATGGTAGTCGGATGGAGCAATGTCAATTGAATAAGGCGGATGAGGCAAAACTTCCCAATTGAAACTCATGAACTTTTCCTGAGTGAGTTTTACTGTGTAAGATCTCGCGTTATCATGCTGAAGCACTACACCCTTCCTATTGAGTTATTCTAGTTGTTTTTTGATAAAGCCATTCTTAGATCATCCAGCTGCGAACACTATTGTACTGCTGTGATTGTTTGATTAGGCTCTAGTAACTCATAATGAATCAGTCCTATCATGTCCCACCATAAAGAGAGCATAACCTTCTTTGGGTGTAGTCCTTATTTGAAACAGGCTGTGCACTTTGGTTTCGGTCTAACCGTTGTCTTTTGCATTGGGTATTCTTATAACGAACCCATCTGTCATCTCCAGTCACAATTCTTTGCAAAAATAGTCTCGATGATTCCTGGAAAGCAAAGATGTGCAAACAGTCAATTATTGATTTCGTTGAGCGTCGGTCAAATCGTGGGGAACCCAGAGTCCAAGTTTTGAAACTTTTCCTAACTCGTGAAAGCATGAAATAATTGTGATATGGGTTGTATTGAATTGATGAGTTACTTCTTTGTTATAAGTTTGGCTTGGAGCACAGTGTAGTATATGTTCGAATACTACACTTCATATTTTCTGAACTTAGTTTGTGAAGGAAAATCCTTCTCAACTAAGACTATTTTAATTTTTGTCAAAATCTAGAATTCCCTTTTTGGGTATTTCGATTTTCTCACATTAAAAACGGACTTAGTGTCTAAATTTGCCCTAGTGGAGAGGAAAGTTAATAGGGAACCTGTCAAATTACTGACTCGTTTCTACGTTGCTTAACTTCGCATGATTCGTCTTGAACATGTGTTACCACGTGATATAAGCCGTAGATTTAAATATCTGCCTATATCTAGCTCTTACGTCGTGCATATATTTGTCTTTATTCGGTGAAAATCTATTTTCAGACTTATTTTGTCATCTGTCTCTCTCTCTCCCTCCCTCTCTCTCTCTCTCTCTCTCTCTCTCTCTATATATATATATATATATATATATAAACTTCTTTATATAATGTACTCTACATAGCATTCGAGTTGCGTGCTACGATATGAACTTCATCTCACTCCCACATTATCTATCTGTCTTTACGTGACACTGCAGTGAAATGCATCAGTGATTTATACGCACGTGTCCGGCTTCTGTTATTAAATTCATAAACCAATCCAGGAAGTCAGCCATCAATAACCACTGAATACTGGTTGTGTGACCGTAATCAACCCGATCAGTAAATGGGTGTCAGAAACTTTGATTTCTAGAAGGGGTCGGTAAGAGAATAGGTTTTGCGCACGAATCAGGAAGAGAGGTGTGAGACCATTCGCTCTGATATTTACCCCAACCCATCAGACGTTAACCCTTACCACTTTATTCAAGTGATCGATAGTTTACAGCTCGAGATTGCACGAGGACTAATTGTAGATATTTGTAAAGCTTGACGAAAGGTAGTTTGGGATTGTGGAGACGGAATTTAAGTAGTCGTGGTCATTTAAATTGTGTGATGATCTTTTAGGTAGGGAGATTGAGGTGTATAGAGTGGGAATGGAGTTTTGCTAGTATGAAAAGTGGGTTGTAGACTTAAGAAAATTGAAAAAAAGAAATCGCAATCGTTCTTATTGTTGAACGAAATAGAGATGCTTCGGGGGTTGTGATAGTTCTGATGTATTGTCGATTCGCTAGATAAAGAATCATGGACTTATGGTGGGGTTAATAAACTGATTCTTACGAATGGGCCAATTTAATGATGTAATAATATCGCGGCCACGAAACGGGCGCCCTTGCGGAAGTGAAAGAAAGGAAAGTGAGGAAGGTGACAAAAGGATTAGTGAAATTTGAGGAACAATAGGTGAGAGCCATGATAGAACGATAGAAAAGCAGACAAGAGAAGTAAGGACGCCATTAATTGGTGGTGGTGGCGTTACTCCGGAAATCAACTGAAAATGGCGGGAAATGGCTCTGGCGGTTTTCTGGAATTCGTGTGATATGTGAATAGTCAAAGTGTCCATTGCAAGTAATATTAAACCCACACATACATAGCATTAAATAATTATATATATATATATATACATACATATCATATATATATATTATATATATATGTAGTATATATATGCATTATATATATATATATATATATATATATATATATATATATATATATATATATATATATATATATATACTAGAAAGAATGTGAGCCATTTGATGTCTCATTTAAATTAAATTACAAATCCAGAAATACTGAGTATGCAAAGCTAGTTAAATATTAAAAACGCTACAGTACAAAACCTGAAATTAGTGGCTTTCTGTTCGTTTCTTTCCGTTGTTTTATCTTTGTTTGTTTTTCTCTTTCCCACTCGGTACCGGTTCATACCTTTTTAGAGCTATAGTATTAATTATGTTTGTTTCAGTGTAATTCAAGACTGACTGAGGTGTTGTATACTGGTGATTCACTGTTACTAAACAGCCAAATGCTTCAAGCTGGTAATAAAACCCAAACAATAATAGCGTAGGGAAAATAATTTTATTTAATTTACACCATGAAAATGGAAATACGCCTGTAGAACAATACATATTCTGAAACCACATGACTTCAAGTATTAAACATATATATATATATATATATATATATTCTATTTAGGGAGGAGGTACAAACATATCGTGGGGTTACATAAGTACCGGACAATATTTTTAGAGAAATATGAAATGGAAATCCTAGAACAACATCGTATTGGGTTCTTGACTTTAGAAAGAAGAACACATGAGTGCTCCACAATTCTTATGAAGTAGGTGTGCATCAAAGGCATTGAAGTCCCAGTGTAATTAAACATACTCTGATGAATTCTTAGTAAATCCTTGAACCCCACCGCAAAAGTTAATATTGTATTATCAATGATAAGCTGCGCAGAAAATTGCAGACTGTTAAGAAATTGATGACGTTAAAGAAAGTCATTTAACGGCATCAATTTCTTAATGGTTTAAACAGTCAAACTTTTAAATCTCTCATATGTGTAGAATGTCCTTACGCTCTCATGTATATTTCAACTTTACAGACGCTTTTTTAAGTTACAAACTACTTGCCGTTATAATTCAAAAATGAGCACAAAAGTAAAGTCATATTTTGTTATAACACTAAAACTAATACCGCCTGAAGATGATTTGACTATTCATATCGAAAGTACTTGCAAAAAAAAAAAAGAATGAAAAAACAAACCCATGGATCATATTTACCTCAATTTGAGCGAAACATTAGATGGACAATTCGGAAAATTGAAAAAATAAAAAAAGTCGCATCAAACAAAACCACTTCGTGTTATTTTATAATGTTTTCCTAAATGAAAATATGCTGCCTAAATACACGCAATATGT
Organism: Sepiola atlantica; assembly: GCA_963556195.1. Classification (NCBI taxonomy): domain Eukaryota; kingdom Metazoa; phylum Mollusca; class Cephalopoda; order Sepiida; family Sepiolidae; genus Sepiola; species Sepiola atlantica. The sequence continues at coordinate 51,799,371 of OY744536.1, read as the reverse complement.
ATGTATATATATATATATATATATATATATATATATATATATATATATAATATTTATATATATATATATATAAAAAAATATATATATATTTTATATATATATATATATATATGCATGCTATTTTATTTATACATATATATATATATACATGATATCTTATTTAGATATATGTGTATATGTATATATATACATAATATTTAATGTATATATATATATAGAGAGAGATATAGATATCTATGTATAATATTACATTTATATATATATATATATATATATACATACATACATACATAATATTTAAATGATATATATATATACATCATACTTAATGTATATATGTATATATACATACTATCTTATGTATATATATATATATATATATATATATATATATTAAATTTATATATGTATATTAATACATCATATTTAATTCATATAGATACACACTATTTCATTTGTATACATATATGTAGTATATTTTTCTTATATATATATTTTTTTTAAATTTATATATGTATATTAATACATCATATTTAATTCATATAGATACATACTATTTCATTTGTATACATATATGTAGTATATTTTTATTCATACAACTATTATTGGTTACATATGTGCATATATATTTCGGTTGTACTCTTCACAGAGATTCAACCTCTTCAGACCCTAGTGAGATGAATTTGGAAGACCTTCCGATTAATTCAATCTTTTTTGGGGAGTGGATATGTTTATAATTCTCACCGGTCAAGCTCAGTATCAGATTACACTCTTTACTTGTTAAGTCTTTGAATTAGTTTCGAGCTTTTAAAAAAATGATTTGTATTACTTACTGTTTTTTCTATTACTTTTTGTTTTTATTTTTTTATCATCAACTTGGCTTGAATTCCTTTCTTCTTCACTTAACACTTTCAAGTTTTAATCGACATACATACATTTTAAAGCATACATATCTGATCTTCATATAAAATGCACACGTGCGCACAAATGTTTAGATACACAAGTACACACGTAGACATACACATAAATACATATATAAAATAAAACAAACACTAATATATACGCATATATCCATACACGGATATACACATATATACACATATATACATACATATTCATATATATATATATATATATATATATATATATATATATATATATATAAACATACATACACACATGCATACGCGTACATAGTAGATGCAGTCATACATATATATTCAAAAATATACATACACTTAAACATATACATACATACATACATACATACATAAATATACAGCCCATAGTTACATCTCCTTTTCCACTGATTAGTTCAGCCTATCATTTTACAATATATATATATATAAATATATATACTTCTTTTTTATTATTCTAACGGTTTTTGAATTAACTCGTTATGAACACGTGGGCAGAGTTACATTAATGTATATGCATCACATAGAATGTACCTCCATTCATACCTACTCACATGTATAATATATACATATGCCTGTACTGCTAATATTTTACTTAAATTCTCACATACTGGTATACCATATACACATGTCTATATAAATATATAAAAATACTTACTCACATATATGGGCATGTTTATACAGCACATACATAACTACACACAGTGACATAAAAATATCCCTATCAACCTACACATACGTACACACGAAATAAATATAAAAATAACAATATAGATATATAGGTTTTACACCATACATATAAGATATTGGTTCAAGTATCAATACACACAGATACGCACACATCTGGGTCTATTAGAACCTTATTTGCGTACATTTGTTCACCATATACACATACATACATGTGAGCCACCTGCCATCCAGTTGTAAGGTTCCCCTGGTGGATGGCTATTATACAATGCGACACAACGGAGTGTGTAAATATGTTCACTGGATTATTTGTAAAAAGTTGAATATCCAGTGTAGCAGCAAGTCCTGTGAGCATATACCAGAAAGAACAGTTGGAAATAATTTATACACCATCAATTATGACTATGACATCCCTACAGCTACATATCTAGAAAACGGAGCTGTTAAACCTGACATCGTAATATGGGACAAAAGGGAGTAAGTAGCCACCCTTGTTGAAGTCAGTGTCCCTAAACAGGATTAAACAGAGCTGAATGGGAAAAGATTATGAAATACCAAGGTCTTATGTGCGACATGAAAAGAAACTGGAATCTTAGGAAAATATCTATCATACCAGTAATTATAGGAGCAATAGGACTAATGAAAAAATAATTTGAAAAGCTGTCTGGCGAGTATACCCGGTTAACCGAGTGCAAAAGAAATATGAACAATTGCACTTAAAGATACGGTTAGAATCTTAACAAAGATATCTAGGCTGGAGTGTCTGAAATAGCCGGTGAATGTCTGGCATCCGCTAGGATGCACCGTCTCCAGTTAAAATGGAAAGATAAGAAAAAAAAAGATATATACATATACATATATATACACACATATATATATATATATATATATATATATATATATATATATACATACATACATATGTACACACATGCCGATACATACCCACACACACACATACACATACACATACATACACACACATACACACACATATACCCCTTTACATATGTATAAATATGCCGTTATATATATATATATATATATATATATATATATATATATATATATATATATACATACACACAAATACACACATGTATATACATATACATCATAACAGATGCATGCACACATACATACACACATAACATATATATATATACACAAAATGATTATATATGGACGCACACAGACATACATACACATGTGTATACATACCTTTGTATGTATGCACACACATACATATTCACACAAATAGCGATATTTCTATAATTAAAACTAAAGTGCTTATATCATTCTTTATTGCTCTTATCTCAGTTTAATTAGCTTACATTTATACGTGTACTAAGATTAATACAAGGAACTTACAAGATAATTACCATAAGGCAAGCAAACTAATTAAATACAGCGTATCTAATTGCACTAGTTAATTCTATATATAGACAAGTGATAACTATGAGGAAGTACTAATCATTATAGGGGGAGGTGTAGTGATTTGTGATAATATAGATAACTTAAGTTAAAAAATATAAAAACATCAAAATAAAAATAATTACATAGATAAAAATAATAATATAGAATAAAATAAAATAAAATAAAAATAAAATTAAAATTAAAAATTAAAAAGTATAAAGAAGACGTAAATATTGAGTATGCCTTATACTAACAATGAACAGAAAATCAATAAAGTCTGAATAATAATTAAATTACAATGTGACGTTATAGTAGTTATTCGTAATCTAAAGTCTGCTTAGTGTGTGTTCCTTGAAATGTTTGCAGTTTAAACTTGTTTTTTTTTTCTGACGTTGAGTAATTTGTCCCTGTTATTAAATTTTACAATTTCAAGTTTCTCACCTAGGCATGAGAAACGGGGTGAGATGAGAGCTCTACATGTTTTAAGTTTTCTTATTATGCTCCATCTAATTATTGTTTTTTTCTTTTCATCTATCAATTTCTAGAAATATCGGGACAACGAAGTGTTACTGTATTTTTTATTTCTAAAAGATAATGTGTGCATGTAATACTAATCCTTAAAACTCCTTGACGTATTTCCTATATATAACTTGTTCTCGTCTGGATATATATATATATATATATATATATATATATATATATATATATATATATATATATATATATATATATATATATATATATATATGAACACTATTTTATTTAGACAAGCTTGTTTCGCCTTTTGAAGACTCATCAGTATAGATTAAAATAACTAGACTACCTACCAAAGGGATCAAACTAGCAATCGGTGGTCTTGTTACTCAAGGTCGTTCAAACCATGGCAGAAGGTCGTGTAAATACGTGTTTTTAATACAAACTCGTACTGGTAATTGCATGTACAATGGCAATCAAGCTACACAGAGGCTCCCGCGTTTTATCCCCGAGGGAATATTTAGGCTAAAATTCATGAAGTTATTTTTATCGGGTGTTCGTATATATTTAACATAGGACCCCACATGCTCCTCTACTCCGTGGGGATCGTTGGCCACTCACGCATAGGTGTTTGATATCCTGGTCGCGGTGCCATATGTAACAAATACCCCACTCCATTCTGCGCCACGGTACCATTAATAAGCATGTACTCCACTCGTGTCTCTGTCTCGCTGCTCATGCCGCTGGTTCTCTACACAGAGATCTTGCCAGACCGTGAACACTCTCTGGCCGATCGTCGTAGTGGCAATAAAAACGAATGTGTTGATCGAAATTCTTCCAGACCGGGATGACGATGAAGATGATGATGATGGCTTCGTTGATTCTGTGAAGGCAAATGTTATTCAAGCAGAACAAAGTGAAAGGAATAATCGTCCACAACTCGGTCGGGGTATTTTTGTAGGAAAAGTAATTATTAAACAAGGTAAAAGAAGAGAATTGATGTTACATTGAATAAATGTCTATCGTATGGTAAATGTCTTTGGCGCTAAATTATTTCGTTGGCTCTCTGTGCGTGTATGAAAATCCATTTACAACGATTATTGTCACAAGCTGAACTGATCTAATGGAACGATGGGAGGTTGTTTCTGTCCGGGTCTCTGTTCATAGTCGAGCCGGTACAAGTGAGAGCTGTTTCCTCGTTCTAACTCAAAGTCCTTTCTCTTACTGAAAAGGTATATGGTCACACTCCCCCTTTCTCCAACATACTTCTCTATGTGTTTTTCCTCTCTCAGGGGTTTGGGGGCGCGTCGTCTTTTCAATGACACAGATAAATAGGATTTCCATTTCTGATTTTATTGTTATCATAAAAGCTATTGCTCGTTTTCCTTCGTTGTGAAGCTAAGGCCGTTTACCCTAATTAATACCGACAAACTTAGATGACTATCTCTTCCCGTCAGCGATCCCTAAGTTGACTTTGAAATAAAATGGGATGTTCGTTAAGTCCTTGGTACATCTGGTTTATAACTAACGTTTGCAATGATAATCAACACTGACCATTACATGACTTTTCGTAGACATTTCGACGCTATTTTCTCGCCGTGTTTGGATAGTCGAGTCATGTCCAAAATAGGTACTAGTTTTATATCACCACCTCGTTTCTACGTAGGGTCTAGCATCATCATTAAGATGCATACTAGCGCGTAACCAGGGCACCCGATCCCCGTCGGCCCCGGCTGCTCTGTCACATTCGCCCCCTCCTTTTCTGTGTATTTTACACGTATTGGCATCTTCCAGACCGTCGCCCTTCCCCGCACACACACAGAGAACAACACAACCAAACTACAGTAATAAAAAAACTGTAACTAAAAAATAGAACAAAAGGTTTTCTTTTGTGTTTTGTTTTATTTTGTCCGTCTTTCTTTCTTTTTTTTCTTCTTCCTTTTCTCTTTCCAGTCTATTAAAACATCAGGGCTACGTATGTATGGATGTGTGTGTATGCATTTTGTGGTTCTTGTGTTGGAAAGGAGTTGGTTAAAAAATTAATTATTTACGCATGCAATTAAAAGTTTGTTACTAGAAGATGAGGGCTTGCAACGCCCTTACAGATTACTCAATCATCCCCTTCTCCTCGGAATCAATCTCTACTTCTTCACTGATCATCCACCTGGATTTCCAACAAGGGCAGCGATTCCTGCCCCCGCTCGTAGTCTGGGTGCAGTGTACTTAAGGCTAACCCTTCTTCGCTCGGTTGTCAGTGTATTCGCGCCGTCCAATTTCTCCCTACGTCTTTCTCGTGCCCATTGTCTTTTCGGCAAAAGCTAACCCTATCATTTATGTGTACAATTATCATCGGCCAAGCCACTATATAAGTTCAACCTTTTAACCTTAATTTCCCTTCCTGCCGGGCTTAATCGAACCTTCAATCTTTTTAAAGCTAATAGCTTATTACCTTCTGATTATGCAACATCTTAATACATCATAATACTTTCATAACTGTTCGGTGGGCCGACCGGTAATCTCAAACGATCGGGTATTGATTTACTCCTCTCCAGGAGTTAGGCACAAGGCCAGTTTTATCTTACTCCCACAAGTAAAATGTGACCCAAGGTCGGGTCGGGAAAGTGGGGGTTAAAATTGCCCGGGCAGCCCTGTCGGCATTCCCCGGTAGAGGCGCCTCAGGCAGTAAGCAATAAACTTAGTTCTCCCCAAAGAGGGGAGGCGAAGCCTGGGTGGACAGATCCATAGACCGGGGTAAGACCAAGCCAATACCAGTCTATGTGGTGCAGTATCCATCGGAACAGATGCTACACTTTGATCTTAGCCAAAAGGCCAAGAACATGTCGGTCTGTATCTGTAACAACGCCTCTCTTAATTTGCCGAGGTTATTATACTGGGCGACAGGTGTCTCAGCGATAGCGTATCCAACTGTGCACCTGGTGCACTCACTCGTCAATGTCAACAACTGAAATTCAAGAGCACCGCTTCGCGACTGGCGTCTTCGCCGCCTAAGTGAGATCTGTTTCCTCGTTCTAACTCAAAGTCTTGGCTTTTACTGAAAAGGTCTATGGTCACACTCTTCCTTTCTCCAACATATTTCTCTATGTGTTTCTTCTTCTCTTAAGAGTTTTTTTGGGGAGGTACGTCCCCTGTTCAATGACACAGGTAAATGGGATTTCCCTTTCTTATTTTATTGTTATCATAAAAACAAATACTCGTTATAAAAAACAAAAAGCAAACAGCTGCTTACACAGAAACAAATTTACATTTAGCTAACGATAAATAAATAAATAAACAAATAAGTAACAAAACAAAACTAAACAAAAACTTAACAATTTAAAAATTTAAACCTAAAATAGAAATACAAGGAACCACGTGTTAAAATAAATTCACCCATTTTACTGATACAACAAAAGAAACAGGATATAGATCAATCTATAGAAAACAGAACAATAGAACAGGATATAGGAAGTAACACAAACAAGACCTTTGTTCGCGGGAAGCCGAACGATTGGCTGAGAAAACAACAAAGAATCTGATTGGTTACCTAGCTAACCGTGTATATAAAAACACCAGGCAAAAATAACTCCATGCATTTGTGCATAAAGATTACCCCGGAGATTAAACGCGGAAACGTCTGTGTAGCTTAATTGTCATAATATACTTTCATAGCTTACTACCTAGCTCTACTTACGTATCGAGCACTGTTGAAGTAAATACTGAAGATTGATACATAAAAACGTATATCTCCTTATAAAATTTTATGTGGATACATGAAATACTTATATATATATATATATATATATATATATATATATATATAAATATATATATATATATATATATATATATATATATATATATATATATATATATATATAAATCCCATCCAACAGGCATCCCGTACATCAATCCACTTCTCCTTTTTTGTCCGAGCTTTAAACACCGTTTATGCGCGCATGTACACAATGTGTGAGAAACTTATTTACTACCTAGCTGTCCCTTTCTTTCTAAAATTTAATTTCTCATTTTATATTTCGATCTGATTCTAAACCCGTACGTGCGGTGAACCACGACCGTCGTAATAACCACGATAGTTCACTGGAAATTCACGTCATGCTATAAAGTAACCCACGAGATTTGTCGAACAGTCAGACTATAGCAAAATGAATGACCGATCTCGAAAATGTCAAAACATTTTCATCCCCTCCTTCACTTAAAAAATCATCAACATTCAGCAAATCACCGAATTTTAATTAAATGTTCAGTATTCATTACTTACCGATCACGGAATATAAACAAACATCACTTAATTAGAAAGTTAAGTGCAAATGTATTCTTTTATGTAAACAAAAACACCTTTACTAAAGTTTTATCACAGGGTACAAAAAGAAACGCGTGCATGTATTTTCTTAATGAAAATTAAGCTTTAGGGAGGTTAAAATAGAAAACATCTTTAAAATATAGTTCTCATATATTACGAAAAAAACCCTCTAAAGTCCATGTTAATAGAATCAACATAACTGGAAGATAAATGTATTTCTCGAATTAAATAATACCATTGTAGAAATAATACGACGTGATTTTCTGATACATGTACAGATTTAATGAAAGAGAACTTTCAAAAAAGCATTAGAAACCTTTAAAACAGTCATATTTTGGGTTTTTCTTTCTAAACGGACTACTATTTTAAGAAATGAACATTTGTTAATATGTTATTATTTTAAACTCCCCTTTATTTACTATATATTATTATTTTAATATCTCGTATATTTTGTTTTATTTTCGCACACATTTCAGATGAAATGTATTTATTAGTATTAAATTGTATTTTTCATCACGAAATAAAATTCTAATTTATTTTGAAGAATTGAAACCCGAACTTTAGTGCAATGCCTTAATCGGTAGCCGCCATATTGTAATGTTCTTATTATTTTGTTTCGCACTTTACATCTATAAAAAGAAAATAGTTTTTATATTATTTCATTCATAAAATATCGTAGAGTTTACGTACGTGATTTCCATCCATAAATAAAGTACCTTACTTTTATTCTATTTATACAACACTTTTTAAAAAGTATTGTATAAATACAGATTTTGTCTTTCCTTTAGCCGCATATTTTAAACGTAAAAAAGATCAAATATAAAATCCATTATAAATCCTCACATACATACCAAAAAATCAACAAAGCACACTCCGTTAACCACCAATTAAACTACCAAAACGATGAACATCTTACTAATTCTGTAAAGACCTGGTCACGAATTCTTCTACCTTACTCTCAATTAACGACCAAATCATCTAACCTCACTTGTTATAGCCCAACTTCATAGACTAGATTTTGCAATATTTGCAATAAGATGAATATATTAGGGAGAGATATCCTTTATCCGTCTAACATTTGGTAATATTCAAAGAGTGATCAGAAAAAAAATGAACTCATGCATCGACCGCATGCCACTATACAAACAATATAAAAATATGTCTATTACAACGAGACTTTAATTGTACACCGAAAATAGAAAACAATTATGGATATACAAACTATATTTATATCTGACGTATATTTTCATATAAAACAAAGAGACAAAACGAAAGAAAAAGGAAGCCAACTGATAGACTGATGTTTTACCTGCTTTTAGTGTTGAATTAATTAAAAAAACACCAGTAAAATATGTAAAATGTAATTTTTGCCAGCCATGCATTAATTATGCCCCGGCTAAATTCAAAGATAATGCATATTGCAGTATATATTAGCATATCAGTGCCACACTGAATGAATCATGTAAGGTTTATAAGTGAAGCGTTCGAATGCAAAACGCGATAAACGCCATTTTCACAATCACGAAACTGTCCCTATAAAAAATGTTGCATTTCAACAATCGACGACACCCAAACACTATGTTTTACATAATATGATACCGAAATAATTTATATTTAATTTCAATTGTAATCAACTTTTATTTAAAGTCTAGATTTTATATATTCGTGTTTTTATTTTTTAAGTTCTCAATTTAAAGGAATTGGATTTATCGCGTTTTGCGATCGAACTCTTCAAGTGTACTCTTTCATTACTGACAAAATTACGGCTTTCCTTAAACAATGGATTGCTCACCCGTAAATCCTAACTCGAATAGGAAGTACCTGTGAAGGAAACATCTGACAATGAAATCGAATCTATTGTTTATCGAGGCTATATGTACAAAATATACGCCTATATATTAAAAAAAATCTGCAAACAATATTAAAGAGACATTCGCAACGTGAATACATATGTTTAACAATAACACAAGTCAGTCGTGAAGTTGCGTGCCTCCACCTGACAACATAATGATGCGCCAACGTTTTTTCTTCATATTTTATGAAGTATTCCAGCAGTTATGCAATGGAAACTGTAATACCTCAAACACGATTTGTCTTATTAGGCTGGAAGTTTGCATGATGGATATGAAAGAGAATCAAATTTGGACAAATCGAACGTTGAAATACGATAAAAGTTTTGATATCTACTGATTTTTTTTCAAGATCAAACTTTAAGGTAACATAAGATAGTAACAATATGAGCTAATTAGCAAGCTTATTTGATGAACAGAACCGAAGTTATCACCAAATGTATGACTTTCGATTTTTCAATGATTTGGATCTTGATCTTAAACCTAGAGATCATAAAATTAAATCAGTTCTTAGTAAGAGAATAACTGGTATTTGTGCTAAGTTTGGTGATGATTAGTCATACGATATTGGCTCTAGGCTGTCCACACACAAAAAAAAAACAGAGTGAAAATCCTGATCGAAAATATATGAAGAATGGAGTTGATTCGGCATGAAATAACTCGAAAACGGTTGATATACCGTAAAACATCACGCTGATCGTTCTTCTATACAAATCCTTTGTTCTTTCTTTCTCCTCTGAGAAAATCTGTTTTACTTAGTTTTTTGTTCGTTTTTTCCAGCGTCTGATCTTCTTTCGCGATTGAACACTGACTTTTACGTACTTAACCCTGTCAAAACGAATCACCTTATTTGTCGTGGGCAACGCAATAAAAAGGCAACGTCCTCTCGGGACAAACAACATGCTAAGACTCACGTTAGATAAATCCGTTCTAAGCAAGTTCTTTACAAAAAATAAGTTCGCTTGAAGCATTCAGCATGAAAAAGCACAATAAATACCATGTACCTTCTAAATACCTCCTTAAATAGAATATTACACACTTCTGATGATCGAAAAACCGTGAAATATTCAAACGAATTGCATTTATTATTCCCTATACTCAATATATATATATATATATATATATATATATATATATATATATATATATATATATATATATATATTAGTGTTAGAGTTAAATGAATTCCAGAAGGAAATCCGGGTATGAGAGCTCAATGTAATAACCATATAAAAAATAAAGTAAAATAAAGTAACAAAGAATCACAAAATCGCCGGTGCAATAATTTATTTCGATTCTGTAATCTTGTCAGGCATCCAAGCGAGTTTATTTAATTTTTGAAAATGAAAAAAGAGAAATTAACACTCATCATTTCAATATACATAAAGAGAGAGAGCGCAACATATTTAATACATATCTCCAGAGAGGGGGAAATGCATTATTAAGCCGAATATTAAGAGAGATGCGAGTAACAACATACTTATATATATATATATAATATATATATATATATATATATATATATATATACATAATATATATATATATAATATATATATATAAATGGAGAGTGTACGATTTATTACGGGAGGCAATACAGTGAGGGGGAAAGAGAACAATACATATAGAGAGGGGGAAATTGTAAGATTCACCACGGAGTTGATAAGGAAGTTGAGGTATCCAAAAACGAGGTCAGTTTGTCCATCGTCACTGTCTAGGTACCCGCAACCGCCCCAAGCACCTTCAAACCGTTTCTGAAGGCGTGACATCCAAATTGTGTGTCTGGTGATTGATAATTTAGCTTGAAAGTTGGAGGAAGGAAAGACACAACTGAACAGACAATTAAGTTTAGAGTCAATGTCATACACATACACACACCCACACACACACACACACACACATATATATATATATATATATATATATATATATATATATATATATATATATATATATATATATATATATATATATATCGATCCAGTCTATATCAATTAAAATTATAGCAATTCAATTTACCACAAGGTCATTTTTTCAATGTTTAAATTTATGAACTATTTGGAAAATTGAAAAATAAAAAAAGGTCTTATCAAGCAAACAATATTCCGTGTTATTTAATATTGTTTGCCTAAATGTGCAGTGCAACCCATTCTCTTAGCTGAGAACAAACACGCATCCTTCATAAATTGTCCATATTATCTCAGTATGGGCTTCCTTTCCTGTGCATCTTTTCGGAAGTATGCTCGAAATGAACGTTGAACACGTGTTTATGATTACATTTTTGCGAATTCAAGGACGCAGAACGCCTTTTCTGGTTGAGTGAACGCTATTACTTAATGTAAAAAAAATATTCAAAAAACTCATGAATTTGGCTTTAATTACTTTTTATAGAAATCGCTTTAGACAAGACAGGAAACCACTTCATGTAAAAACAACGATAAGTGTTAGATGGATAGATTCCGACCTAGCAAACAGCAATACTTCCCTCATGATCAGAAATATCGCTCATGGAATGTGAGGACTAAAGGACAAAATAAAGTAAGCGAGAGTTACGAGACTGCCGAAAAATCACTTTATACTCTTCTTAATTATCATCATCACATTATTAGCAGTATTATTACTACTACTACATCCAATATGGTGCTAAGATCGCTGTAAAATGGTTGAATTATTGTATCGCTAGAGACATCTAATGCACTCTTCTGTCTATATAAGTCAGATGCGTCCTTAGATGTAGTACTACTACTATATCTAAGGAGGCGCTGATCCGAGCGCTCTTCATAGCCTAGACAGTGTAAAATCGACTCCGTAATCTAGTGGGGTACGATCTCTCCTGTTGACTTTACGGACCTCTATCTCACAGAAACGATAGTCCTCGCCCCTCTCTACTCCGTCAATTCTTCCATATAAGGTGCTCGACTGAGCTCCATTTCTTGTTCCTTTTGTATAACATTCATTGCACGAATTCGTTTGTCTACCAAAACGGAATGTTTTTTCTTTCCTTCATATGCCTAGTATCAAGCGAAATTTCTATGAACAGGGCTTATATGCAAGTACTCCTCGTCTGTCGGACACATTATTACGGGACTGCTTCCCTTCAGATTACAACATGCCCATCTTCAAATCTAATGTAAACAGATTCCTGTCTTGAACTCAATACACAATTCTCAAACCGCACATAACTTAATTCATTTCTCAAGTGATGACCATTCTATCTCGTTTGCCTATATCCTTGAGTGGCTTTTGGCCTGAATAAGTTTTGATCTATTAGTTAAAATTTGCTTAACTTAATATTTTATCAGTTAATTTACGTACGTGTTCGTTGTGAGTACAGACACACGTATGTAAATTAGATGGCTACGTTAAAAAGAGAGGGTCACATTTTCTCTGAATGTTCAAAGCGATAAGAGGGACTCAATGACATACATAAATGAAGCAAAGACAGAAATGGATAGTTTGTCGTTATATTTAACAATTCTAAAGTAAATAGGAAACTGTTGCGGCGATTCAAAATTTATGATTGTTTGGGGAATTTATTTAAATTTTAATGAAATATTATCTATTTAAAAAACATGTGAGCGTCGATTGAGTGAAGAGAGATCAAGAGAGAGAAAGTGAGAGAAAGTGAGAGAAAGAGAGAGAAAGAGAGAGAAAGTGAGAGAGCGGCTGTGTTTAATCAACTGAATAATTCATAACGGTTACGTATCCTAAATAACGTTTCATGGAACTAACTATTTTTATAGTAACAGAACAATTTCTTATGTATACCATCTTACTTACACAAGTTGGTAAGAATATTTAAAAAAATAGTCAATATGTTAGTTTGATAAAGACAATATTTCTATATGATTTCAAAATTAATATGTCGCAACGGATAAAGTACCATTGGTTCTAAGTGAGAAATTTCTTGGGAGTTTAAGGTTCAATCATAATTACAAGTTATTCTATATAAAATTGAATAAAAAAAATGTTATGGCTGATTGAACGAGACTAATCTGTAACCAGGAATTAAATAAAGGTTTGAATAAGAAATGGTGTATAGATTATTTAGTTCAACATAAAGATTCCCGATTATTTTGAGAATTCCGACTACTGTTCTTATTTTGAGTTTTATTCGCACAACGTTTGTTAGAATAACATCCACAATAAAAACAGTAGATCGAATAATCCAAATAATACAAATTATCAATCTTCATCTAAAAAAATTAGAAACAAAGATTTTTGATATAAAAACATTTTCGAGTTACAAAATGCACATTGAGAAAGTGGTAGCTTACATCGATTGAAACGTTGTTAAAAAAACATCCAAGATTAGAACAGTAGCTCGAATAATCCAAATACTCCAAATAATATCCAAAATATAACAGAAGATTTTAACGCTCAAACCTATTTTTTGTCCCATTACTTATCTAACTCAGTACGATATGAACACTGAACCATAACGTCTCGATCAAAAATTTCAAAGAACTCCGTTGTGCCTGCGAAACACTACCCGCAAGTGCCGCCGGCAACATATATCGAAAAATAGAAATGAGATGAATCGCATTTGTCCGATTTCATTTTCGTTTCGTCGAGTGAGTGTTGCACTGGCCCGACGCTGAATTGACGTGGCAATAGACCAAACCATTCCACTTTCTATAATTACCCGGCTCACGGCCGATATTCGCGTAATTGAAGCGACCAGATTCATTACAGGCTCCATAATGGAATATATAATCAGACTCATTTCCGAACCGGCAGATATGTCGGAAGTATTTGAGGAGAAAATCGCCCAAGGCTAAGATGGACACTACTTCATTGTTGAATATTGAAACCCTGTCTATTTATTTAATCGTTGGGTA
>OY744536.1:51759865-51779865 GCA_963556195.1 Sepiola atlantica | reverse complement strand
TGGGATTATTTTAAATATAGTTTTGGTTTGGTAGTTTTGTTTTACGGCATATCAACCCTTTTTGGGTTATTTAATGCCGAATCTGGTCATTATAGTAAAAGTTTTTATGCTTCAAGTTCTTTATATCTTCAAATGTTTAATCATCGTTTTTGGTTTGGTAGTTTTGTTTTACGGCATATCAACCCTTTTTGGGTTATTTAATGCCGAATCTGGTCATTATAGTGAAAGTTTTTATGCTTCAAGTTCTTTATATCTTCAAATGTTTAATCATGGTTTTTGGTTTGGTAGTTTTGTCATTATAGTAAAAGATTTATGCTTCAAGTTCTAAAAATAAAATAAAAAAGGGGAGGGAGAAAGGGAGAGGGGCTGTTGTTTTTGTTTTTGGTTTTGTAGAACATAATTAAGTTTTACAAAAAAAAAAAAAAAGAAGAAAAAAAAAAAAAAAAAAAAAAAAAAAACGTCAATGTAGGTGAATTTCGTCTCAGAGAGCCACAGGGCAGCCTGATCTGGTATCACCAGAAATATAGTTTTAATGGTTGAGAAACTTCCAAGACTATATATATATATATATATATATATATATATATATATATATATATATATATATATATATATATATATATAGTGCTAAATAAATTACATGATTTATAACATTATGTATTATGGTCCCAAGAATTTAATATCCACACAGGTCTGGCGTACGAGCGTTTAATATACGGTTTGGAATCATATTTAATATTATCATTTTCTACATACATATATATGAGTTCTGATATGTCACCTCTTCAGCGCAATATAGTTAGGCCGTCCGCAGAACACAGACCACTGAGTGAAAACATAAATATCCTTTTTTAAAGATATATCTTATCGTAAGAGGAATTCAAACAGATAAGTTGGAAAGGGGAATTTGAAAAGATATGCGGATAAAATTAAATAAAACAAAATATCCAATGCAAAACGAAAAAGTTGAAAATATAAGAAAAGAGTCACCATTGAAAGCGCTATGCATGTTTGTGCTCCTCTGACGATAACATAAAGTTTTTTGAAAAGCCATAGCTTAGGGAAGGAAACATGAATTTCTTTTATGTTTAACCCCATGTCTTGAACAATTGAAGCCGTAATAGAGGTTGTACTTTGTACAATCTTTATTCTCACCTTTTACTTGCTTATATATATATATATATATATATATATATATATATATTTATATATTTATATATATATAAATATATATATATATATATATATATATATATATATATATATATATATATATATATATATATATATATATATATATATATATATATACGTGTGTGTGTACGTGTTTTGTTTCATAACCATTAATCCGATTCTTTTACAATCTGGAGAGTTTATATAATTGCATCTGTTATTTCTCCACTTTTCCTCGCCAATGACGGAGCTTTGCACGTCCATACAATCTATTTTAACGCGACCGTCGCAAATGAGGTAAGTGCTTGATAATGATTCTCTCTCCTAATTGATTTTCCTTTCTTTTGGTATATAATAGGCAGATAAGCGAAACATCCAATATGTTTAAGAGTACGAGTATGAGGAGAGCGTGCAGTGGCGCGAAACAAAGTAAAAAAAAGAGAAAAATGAGTGTAAGTAGGAAAAGAAAATGGCGCAAAATGATGGCCAATATGCGCAATTGATGCTTAGCGTATTGTTTTTTTAGATGTCTCCACACATTTTCGTTAGTAGTTAGGGCCGTCTATCCGTCTATCGGTCTGTTTACCTGTCACGCTTCTTACTGAAATGTTATTTCAAACGCTTAATGTACATATTTAATGAACATATCGTAATTTAAATGTGTTGACGCTTTTCCATTAAAATCCAAACGTCAGTCCGTCGGTTTGTATACATCACTTGAAAATAGCGTTTTTATAGAATAATGCAAAGAGTGAATCGGAAAATTGCAGGAATATCAGTTATTTCGTATAGTCCTAGACGCCGTAGCCTAAAAACTGGCATATTCGTCGGGGATACGTTATCGACAATCCATTCGACAGAGGTGTGCCGCGGTGGCATCATCCGGCCGTGCTCACGCTATTATAGCGTAGCCAGAGTGTACCGCCTATTTAGTGCAGTAGTCTATCCTTTCTCTCAATGTTCATGCCGTGAACCATATCTGCATACGGTGAGAAGGAAGTAACTATCATCATGGATTCCACAGCTTAAAGACTGGCATACCTCTCGAGGATACTTACCTGACACAGCTTGAGTAGGGGTTCGTATTAGTCGGCGATACGTCCTCGACGATAAACCTGACAGTAACTTTGTTGCTGTCATGCTGAGGTATGGTTCTTTTTAGCCCAAGGAGGTCCACATTCTTAGGCGTAACCTTCTCGATGAGAAGAGGTTAGATTATTGCTAATTTCTTGATACGCCCATACCGAAGAATGCCGACAGACCTGCTTAAACAGCTATTGTAAGGCAACATCCCAGTGCGTTGGTTTATTAACTAAAAACCTAACACTATATATAATCTTCTGGAGAGAAAGTAAATAAAGTACCTCTCGAGGAAAGGTCCTCGATAACGAATCCGACGCTGGGTAGGTCGCGGTGACCTGCTCTGTCTTGGTGAGGTATGACCTTGTTTCGCTATAAGAAGTGCACACTCTGAGAATTTACCCTTTTATTTAAGTAGGGTATATTGTATTGCCAATTGCCTGAGGCGATCATACCGGAGATTGGCGACAAGAGTACGTAGGGAACTATTTGTGGGGATAGAGTGCATTCTCTATTGTACACTGGCTTTACTTTACCAACCTTCCGGTCTTGTTTAACATATTCCCGAAGTGTGAGCAAAGCAACTGCTATCGTTGACGTCTGAGTTTAAAGACGGGCCTATTAGTCGAGAATATGTCTTCGACAATCAATACTACTGAGGGTGGGCCACTCTGGCATCGTCTGGCCTTCCTTCATCAGGATCAGCTCTGGGAGGTGCCTTATCAACGGTTATTACCTACTCTCTTAGAGAAGGTGTTGGTTTATCGCTAATTGTGTGTAGCGTCCCTACTGGGAAATTAAAGCAGTACTACTAAGGCTTTTCGCGGAGACATTGGTGTCCTACAATTCTATAACGCTGACATTTCATATATTCCACTTTCCTTGTCTATCCATACACATTCATGCGGCGAAGACGAAGTAAATACCAGTATTATCGTAGCACACTTGCGTTTATATATGGAAGCCGAAAATACTTCAACATAATAGAGCTGTCAGGGGAGAAAATATCCAACGCAATTTGTTTGAAGTGACCAAACCTGTATGAATAAGCTTGTCATTTGGTAATTGTTTTCTATGCTTTCTGCCGGGATCTGTTAACACTTTTGTCATTATTGCTGCTTACTGTACGATATCACAGTTCGTTTGGGAACAGTTATATTACTACGATATATAAACGAATTGTGATAAGCACTAATATTTGCAATTGTTTGCATTTATTTATAAACAGAGAAACGACTATTTGCCAAGCTGTATCACACGCTTAACTGCATGGAAATATCAGTGTGCATTAATCTCTCTACCTGCTGCATTCTGTTCACATACACGGGTATGCTACACAAATTCAGTAAACGTAAATTTTCAGTTTTGTTTCAAATAACTTTCTGTATTACTCGCTCAGAATTTATTTAAAATGTAATAGTTTACTATTAAATGTATGTCTATTTGGTATATGTAAATAAGATGACAGTTGCTCCTTGATAATAAAATGCATTAAGTAGTCATTTTATAAAAATTTTCACTGAAAAAGTATTGTTATATAAAGAGTGAAATATCTTATGGTTTGCCTGACGATTCCCTACGGTGATGAAGCGCGCAAGACTCTGTGTAGTTTAATTGCTAGAAATATATTTTCATAACTTACTACCTATCTCTACTCACGTATTGAGCACCGAAAAAGTAAATACTGAAAATTGATATATAAAATATTATATCTCCTTATAACATTTTATGTGGATACATGAAATAATAATATATAAATACATATATATATATATATATATATATATATATATATATATATATATATATATATATATATATATATATATATATATATATCTGTATATATATGTGTGGGTGTGTGCGTGCACATGGGTGTAATCATTCAATGGAAAATAATCCGCACGCAAGAGGATGATAACATTGAAAAGTAAAAATAATAAACCAACAAATATGTGTGTAATTTACAATTTCGTACTAAGTGTCTTGGACGATTTTAGAAGTAAGGTAAGTCCCAATTTTTATTTTCGTGTAACTATCTTGTCAGGATATGCTATAGCAAATTTTAAGACACGTTGGTCTTTTTGCAAGCCTTCAATGACGTGTTAACAAGTTTGTGAAAATCGTGAACTGAAATAAATATGTGTCTATCTGGTCAACAGAGTACATATTACGGTCTTATGTCTGGGCGTTGGCTACCTGTTTTATTTTTCGGTCTAAAGGATTAAAAAAACAAAACATGAGAGAAAAGTAAAAAAACGAATGTTCTCTAGTAAAGTCTGATTGGCTGATGTTGTTGTGGGTGTTTTACCTGTGATCTACAAAAAAATGCATATGTGGGCGTTTGCTGTCTGTTTCTTTTCTGCTATAAATTGACAAACAAGAAAAAAGTTAAAAGAAGGAGAGCAATGGTTTCCTCGTAAAATCTGATAGTGTGGGTTTATATTTGATCAATTTTTAAGGGTCTATTTCTGAAATTGAACGTGCTGTGTTTTGTTGTGTGATATTTTTTGCGTTGTCAGCGTTTTTTTTTTCGTGTTGCCCAGATTAGTTGAATCACCAATATCTGTATATATGTTTGTTATATATACATATATATATATATATATATATATATATATATATATATATATATATATATATATATATATGTGTGTGTGTTTATATATGTATATTTATGTATATATATACATATATATATATACGTATATATGTGTATATATATATATATATGTAATAATATTTGTTATTATTTATTATCTATGTACGTATACGTTTCGTCCTTAAACCGGGACTCATCAGCATAGAGATATGACAATTCACTACCGGTCAAACGATTCGAAACACCGGATTACAAGTATTTTACAACTCAAATCCGACGCCTTAACCACGCGGCTAATTTTAAATAGCGAATAAACTGTGATAATTTTAACACATAATCGGCGGCTATAACGTCCAGAGCGTTCTACTTTTTTTTTAGGAAGGAACGATGCATTTAAAGCTAGTTACGTCATGTTGTGTTAATACTACACATCCAGTGCTCTACTTTTTCGAGGAGCGACAAATAATAAAATGTGTTATTGTTTATTATCTATGTATGTATACGTTTCGTCCTTAAACCGGGACTCATCAGTATAGAGATATGCTTATTCACTACCGGTCATGCGATTTAAAACCCCGGATTACGAGTATTTTACAATCTGTGCATTCATCAGCCATTGTGATCGCTGTTAACCATCGTCCATCTTTATGTTCATGTATGTTTCTGGCCATCGTCTTGCAACGATCTAGATAACTGACGGATATTGCGATTCAACGTAATAATATACTTATTCCAGCCATGTAAACAAAGTTTGAACATCAGGACATTGTCACTTGTTCACTATGTACCATTATGGGACCTATGCGTTTCTTGTGTAATATATATAAACAAATTATATCAGCGATTAACCATTATATAACATAAAAGAATATAAACACATCCAGGGCTCCAGAAATAGTGATAAAGCTTTTACATTATTATTATGTACGGTTTATTTATTAAAATAAATATATATCAGATATATTATATTATAATTAACGCTATACACTATCAGATTAAAGATCTAATATGTGTATGTTTAGCTTGACTTTTCAAATGATGAAATGATGTTGACGTATAATTGTGTTTCATTTTCTATAGTATGATGATATTTATTTAAAATTGTTCGCTCATATATAAACTTGGGGTCACAAAGATACTCAGACACACACTCATACACAAACAGACACACACACCTATATATATATATATATATATATATATATATATATATATATATATATAAATAATGCAAAATGAAACAAGAAAATAAGAAAGCTGTTTATATGGACATGGGCGTTTAGGCTTTATTGTTTAAAGACTTTCATAAGATGACTTATGTGAAGAAAAACATAGAAGTTGAAATTTAAAACACGTTGTACGTAAATAACACGGAGGAATGAGTCATCCTTTTTATCGAAAAAAGCATGACGATATTACAATTGTTTCGCAACTAGAAATATGCTACAATTATAATCAATGACTCGCTACTTTTTTAGAAACCACAATGAAAGTCATATAGATCCAGCACAAAGGCCGTGAAAAAAACAGAAACTTTCATATATATATATATATATATATATATATATATATATATACAGGGTGGGCAAAAATAAGGGTCCTATTTTTAAAAATTCATAACTTTTTTATTTATTGATTTTTTTAAAATTTTTTTTTTAGAATAAGTTAAGGACCCCTTCCGAAGCAAGCATGAGCCGTATTAGCCCTAAGGAACGTACCCTCATTTAGAAAACATTATTTTTGCTTAAAAAACTCAAAACAGTGTAAAAAACAATACTTTAATTTTTGTAAGTTTTTAGAAGTGTTTTTCGGCTAAAATTTGTTTTGTTTATTTCAAAAAATCTCGGAAGGGTCAGTCTACACACACATAAAGTTTGGTGAGTTTACCTTTTATTTTGTGGAAGTTATTCAAATTCAAGTTATTCAAATTTAAAGATAGGACCCTTATTTTGGCCCACCCTGTATATATACTAGCGAGATGCGTGTAAGGGCGTCGCCCGAGAAAATCGAAGAACCCAAGAAACTTATATTTTTATGAACACAACCCAATCCACAGAATGAGGCATATTTTTATATGCATTGTATGTGATTTAAAGAAAAATTAGAAAATCTTTCGGAAAACAACTTTAGTATGATGATGATGATGATGATGATGATGATGATGATGATGATGATGATGATGATGATGATGATGATGATGATGATGATGATGATGATGATGATGATGATGATGATGATGATGATGATGATGATGATGATGATGATGATGATGATGATGATGATGATGATGATGATGATGATGATGATGATGATGATGATGATGATGATGATGATGATGATGATGATGATGATGATGATGATGATGATGATGATGATGATGATGATGATGATGATGATGATGATGATGATGATGATGATGATGATGATGATGATGATGATGATGATGATGATGATGATGATGATGATGATGATGATGATGATGATGATGATGATGATGATGATGATGATGATGATGATGATGATGATGATGATGATGATGATGATGATGATGATGATGATGATGATGATGATGATGATGATGATGATGATGATGATGATGATGATGATGATGATGATGATGATGATGATGATGATGATGATGATGATGATGATGATGATGATGATGATGATGATGATGATGATGATGATGATGATGATGATGATGATGATGATGATGATGATGATGATGATGATGATGATGATGATGATGATGATGATGATGATGATGATGATGATGATGATGATGATGATGATGATGATGATGATGATGATGATGATGATGATGATGATGATGATGATGATGATGATGATGATGATGATGATGATGATGATGATGATGATGATGATGATGATGATGATGATGATGATGATGATGATGATGATGATGATGATGATGATGATGATGATGATGATGATGATGATGATGATGATGATGATGATGATGATGATGATGATGATGATGATGATGATGATGATGATGATGATGATGATGATGATGATGATGATGATGATGATGATGATGATGATGATGATGATGATGATGATGATGATGATGATGATGATGATGATGATGATGATGATGATGATGATGATGATGATGATGATGATGATGATGATGATGATGATGATGATGATGATGATGATGATGATGATGATGATGATGATGATGATGATGATGATGATGATGATGATGATGATGATGATGATGATGATGATGATGATGATGATGATGATGATGATGATGATGATGATGATGATGATGATGATGATGATGATGATGATGATGATGATGATGATGATGATGATGATGATGATGATGATGATGATGATGATGATGATGATGATGATGATGATGATGATGATGATGATGATGATGATGATGATGATGATGATGATGATGATGATGATGATGATGATGATGATGATGATGATGATGATGATGATGATGATGATGATGATGATGATGATGATGATGATGATGATGATGATGATGATGATGATGATGATGATGATGATGATGATGATGATGATGATGATGATGATGATGATGATGATGATGATGATGATGATGATGATGATGATGATGATGATGATGATGATGATGATGATGATGATGATGATGATGATGATGATGATGATGATGATGATGATGATGATGATGATGATGATGATGATGATGATGATGATGATGATGATGATGATGATGATGATGATGATGATGATGATGATGATGATGATGATGATGATGATGATGATGATGATGATGATGATGATGATGATGATGATGATGATGATGATGATGATGATGATGATGATGATGATGATGATGATGATGATGATGATGATGATGATGATGATGATGATGATGATGATGATGATGATGATGATGATGATGATGATAATAATAATAATAATAATAATGGACAGAGGGTCGAGGAGGGAAAGCGCAAACCAGACCTCCACTGGAAGAGCGCGGACAGCTCTGGGACCTTGAGGAGGCTTGTTGCCAACCGGGCCCCAGAGGGTACCAATAGCCCTTATCAGCGGGAAATCGGTGGTGGGTTGCCGTTGAGATACCGCCACGAAAAGAGATGGAGCATACTGGAAGTCTGAGGAGACTTGTTGCCACTCAGACTCCAGGGAATACCACAGGTTGTTGGCAGTGGGCGATCACTGAGGATGACCAGTGTGATAACTCCTAGTGAGTAAATAATAATGATCATAATAATAATAATAATAATAATAATAATAATAATAATAATAATAATAATATGAAGAAGTAGAATACTAATAATACTAATAATACTAATAATACTACTACTACTAATAATAATAATAAAATACTGACTATGCAAGACACACTACACGTGTTACGGTATAACTTTTCTTAATTGGCTTCTCGGAATACGAAAACGTGTACAAAACGTTCTTACACTTTTTCGCTAATGCACTCTTAATTCTTTTAACTGACAGTTCTTTTTTGTAGTATTTTTACTCACTTGTTTTTACCGTGAGGGCCGACGTTGTTGTAGAGTCTCTTTTAACAGGGAATCGATGTCGGTGGATGGCCATTTAGTTGTGTGTGCGTTTCTTTTAAAATGGATCCCATCGATAATACGATGTATAAACTTCATGCAACTTTTTTTTCACTCTTTTCCTTTTAACCGTGTGTGTACGTGGCTTTTTCAAAACTCTCTCTTAACACAATAGTTCAAACTTTTCTTGACATTCTTTTTAATCTTCTTCGCTCTGCACTTCTTCGTCTGGCCGTGGTCGTCTAGCTTCGCGTCGTTAGTTTGTTTAAGAACTTTTTACCTTTTTCCTCGTCTTGTAGCTTGCTTGATCATCTTGCGTGGGGCATCGGTTCTATGGAATTAAAACTCATTGATGCAACAAAGAAAGGACCTCAGAAGACATGAGGAGAGGTTTATTGAAAGATCCTTTCTTGGTCCTTCCTGATAATGTTTGAGAGAGAGAGAGAGAAAAAGAGAGAGAGAGAGACGCCCCTCAGTTGCTTGTTTCTCAGTGTCTTTACTTTACTACTCTTCCTGACTAGATGCAGGGGTATATATGGATTCACTCGTTGTCGTCTCATTTTGAGACCCAAAGTCAACGTTTCAGATCATTATTTTTGAGAACCCGCTCGCTTCGAGTTCCACAGCGGTCTGTTCTAAACTCTAGTTTTTTTGACAAAGTAAGGGACGTCACAGTTCCCTTGCCACTTTTGCCGATCAGATCACTGCACTCAATAATATTCTATTCTTGACCCTTGGCTCCAGATGTTTCATGCCGGCCAAAATCACTGCCAGCATGTTATGAATTTGGGTACGAATCATCTCTGGGAATCAGATTTAACTTTTCAAACACTGGTCATCTAAACCTGCACTTATTTCGCGAATTTCACTTCAGTCATAATCGACAGCAGCTAACTTAAACGCTCGTTTTTAATATAGGTTCCCTCATAATCCAACACGTGCAAAAGACGGTACCGTCAGACTTTACATGAAAATAAACGTAGATGCAGACTGTGTGGACAAAGAGACGAAAGAGTAAATCATATAATAAATGAATGTAGCAAACTTGCCCTAAAGGAATACAAAAAACAGACATGACTGTGTGGGGAAAACAGTACCTCGGGAACTGTGACAACAATTGGATTTTGAATACACAGAAAAATGGTACAAACATACACCGGAAACAGTACTGGAAAATAAAAGAACACCCAACCATCTTGGATATCAATATACAAACAGAGACACGCATACAAGCAAAGAGGCCGGATGTTATGATAATCGTCAAGAAGGAAAAATCTTGCAAAATCGTAGACTTGGCCGTTTCAGGAGCCCACAGAGTGAAGATCCAAGGGACGGAAAAACAAAGCAAATGCATGGTACTAACCAGATAACAGAAAGGAATATGGAGCATGAATAAAGTCAGTATAATACAAAGGGGGACTAGGATCAATCCACCCTAAACTAGAAAAAGATTGGGAGAAATTGGAATCTAAAGGATCATTGAAACCATACAAAGGACGGCAATGATCAAAACAGCTGCAATCTTAAGGAAACCCCTCAAATGCGGAAACGAACCCGTAAATCTACGAAGGGTAACCAGCCACATTGAATCTACAACAGGAAGAAAACAAAACCACAAAAATACACCACATCACAAAGCAAGGGACAGAAGATGCAAGAAACATCACTTCATAAGCCCCCCCCCCCCTACAAATAAATTAAACCGGCCTCAGCTGACACCACACAAAGTTGAACCAATGAACAGAAATTGCAAGAAACGACATAAGATCTCTTCCTCCGCTCCTCCGATCCCCTGCTCCCCAGCTCTCCACCTGCTCTCCCCGCCCCCCCCCCAAAAAAAAAATGGTGCCAGCCTAGCCTGACACCACACAAAATATTTGTAGAAGGTCAAGGAGGATAGGAAAACCGAGGAGTGACAGCACAAAACAGACCTTCACTGGAAGTGTGGAGAGTGCTTGAACCTTGAGGATGCTTATTGCCAGAAAGTACAAAAGGGGGGGTACCAGCAAGAAATGACTGGTAAACGGTTGTTACGATACTGCAAGGTTGTTTTCGGTGGCTATCGAAAAGAGGTGGAAAATACTGGAAATCTGGGGAGACTTGTTGTCACTCAGACTCCACGGAATACCACCGGTTGTTGTCGGTGAGCAATCACTTATGATAACCTGTGTGAGAACTCCTAGTGAGTACTACTACTACTACTACTACTACTACTACTACTACTACTACTAATAATAATAATAATAATAACTACCTCCTCCCCCAAACTCACAACCACTGTTATAGCATAAACTTCGGCTTATACCACAAAAATTATTTTTAAGAGTCAAGGAGGATTGAGAGACCAAGAAAGAAGAGCACTAGACATGCCTTCACTGAAAGGGTGAGGATAGCAGTGTAACTTTTAGGAGGCTTATTTCCACCAAAATTTCAGATGAGCAATAGTCGTTTACCAGCGAAAACTCAATGCAAGTAGCTGTTGTAATAACACAAAATTATTTGCAATACTTATCAAAAAGGAGAGAGTGTAGTGGAAATTTGGGGAGACTTGTTGTCACTCAAACTACAGGTAATACCACCGATTACTGTCATTGAGCAATCACTAATGATGACCTGTGTGAGAACACCTCATGAGTAAAAATAATATATGTATATATATATATATATTTATACATATATATATATATATATATATATATATATATATATATAATTATTTATGAGTAATATTTTAAAATTAACCCATGTACACGTGTGTTTTGTGCCAAAATTGAAATCTTCAGTAATAGATGAGACATAATCTACCGGTTACACGATTCGAACCCCAATACGTACCGATGTACTCACCACGCATTGCCTATAATGAGAGGGTAAATAAACGTCTAAATAGCCAATCTGACCATCATATAGCAAGTCGTTAAAAGAACTCAATAGTATCGCATTACGCTTGTTGTAAACTTACATGAAGAGCTCAATCGAGCGAGAGCTTTCGCTAATTATTTATAAATTATATTTTCAAATTAACGCATATACACATGTGTTCCCTTCAAGACTTGCCTGAAAATGGGATGGTAATTTAACGTCTAAATGGCAAATTCAGCAGTCGTGTAACAGGTTATCAAGAGAACTCAATAGGCGGGTGCCTGGAGTATCGCATCACGCTATGAATAACGGCTTGTTGTTAACTTACTTAAAGTGCGCAATCTAGCGAGAACTTGATATATATATATATATATATATATATATATATATATATATATATATATATATATACCTCGAACGCGTTGTGTGCCCACATGATTTCCTACAGTCATCATTTCAACACGTATGTCCAGTTCGATAAAATATATACAAGTTGTTCAACTCGGTCGTCTTATTGAGTGTTGTCTTATCCAGCGGGAAAAGAACGGAATTGTTTTGAGACCCGGGTTCTTTAACATTAATACGGTCATTGCAAACAAAACATTATTTGAACAGAACTTAGCTTGATACGACGATGGTTAATACGCTATTCCTTTGATTTCCTCCTCCACCTTTCACTCCTCTTCTCCTCCCCCAATATTTTCTACGCAGGCCTCAATGTGTTTTTTCCTGCCTACTATGTTCACGTTTAGTCCTTTTTCTTTCCTTCCTTCCTTCCTTGTATTTATACCTGCTACGTATTTTCCTGTTTTTGACAGTTACGTCAAATGCTGATGCAAATGTGTTCTTTATTTCTTTCTATTGTTCCCGACCTGTTTATTTACCGTTAGTTGACGCGTCTTGTACAATTTGAATTTCTGTTCATTAAACTTCTAACTTCCAACCGAGGATGGTTGCTTTCTACCAACTGAAATATCTTAGTAGAGCTTTTATATGTGTTTGTAGTTGATATTTTTGATAGTTTGTTGATTCACTTATCTGCAATTTCATTTTTATTTTGTATATATATATATATATATATATATATATATATATATATAATATGGATGAATTAAAACAGTGCTCAATTACAGAAATAACCAAGTTTAAAATGTCTGTCTTTGAGAAATTATACATTTTTAAATAATTAACTTCCTATAAAATAGTATTTTATTCCTCAGATGTTTACGTTTTGAGTTTTGCGCAAGGTCTCTAAATTGGTGCTAACTAAGAAACTCTAGGTATTAAAACCGAATCACACAATTGTTGTATAATTTCGCTGGTATCATTGTTATTTTATTAAGGTGTACAAGCCTAATTTATTGCAATAAAATATTAACCTAACAGGAAGATAACTATATGAGAAGTCACGATTCTACACATTTTCACATTGTGATAAAGGTATTCGTTATGTTGTTTTCGATCAGTTGACGAAGACTACTTCTAAACTGAAGATTTTGTTTAATTTTTGTCACAATGCAGAGCAACCCTTTTTGAAAAGCTGGACTTTACTCACCTTGTGTCTAACTCATCTTTTGCGAGGAGGCAACTAAACAGTGACTTGTCAGTAATCCTTAAGTGTTATAGCTAATTTCGAGTGGCTCAATATCATGCCAGCTCAAACAGTAACCCAATGTTGCACCGATCAGAAACAAGCCCCACATCAAAAGTGAGCGCAAAGCAATTTAAAAACATGTTATGAAGATTGCTAATAAACAACATGTCTGTTTATTCTGATTTTTTTAAATGTATTTATTAAATATTATATTCTACGTCATAGAAAGCAAGATTTACAACCTTTCCGGTTGGTAATAATCTTGATATATTTTTATCAACTAAATTAACAGATGTATTTGTCCATATTTTAATTGTTTATTTCAGGCGATTGATGTCAACCTCCCTATCTTCTCCACTACCTCCGTGGTTTGCTATGTCTGGTCGGTTTAAAAGTGAAACCGTGTGGATGAGGCTGCGTGTGGGGAGGGTAAACGCTCAAACGAAGCAGGTGCTTTGCAATTTCCGGTTTAATTTCACGCTGTCTTTCGCACTAATTCGACCAGAATCTGTAAAGGCCGAACGTAGAAGGGGAGGCAGGATGAACAGTGACGTCATTTCTGTCTGCGACGATCACTTCTTTAATGAATCAGCCAAAATAGTTTAAAAGGAAGTGGCAAATTAAAATCGTCAGGGTAACCTGCCGAGACAGCGGATCAGAAATAGACTGGTAAATCATCGACTTACATATTTACAAACTTCTCTATAACACAAGTACGTAGTAACACACATTAACTCATGCATCTATCTATCTATCTATCTATCTATCTATCTATCTATCTATCTATCTATCTATCTATTTATTTATAAATGTGTTTGGTCTAGTGGTAAAACGCCAGACTGCAAACAGTAATATCGGATATTCGAGCCATGCCCAGGTGAGCCATGCTGATGACGGCTGGTAGCCAAAAGCACGTGTCCATGGATTTATTTTATGTATGCAAAAATGATTTAATAAATATATATAAAAATAAAATAATATCGGTACTTCGTATATTAAAATCAGCGACTGAATGCAATATTCTTTACCACTTAGTAAGTGGGAAAACACTAAAAAAAACAACTCTGGTTATAAAGCTAGAAAAAATAACAAAGAACTACGTATATATATATATATATATATATATATATATATATATATATATATGAAGCAATCCAACAAAAGATATAAGCGTCAACTAATATCTTATAATTAGTGAAACATCCGGATAAAAAAACTGAAGCTCAATATACTGGATAGAGCATTAATATTATAATATAAAATGAAGTAATAAAATAAGGTGTCAATCAAATTTTATTAGAATTCAAAGTACTTAAGGATGCTTTGCATGAACTTTGAATTCTAATAAAATTTGATTGACACCTTATTTTATTACTTCATTTTATATTATAATATATATATATATATATATATATATATATATATATATATATATTTATATATATGTATATATATATATATATATATATATATATATATATATATATATATATATATATAATACATATTTCATCTTAACGGAATTTACAGTGTGGAGATAACCGTTCAAGCGGGTCGCATGATTCAAACCTCGGAACGCGAGTCCCCGTTAACTAAAATCCGAGCCCTCTAACCGATTAAGCCAATTCAAACCCTTATGCGAGAAGTAGAGAAATAACCACTATTTCCGTCAAGTCACATGGACAACATAGTCAACCATCTTAAAAAATTTTAACAAATCACGTATATAGGAACTTGCCTATTAGCTTTGATTAGACATATACAGTTTATATTATTTCTCTTTAAGGGGCCGGTCGAAAGTGGGTAATACATTTGTATTTAATAACACATATTGCGATCTTGTTGGATTATTAAAGTAAGACCGAATTATCCTTTAGAAGACAAACCAAAATTCATTTTGACAAGCCAATTGGCATGTGCTATTGTTGTACCATGTTATTGACAATATAATAAAACCCTTCGCTACAATTCTTTTTAAACTTATCGTGTTCATAACAGTGTTCAATAAGAACGGACTTACATGTATAAGTAAATGTGACGGCTTCTTTTATGATTCATTAAATGGGCAAGTGGAGTAAAGGCTACAAGAGTATGATTTCAATGGTATCAGAATAGATAGTATCTCATATATCAAAACAATCCAAATACGATATGAGACTTCAATATTTCAAATAGAGCATAAATATCATTAGGAAATATATGAAGAATGTATATGATATATACCTTCCTTATAAATCTGATGAGAATTTTATCTATTACTTTGAAATGTCCAGATATAAATGCTTGAAACTCGTCCAATAAACATATACAATAAGCAAATCTATGTTCGAACTTGAATTAAAAAGAACAAGTTTTATTTTGATATACATTCTTTCTATATTTCCTAACTATATGCATCGATGTATACATTCGCTGTCATATTTTGGAAGATAACCTTTGTATAGAAGAGCAGCATTGATGAAAGCTACTGAATTAGCGTATAAATTTTGGTTGTTCATATGTGCTCGAAACAGTCCGTCAAAATACACAGATGTTTTAAAGGATTTAGACAGAAATAATACATATGATTAAACACTTTGTAACTAGTATTTCGCAATAATGTCATTTAATTATAGATGCTAACAATCATCGAGATTTTACTTTAAATAGTTTGGACTATATAATAAGAATATACCCACTAACATAGTTTTACACAATAATATATATATATATATATATACATCTATCTATATCTCTACCCCCTATCTCTCTCTCTCTCTCTCTCTCTCTCTCTCTCTCTCTCTC
This sequence comes from Sepiola atlantica, assembly GCA_963556195.1. NCBI lineage: Eukaryota > Metazoa > Mollusca > Cephalopoda > Sepiida > Sepiolidae > Sepiola > Sepiola atlantica. The sequence continues at coordinate 51,763,196 of OY744536.1, read as the reverse complement.
TCTCTATATATATATATATATATATATATATATATATATATATATATATATATATATCACGGAAGTTAAGCACGTTAAGCCTGATCAGTACTAAAATCGGTGACTATTTTCGTAACCCTTGCTTGAAATTACACATGCATACATCCTTACAGTATGTAGCGATTGCTTCTCAAGACTGAGTAGAGGCAATGATATGAATTGCGTAACTGTGGATCTCTTTTGATTGTTCGTCTGTCATAGTACACAATAGATTCTGTTATCATTATCTGACGTCATCCAGTAAAATAGATGTGGGGATAATATTGCGAAGTAGATGAATGAAAATGATAACATCATCCACAAAACCAGCGGAAGATGTATTTTGGTTCTTAACCAAAACATGATTATAACCGATTCAAAAGAATCCAATAAATACATAGATCGTAATGAAGTGTCTAATATCAATTGGTAAATTAATGTAAATATAAAGTGTTAATTTATTAAAAACAAACAAACTTTTATATCTTAGACCACTTAAATAACTTTACCCCACTTCATTTTATGGTCGAAACCAAATGCCCACCTTCCCAAAGTGCAAGTGCGAATGAACAAAATTAAACACTTTCTTTTACTTCTGAATTTCCGATATAAGAAATATTGAAGCAATACAAACAACCGTACTGATGCGAAAAACTGTAATTATTAATCATCTTAGATGAGTCAAAATGAATAAATAATAGCACTAAACACAACAGAAAGGTATACGAAAAAAAACAGATTTTAAGACGGACCAAAAGATGAACCAAAGAGATCTGGAACTATACACTAACATCGCATGTGTACAAGGAAAACTTTCTATGGGTGGTCCAGGAGGATGGACCGGTACGATGAGGGATAACACAAACAACATTTTGAGTAGAAGGGAACCGAGAGTACTGGAATATATCTATTGTCGTTTAGATTTCAGTTTGGATTGCCGACCGTTAGAAATCATGCCTAAAACGTTAGTCCGAGCAAACCTAGTAAGCTAAGATAATGACATAGCAAAAAAAGTACATGACTATCTTAGAAAACTTGCTGTTATCTTGACACTTGTGAAATCACTTTAATTTTATCAACAACTATAAAGGGTATAGCTCGTTGAGGCATCATTTAAGCGCGGATTAAATTGTTTGAATACTTAAAAAGTGAGTGTGTAAAGCCAATTAAATATATGAAAAATAAAGACGAAATCCTGAATTTAGTCATTTTCTACTCGCTCCATATGTCCTATCTCTGTCTTTCCATATCTCTCTCTTTCTCTAGTTCTCTCTCCGTCTTTCTCACCTATCTATATCTCTTAATATTCCCTTCTCTGCTATGAGTTTAAAAGAATTCACATCTTGTGACGTTATTCCAATTTATTTATTATTGACTATTTGAATTTAAAAAATTTATTTTACCCTTTTTTATTGTTACACTCAACTGCTAGATCAGGGAGAGAAAGAGAGAGTGAGACAGACAGACATACATATAGATAGACAGATAGACAGAGATACCGTCTGAAATAGGAGAGAGCAAAGTGGTGTAATATAAGTGCGTGGGGTCACACAACATGCAGTGAGAGCGAAAGAAGAGTATACACAGAAAGTAACATGTTGGTCACATGTTGAGTTTATTGTAAATTAAGGCTAACTAAAACGATTAGAATGAAGTTTTCAAACAAAACTCAATCCCGAAACCAAGGAATATTTTAGCATGTATTTAGTGTCAAAAAATATATAAGTAAAAGATATAGGGAAAACTCTTCTGAGTCAACTTTGCTATAATAAAGGTAACACACTGGTAACAAATGGGGTAAATACGAGTAAATATAATCTCTTATAACGTAGATTTGACATATGTCCGAACTTTGAACTATACTATTACATTTATTAATATATTATGTCACCACCTTTTAGTGCTCAATTCAGTTCACTATATTATTTCAGACTAATTCACTATATTTTAATGACCAATTCAGGAGGTGGGGGTAGACATTCGTTTCAGCCACTTTTTCATGGAAATGATTCGAGACAAAACATGAATCCACTTGATTAAGTGGATCAAAATCCTACTTCAAGGTCCAAAACTAGAAAACGATAAGTATTAGATGGATACATTTTGATCCCAAAACAGCAATTCTTCACCCTTTGTCATAAACATCGCTCATGGAATGTGAATATTAAAGGACAACATAATGGAAAGCACGAGTTACAGGGCTGCCGAAAGTGAACCAAAATATTGCGAGGATAGCATAGTATGTGTTCTGTTTTCATGAGACCATCCTCCCAGGCATTACATCATATTTTTCTTAGATATGAGTACTGTAGTGTATATGTTCTATTGTCATGATTCCATCCTCATAGATACTACTTCATTTTATTTGTGGAGGGGGGAAGGACTTTTATATTTTCGGTAAATATGAGACCAACCTGCTAGGCTATATTTAATATTTTCCTGCGACCAACTTCTCATGCATCACCGCCTTTTTTCGGGGAAGGGGGAGAGGGTAGCATGCGTCAACAAGAAAGTGTCATAATCAGCTGTTTATTAACAAAATAAACATTTACATTATTTATGCTAGCAAAAATATGTGACCGGGGAGCGGGCATATTTCAGCTAGTATATACTTTGTAAATGAGATCTTATTATTCACCTGAACGATGCCAATAATTACCTTCGTGTTATAGCGCCTTTCAATACGCTAATTCGATATATCGACCCGTCATTCGATCCATAACAGATATCGAATAAAACTCTCGGGTTTTGAAAATAGCTTCGGCTATTTAGTATATTCCTAAAAAAATATCAAACTTATCCCTGTCTCTCCATCCCGTTCCAGATTTTATTTATTTCATTTATATCTTCTTGGCAATTTCTTATATTTCTTTGATTTGGAAGGAGGGAGGGGTGCTTGTCTTTTGTTCCTTACTCGCGAGCATTAACTCCCGTCTTTTTGTAACATACGGAGGTCCGCCTTTTTCATTTCCTCTTTTCGTGGGCTTTCTAATTTGGTGGGATCCTCTTTTAATAACAGGCCGGGACTGAATGAACACCAGACGGGCCACTGTTTCATCCGTACAAGACAGAAGGCCGTAGACAGATATAAACGTTTTATACACATACTGATACGGATGTGGCAGAAATAGCAATACATTACGGGAATAAACGCGTATTTTTTCGGATTTACTTTTAAGAAAATGTCTTTCTATTTATGAGCGAACATTTTCAGGTGTATAATTATAAGTATGCTTAGCCAACTCTACACACACACGTAGAGGCTGGCAGACATGTGCACATATATCAATAACAGTTTGAAACAAACGTATCT
>OY744536.1:51747365-51754865 GCA_963556195.1 Sepiola atlantica | reverse complement strand
CTTTGATATCTTCCTTGAAGCTGTTTTAAACTTTATGACTTTGATGAACTGTATAATTTTAACAAAAAAAGTATGTTTTGGGCTGATATATTTTATGTTTTATATACTTTTATGTATTTGTTATATATATTTTATATATTTTCAAAGTTTAATTGTATTACCTGTAGTAATGTCATTGCGGTAATGGTCCTCTGAGGAGAATATTTTCTTTGAAAACTCATGAGTTAAGGACTTTAAAGTACTTTGCTTGAACATTTAATTCTAATAAAATTTGATGTGCACCTTAGTTTATTCTTTCATTTGATCCAGTGTTATATATATATATATATATATATATATATATATATATATATATATGATAATTATTTAAATAATAATTCAACGTAATAGAAAAGAAATGAAACGAAAATTGTTTATTTATATATCAACGTGTGTTCTCGATTACAAGACTTTCTCAATATGATTTATTTGAAGAAACAAATTAGAGTCAATGTCTAAACATACGTAGTGCGTCTATAACGATAAAAGAGTGGGTTTGTGTTATTTTCGAATGAAACATAGACGTTATAATTCGCAATATGCAGTGCGTTTCTGACAAAGCAAAAAGTTTACTTTCACGTCATAAACGCATCAAATATTGTAAATCCTAACGTCAATATTTCGTAAGGAAATAAAAACAGAAACCAATGTTTTCGCGACATAGACGCACTATCTATTTCAAATATTGACATCTATTTGTTTCTTCAAATTAGTCATCTTGAGAAAGTCTTTAAATACAGACGAAACTTTGATTTATCTATAAAACTGTTTAGCTTTTCACATGTATATATATATATATATATATATATATATATTATAAATTGCTAGATCACAAATAAACTGTAGTAGCTAATACAAATTATTTATTTGAAATCTACACGTTACATACTTTATAGACCTACCATGGTTTCATTGAGATAGGCTGAACATTTATTTTAGTTAAAAGGGTCGTAATAGCCCAATTCAGATATCACGGAATAAAAACAAATCGAATAATATCTCAACCTCCCCCTTCTCTCTCTAATATATATATATATATATATATATATATATGCACATATATACATATGTACATATATATATATATGCATATATATATGTACACATATATATATATATATGCACATATATATATGCACATATATATGCATATATATATATGCACATATATATATGCACATATATATATGTGTGTATTGTTTTGATTTTTATCACAAAGTACTTATAATAGCTCAATAGTGTACAGTTAGAGCTATGCTATATTTAGTAGTTTTATGTAGTTCAATGTCACATCATTATTATTACTAGTCTCATATGGAAAATTCTCGATCATTATTCGACTACACAAACAAAATCAGCCATTACATTTAATAAAAATAAAATAAATAAATACATAGTAAATTAAGAAGATGTAATTCATTTGTTTATTTTAACAATGTACGCGTTCTTTACATACACCCCGATGTATTTTTAAAATTCCATCCTTTCACCAGCTTTTTAGTCATTTTTTGGCATTAACACCTGAAGATGATAAAAAAAGCGACACCGTTTGTAACACATATGAATCTTTCATCAAGTTGTTTCATTTTTACACGAAAAATCATTAGAATAACTGAAAAGATAAAAAAAGGTCTGACTAGACATAAGCATTATGTTGTTGTTCATGATGTTTGTATGAAAATGCTGCCTAAATACACACACACACTATATATATATATATATATATATATATATATATATATATATATATATATGTATATATATATATATTGATATCATATTCGTATTTACATGTCTATATATGCATAAACACATAGATATATAATTATATTTATGTTTATGCCATTATCCCCTACTCTCTCCTTTACCATCTCTCTCTCTCTCTCTCTCTCTATATATATATATATATATATATATATATATATATATATATATATATATACATATATATATATATATGTATATATATATGTATGTATATATAGAGAGAGGTATGTATTCATGTATGTATGTACGTATATATCTACATAAATGTAGATTGATAACGAATACAATAAAATATGAAATGAAGCAAATCCTTATTTTTCGTTTCTCTGAATTAACAATTACCCATTTATGAATACATATATATGAACGAATCCTGTGGCGCAGCTTCCGACAAGGATATTAATAGGAGCATCTGCAATAATACTGGATCTCGCCAGAGCAAAACAGTTTTAGACATGAAAGTGACGATGTAGCCTACGCATACTGAAAACTATGCGTAGAACATTACGAAGAGTTTATAAAACATTCAGACGTGCGATGGCACGAAACTCTTTGTGTGACAGCTTGGATAATGAACGCATTGCAGAAAAGGTCGCTTTTCCTTGAATGGTGAGGGAAAGCCGCCCTCTTTCTGATGAGTGGGTCACGAGAAATTGGATATTTGTACATAATAACTTTGCCACAACATTAACTATAAACGTTACAAAAGCTGATTTTGTAAATTTAAATCTATATAGTATTAAACACTTATTGTATTTTGGTGTGTTGTCTGTTCGTACGCAATCCGAAACATTTAATTATTTGACACAAAATTAATAGGTCGAGTACACATTAATAAGTAATTAGTTTTTTAGTATGTCAAATCGTTACCACGAAAAAAGTGGGAATTGACGGTGGCGATGTGGTTAACGACACGGACTGATAACCTTGGTGTTTCAAGTTCGAATCCAGTTCTGTTCCACAGAAACATTTTCACTTAAGATGGTTCATCCAATAACTATAAAAGAAATCGGGGAAACAACTCCAGGCAATAGAATTATCACATTTATACATAATGAATGAATGAATACCGAACATGTGCCATTCTGGTGTTTATATGTGACATTTATCTAAAGGAGTTATTTTAATAAAAACTGGATACGAGTTTTATAAATTTAAAATAATCATACTTTTAAAGGATCATTATGTAAAAACATGATACTTACTTTCAAACACGAGTTTGTAAAAGTAACCATTTTGAGTGCATTAAAGGATCATTTCTTTAAAGCATGATAACTCTGACAACGTCTTATCTACTATCCGACTGCTGTTCTATTCAGTTCTATGAGCTCCACCCTCACAGGATTTACCTTCTTTATAGGAAAGAGTAGTTTATTGCTAATCGCAATTTTGTAGGCCAGATTATGATGATACTTAAACTTAAAGGATTATATATATATATATATATATATATATATATATATATATATATATATATATATATATATTTGTATTATGTTTTGTTTATTTGTTTAAATTTATTTATTTCTTAGGAGGTTAGACACAAGATCAAGTATAGGTTTTAACAGCCAGTGTTTAAGTATCATCATAATCTGGCCTACAAATTTTTTCTGATGATTTTGTAATGTTGCAGAGACAATATTAACATAAAACTGTTGTTTGGAACAAGATACATTAAACAGACCGTAAAAATATCTCACATAAATGTTATGTTGTTTGGAAATGTGATAAAATAAAAATAATAAAATAAAAACATGGTTATTGGAATATAATATGAACCTGACTTTAAAATTTTAAAGTTAAAGAAAGAGGCAAAATGCCTTCAAAATAACATGTCAGATGCAGATATTTATATTAAAATGATTTTTTTTTTCATCTTGACTTTTTTGTATCTACTAATTTCGTTTGGTACAACAAGCCTCGTCAGAGATTTAAACAAATAAAAGGTATTAACCTTATTTTTGTTTCGTAACAACCCTTCCTGGTCTTGTAGAAGTGACGTCCGATGTTGTGTTAACTTAATGGTGTAAATGTCTCTTTTAAATTTGAACTTAAATCGTCGCTGGTAGGTATAAATTTAGGAAAGTTCAGTTTTTAAGCACTCTTAACATTTTAAACTTAAAGAAAGAGGCAAAATGCCTTCAGAAACCACGTGTTAGATGCAGATATTTTTTTTATTAAAATCAAAATTATTTTTTTTTCATCTTGAATTTTTAATCTAATAATTTCGCTTGGTACAACAAGCCTCGTCAGAGATTAAGCCAAATAAAAAGTATTAACCTTATCTTTTTTTTAGGATTTATTTTGTAATCCTCCAAAATATAGGCATAAGTTGAAAGCGAATTATTTTGGCTTAAGAACACAATTCATGAAGTGGTAGATTCTAGGTAAAGACGGAAATGTATATACACTGCTATTGCACCAACGCAGCTAGAAGAGCAGATACAAACTAGTGACTCGGTACATAAGTAATTTCTTTTTTCTTTGAATTTTTTATTTTTTTAACGTAGTTCACCCCAAACAAGGCAGGCCGCCACTGTATACGTAAGGGGCTACAGAGAATAAAGAAAAGGGGAGAAAGTTGGGGGGGGGGCAACCTAAACTGGGATCTGCGCAGCGATATGTCTGTTTACATTAATTTTAAATTTCTGCATGTCAGTACTGTCGGGGAAACAGGAGGCAGGGAGGGAGTGGCAGAGGCCAGCAGCACGAGGAAAGAAGCGATGAGTAGAAAGCTCTCCGGCATCTGGAAACCTCCACAGTGAATGGATAGGATTTAGTTGATTGTCGAGTTGGTCTAGTGAATTTACGTCGAAGGGGCACCAGAGTAGCCAATTCATCGGAGCATAATCCATTGAACTATTTGTAAAACAAGCACAAGGATGCCACATTGCGGCGATGGGACAGGTACTGGAGCTTGGTTGACAGTGAGGGACCTAGTAGGTTGGCGACTCTTTTTTGGACCTTCTCAAGGAGGAAGAGAGTAGTAATTTGAAATATACGGATTATTATCTCATCTTAGATGTTATTCTCCTAACGTTTTGGCTGATGTAACCTACGACCTTATTGATGTGCATATGTTCGAGCTCTGCTATCAGCAGGTCGAACTCAGCAATATATAAGAAACATGTAACTGCATCCTTTATTTAACCCACTAGGGTAGTTCGTTCTTGTTCTTTCATTACAGAGTAGAAATGTTATGAATTTTAATGTTTTCTTGATTAAGTTCGTCTCTATTGAGGACTGAATCTTAAACCTCCAGAATACTGTCACTAAAACTAATTGCTATTAAACGTTCTGATCCGTTGCACCACAGGCTCATGTAGGAAATTAGGGTATGAAGTTTGGGAGCTATACACCTCATATTATTTTAGCTGAATAGTATTACTACTTATTATAATATCTATCTATCTCTCTCTCTCTCTCTCTCTCTCTCTATATATATATATATATATATATATATATATATATATATAAATAAAAATAAATGAAGATAGATAAATATGTACGAATGACAAATCTATTTCAACTTCGATTGTTCAATGCAAAGTGTACTTGGTAAAAACATTTTTATTTTTCGTTCCTTAATCCAAGGCTTTTCAAAGATTAAAATCTTATCATCAGCGGAATTACACAGATAGATAAGTTGGCAGTAGAAAAGCCAAAATTCAAAATAACACTCACACTCTTACTCTCCATTACTTCATATTTTTTTCAAATTTTGAATTTTGGCTTTTCCACTGCCAACTTATCTATTTCTCTGATGATAATATTTTTATCTTTGAAAAGCCTTGGCTTAAGGAAAGAAAAATAAACATGCTTACCGAGTACACATTGAACAATCGAAGTTAAAATAGATTTGTCATTCGTACATGTTTATCTCTCTTCTTTCATTTATCTTTATAATTGTTCTCGTAAATTGTGCTTAACTTATTTCACAATAGGCTATATCCTCTAAAAGTATACTTTTAGTTTCATAATTTAATGCATATATATATATATATATATATATATAGAATCAAATATAAACTAAAAGTGAACTTTTAGTAGATAGAACCTATAGTGAAATGGTTAAAGCTCAATATACGAGATAGAGCAATTATAAAGATCACTCTTATTTCTCCTATCTTTATATATATATATATATATATATATATATATATATATATATAGTTTATATCATTATTTAAAATTATTGGTTCTTATATTGTATTTTAAATTCTTAATAACATCTAGTAGGGGGCCATCGACGCCCAGTACATTCGATACTTCTTTGACACGTCTTACTCTTCACCGTTCTTATCTGTCTATATTTTGTACTCTATAATTTTCTGAGTTCCACAGTTCCATATAAAGATTCCTAGGTTCAACAAGATTCAGCTATGAATGTTGGAGTTTACATTCACGAAAGCGTTGTGAGAATAACATTATATATGATACAAGTAGTCCAAATCATCCGGATGATGCAAATAATTCGTTTTTTTTCGGTTTTGATTTATTCTCGGTATTTTCTCGTTTATATATAGTAGGTCTAACCAATTTTCGACATAATTTTTATTCATCATGGAAGAATCTCCATCTTTTAAAGGATGGTTTAATTGTTATTAAAGTTATTTAGTTTAAAGTTTCAGTGTGGTCGGTGAGCAAGTTAACTGTCTGCAGTTTTTTGGCACAATTCTTTGTTCACTTTTATTTAAATTAAATTGATTATTCCTGTATTAACAGACCTATTATTTTATTTTCATTACCGCGAAACATGGTGTCAATTGTTGTTCTTATCTTGCATGAGGATCATTTCTTCCTCGTATTTGTGTTATTCGTATTATTCGTATTCTGTAAATTTTCCAGTACTCCTCACCTTTGTCGATAACCATTACACATGACATTGCGTTATCGCAAAAGCCGATTACCATTTATTTCTTGCTAGCAGAGACTAATGCTTATCTATGGGATTTAGGTAGTCATAAGCCTCCCCAAGGTCCCAATAATTATCGCACTCTTCCAGTGGAGGTCCGGTTAGTTATCTGGCCCCCTGCTCTTTCCATCCTACTTCATGCTTCACGGTTATATTCTGTCGTATCAGCCTCGACTGATACCATTTTTCTCAAGGGGGGGGGGTAACATATTTTTAAAGTTTCAGTTCCATTTGGGTTCACGTGCTGTTCTTTCCGTGTTTGTGTTCTAATTTTTTTGCAACTTCCATGTGGCTGGTAAGTGTTGGTAGTTTATGTGGATTGGTTTCTGCATTCGAGGATTTTTCTTAAGATGTTAGCTGTTTGCATCATTGTTGTCCGTTATATATAGTCCCAGACTTCCCTTCGATTCCAACTTCACTTAATGTTTTTTTAAGCTTTTCAGAACTGTTTCTAGTAATAATACGTGGTATTATATTTACTTTCTTCATGCTCTATATTCCTTTCTATTCCTATGAAATTTACACTGTGGTATGTTGCGACAGCAAAGTCTACAATGTAGCAGTTTTCTCCTTCTTGTTAAATATCATAACGATCAGTCTCCCTTCTTGTACGAGTTTATCTGTTTGTACTGCCATGTCCCAGAAGATATTGCGATTTTTGTTTTCCAGTAATATCCGATTTTTCTCTGTACCATTTGTCTGCTTGTTCAAAATGCATTAGTTTACATAGTTCCCGATAAACTGCTTTACCCACGCAGTCGTGTTATTTCTGGTATTCA
>OY744536.1:51714865-51742365 GCA_963556195.1 Sepiola atlantica | reverse complement strand
TGTTCTTCCTTCCGTCATCCATTCTGGTATGTCTGTTTTGCGGATACATCCGCTCAGTTTCTGCGCTATTCTTTCATGCAGGGTCGTGAATTTTTTAAACCAGTATGCATGTATTCCATCGTGGCCTGGTGCTCTCCAGTTTGCCATTTTTCTTAGGGTTTTCTTGATCGTTTCTTTGTTGATTTCTGTTTCGGTTCCTTCTTCGATTTCTTGCAGTTCATCTTTCATGTTTTTCAACCATTGGGCATTTTTGTTGTGCTTTTTTGGTTCTTCCCATATCTTGCTCCAGAATTGTTTTGTTTCTGTTGGGTTCGGTTGCTCTGCCGTTGTTTTTTCTCCATTTACGTTTTTGTAAAACTGGCTTTCATTGTTTTCAAAGGTCCTGTTCTGTTTGCTCTGTTCTGATTTGTACCTGTATCGTTTCAGTCTTCCTTCTATTGCTGCTATCCTTTGTTTTATTTCTTCATGTTTCTCATTTAGTTTTTCCTTGCGTTTCTGATTTTTGCTTCTTAATCGTTTCATGTCCTCCTTCCTTCTGTTCACGGTTTTAGCTTCTTTCCGAAGTTTGGTGATCTGGGTTTCCAGTCTGATTTCCAATCCAGGTTTTGTCGGTCCTCTCTTTTGTCCATTCTCTTCGTTTCTTAGTTTCATACTTACCGATTTTGCCCCTGCATATATCAGGTTATTTAGGTCTGTACTAGTTTCTGTTGGGATGTGTGTGAGGAGTCTGTTTACTCTTTCTGTTTCTGCTTGTAATTTCTTCGCTACTTCATTCCTGAGAGATGGGAGTTTTGTTTTGTTTTCTAACATGTATCGTCTTATGTTCTCCACTTCACTTGCTTCTTTTTCGTTGAGTTCTATCTCAGCAGGTTCTGTGGTTCCGCAGTCTTCTATCTCCCCTGGTTCTGTGATTCCGTAGTCTTCAATCTCTTCAGTTCCAGTGTGTATGTTTTGCCTGTCCTCTTCCTGTGGTCTCTCCTTTGGTGGTGTTTCTTGCTCCGTTTCGCCATTAGCCTTCTGTCTGATTTCCGTCAATTATTATTATTATTATTATTATTATTATTATTATTATTATTATTATTGCTGTTGTTGTTGTTGTCGTTGTCGTTGTCGTTGTCGTCGTCGTCGTCGTCGTCGTCGTCGTCGTCGTCGTCGTCGTCGTCGTCGTCGCTGTTGCTGTTGCTGTTACTACTATTACTATTACTATTATTATTACTATTACTATTATTATTATTATTATTATTATTATTATTATTATTATTATTATTGCTGTTGTTGTTGTTGTCGTTGTCGTTGTCGTTGTCGTTGTCGTCGTCGTCGTCGTCGTCGTCGTCGTCGTCGCTGTTGCTGTTGCTGTTACTACTATTACTATTACTATTATTATTACTATTACTATTATTATTATTATTATTATTATTATTATTATTATTATTATTATTATTATTATTATTATTATTATTATTTAACACTGCCACCAGCTGTTTACTATTGAATTGCCACTTATAACATCCGTTAGCTTTTTCTGGAATTTGAGTGACAAAACTAGTCTCGAGGAGTTCAATAGTCTCTGGATCATCAGGTCCTTCAATGTTACTTTCTTTTCTTGTTTTTTTTTTTGGTCATGCTTTTAGATCTCCACAACTATTGTTATTGTGATATCAAACAATGTTGCTGCGACACCGTTTTTTTATGCTGCGAGAAAGGGGGTTGCGAGTTATGAAATGTTGTATATATAGTTACCCTGGCAGATTAATTTCTTTTGTGTCCGTCTAATGTTATTTCTTTATCTGTAGTATATTTTCACTATTAAGGTCTAAATTCATCGAGCCCAAGAGTTCTCTTGAGACAAAAGATGTTGTCAGTAGAATGATGAGGAACCCTATGCGAGTACGAACGTTAATCAATCAATGTTATTAACTGTGTTTGATTACTTACTGGTAGGACCATAACAAGAATTTGTTGTCATTTGATTTGAAGATGCAAAAGTTGTAACCAGCAGGGAGGCAGATCCATGGTAATGTTTTTACAGGTAGAAAACACTTGCAATGAAAATCTCTCCATGGAAATTCTTCCTTACGCTTAGCACATGGAGGGTGAAAAACAAATTATTTGTTCGTGGTGGTAACAATCAATTTCTAACTGTAAATGACTTACAAGAACGAAACAAAAGAGTGCAGATCAGTTGAGAAGCTTCCATGGAAATCACTATAGAGTAGAGAGAGACTAGCAACGTCTCTCTGTTAGAAAGAGGTTGTAGAGTATAAAAGAGAACATCAAACACTACATTTCGAATTCAATTTTGTACTCTGTCAGGATAAGTAATATTCTCTGTGTGGCACGTCCCCGGGTGTGACAACAGCATTCCATCTTTGCACGTATCTGACTCTTGTATAAGTAAATAATTGCATCTGGTGGCAGATACTTTCTGGGGCGGTAAAATGATCCAACTATTTTTCTAGTGATTTTAGAAACATTGTAGATACAAGTCTTCTATTTTATATTTGGGCTGTAAATCAAAACTAACGACTTATCAAAATAAGGGGAAAGCTATTCATTTCGACTGAGTTCAAACAGTTATCCGAGCATTGGTAGGGAAAGGAGAGAAGATTAGCTTTAGAGGTGTTAAAAGTAATACACCCATTTCGTTTACGCAGCTAAATTCTAGTTACATTAATCTGTGGTTGGTCGCTTTTTTTCTGGCGATTTAGTTTGGTTTCCGCACTTGAGGTTTGTACTAAATATGTTAACTTTTTTTTTCATCGGTTCCCTCGTTTTTAGTCTCAATCATTTCTCTGGTTCCAAGTTCTCCCAATATTTTCCAAGTTCTTCGAAAATGTGCAAAATGCTTATACAATTATTATTATTTTCTTTATTATCATCATCATCATCATCATCATCATCATCATCATCATCATCATCATCATCATCATCATCATCATCATCATCATCATCATCATCATCATCAGCAGCATCATCATCAGCATCATCATCATCATCATCATCATCATCATCATCATTATTATTATTATTATTAATAATAATATATCCGTTTCCCTTATTTCTAAGTTCATGTCTATAGCTGCATGATTGGATAAGCCGAGCAACCATTTTAAACGACTCAACAAAGCCTCGTTTTAGAAGCGAGTGCTTTCGTCTGTTGCCGCCATGATTCTCGTTTCAGAACGGATATCTTTTAATATAACTCCAGCAGCAACAGTAGCAGCAAGAGAAGCAGACGCGTCTTGATTTCATTTCCTATTTGTGTCGCCATCTTATAAACTACTGTTTAACGTCAGCCTCTTACTTTTTACTTTTTACTTTTGTTCTTGAACTTTATTTTAATAACAGCACACCTATTTACACGCTGAACTTTTTTTTAAATATAAACCTGAATATTTTTTGTTAAAGTATTTTCCTGATCACAATTTAATGTAGATTACATTACTTTAAAATTTAAATATATCATTAACGATAATACTCTCTCTCGGTCTTTCTATCTCTTTCTCTCTCTTTCTCGCCCTTCTCTCTCTCTCTCTCTCTCTCTCTCTCTCTCTCTCTATATATATATATATATATATATATATATGATTTGACAGATTTCATATATCAATATTTCTACTCATCTATCTGTGTAACTATCAATTTATCGATCTATAATAGTATGAAAGTATATTTATTGCAAGTGAACTGCGCAGAAAACATCAGGCAAAAACTTCACCATCGAAACAACTTTCGATTCTTGTGTCTGTCAGAGAGAGAGAGAGAGAGAGAGAGAGAGAGGGTGGAGAGAGAGAGGGGGGGGAGAGAGATAGAGATAGGTGGTGTATGTGCGTGTGAAAGAGAGAAAGAGAGAGAGAGAGGGGGTAGAAGAAAACATATTTCGAATATCGTTTGCACTGACGTCTGTGGGTTAAGAATTTGAAATAAAATAAAATAAAACTGATTTTGGAAAACGGATTCTAATGTTTTTTTCTATATAAATTCCGGCGACGACTTAACGCGTCTGCCGAGCAATGATAGGAAGTAATAAAGTTTCACCAACTTTTTTTATTCCAAATAACGTTATTTAAACTTCGGCTCATAGTGTCTTTTTTTCAAAAGTTTTTAGTCGATGTAAATATCAGAATTCGTAAGAGAGCCGAAAGTTTTAAAAAAATTATTATATTTTCAAGAACGAATTAAAATACATCACATAAAAATAAGTACAAATGATCACAGGACTTTTAAAATAACCTCGCACTTACACAACCTATTATCTAATATAGAACAAAAATTAGTTTGATTCTTGGGGTTCGACCTAAATAGCGTTGCGTATTACCAATCTTATTCGATTTTGCCTAGCTTTTTTATTACAGACATTTTCATTTTGTGTACTTTACATGAAATGAGAAAGATTCACATTGATTTATTCGATTACATATTATATATGCCCTAATACTTTCTATTAGATATATTTATAAGACAGTGAAATGGCTGCGTTCGTTAACAATACAACATAGAATATTGCCATAAAAACCTGTTCAATGTTGAGTAAAGTCAAAACAATTTTACTAATAAGTGACAAAACATTAGAAAATTACGTGTCTTCTTATTATAATTATTTGTACTCACCAGCAGTGCTCACACGGGTCAACATCAGAGATTATATCACTGATGATATTCGGTGGTGTTCCATGAGGTCTTGGTGTCAACAAATCTACCTAGATTTCGAGTACTCTCCTCCCCTTTCGACAACCTTTGCAAATTACTTTGTTATATCGCAACAGCCGCTTACATTGGTCTCTCTACACTCTACCAGTTGAGATCTGGTAAGTGATCTCCTTCCTCAGTTCTTCCAACCTCCTTCACCCATCACTGCTATTTCCTGTGGTATTAGCCGAGGCTGATGCCTCTTTTGGGGGGAGGGGTCACAGTTTCAGTTCCCTTGGTTTCATATGGTGTTCATTACATCTTTTTGTTTTACTTTTGTTGTAATTTATATGTAGCTGGTTAGTGTTCGTCGTTTATGTTGGTTGGTTGCCGCATTCGAGAATTTTTCTGAAGATTTCAGCTTTTTCATTATTGCTGTCTGTTGTATCGTCTCGGGTTTTCTTTTGATTCCAATTTCTATTTGTATTTTTGAAGGTTTTATCGGGACAGTTCCTAGTGCTTCTCTAATTACTGGTATCATCTTGAATTTCCTCATGTGACTTATTCCTTTACGCTCCCTGGCAAGCTCCGTGTATTTGTTTTATAATTATTATTGTTATTTTTTATTTGTTATTATTATTATTATTATTATTATTATTATTATTATTATTATTATTATTATTATTTTTTATTTTTTTATTATTATTATTATTATCAGTTATATTATAAATGTCCCCCTACCTGATCCCTTGTGTATATTGAAATACAATTGTATGTTTTTCTTTTCACAGGTAGTAAACGCTATTTCCGTTATATTCTTTCCTCTATTTCAACCACTGCTTAGAACTCTGCCTTTTTTGTGCATGTTCCATCGTCCTAATTTATTTTTTTCTAAATATTCTATCAAAGCAAAACTCTACTCATAAATAGGTACGTTAATGTCGAGAGGTAAATTTTCATTATGTTTTGAAAACACTCAATAATAGGCGCCGAAAATAGTCTTCTTAGAAAGTCGAATTACCTCAATGCAAGCACACTGTATCGGTTCGGTATTTAATGTAAATAATGCGGTATTTAAAACATTAAAATAAACAAAATTTAATGATAGTATACGTTCTTTATTTTAAGGAAAGTATTGTTCAAGTTGAAATTATAATTAATGTGTTAAGGAAGAGCAATATTTTATATATGATGGCGTACAATTAAACAATATTAATTTATAATTTTAAAAAAATTATGAATTATTAAATATATTAAAAATTATTACATGAATTTATATTTATATAACTTTTAGAATAAAAAAAATAATAAAATAAATAATTATAAGATAAAACAATTTTAAAATAAAGTTTGATGTTTATTATTAGTGCATAAGATATCTAATGACTAAGGATAGGTGTTGAATGTTTGCTCGCTATTGGAACCGATGTTGGAAGGGACAATACCATATCGTTTTAATTTTATTAGTTTTAGTAAGATTCTCTTATATTCTGAGTGTATAAGTTCCTTGAAAATGAGCAATTATACACATATAAACACATGCACATACATACACACACGTGCTCGTGTGTTTGTGTAGTCACACGTAAGGTCGGGTGTAATGTATATATCTGCTGTGTTACGAGTGTCTTGTTGCATGAATTAGCTTGTTATATAGGGCGGTCCATTTTCCAAGGATAATTTTCTGTAATCCTGGACATCCCAGACCGGACATTTGAAAATGTGTTCGGCGAAACACTGATAGACTGTGAAATTCTAAACTGTTCCGTATTAGCCTGACTATATTTCTGGAAAAGTAGAACATATGCATTTATTTTGTTATCTTACATAGGTAGACCTCAGTATTGCGTTTCGGCGAACTGCACGGGTGCCAAGTGAAAGTAAGAGCATACATGCACCATCGATGCGTGTCCGTTGATATTCAAGCACAAATGCATGCACTAATATATTGTTTGGTACTGGCTATCATTTATTAGTTATCACATGTGTGCACTTGTGTCTGTTGTGCACGGTTATACTAAAATATTCAACAATTGAGTTAAACTCTGTTGTTTTTTTATATATAATTTTCTTATTAATAGAGATTCATGAATTCTAAGATTGATTAAGTCATTTTCGGTGGCTAATATTTTCATTTGTATGTATTCATTGGAGTTGTGATTTCTTGATATATGTTTTAAAGGAAGACGCCTTGGTCGTTATACGTTCTTTATGCGTATATCTAGTTGCCTAATTGTGCAACCGATGTAGAACTAATTACATACCGCACATTGTAGTGTGTATATTGGGTATATGCGATTGCTTTGTTTGTTGATCGGTCAATTTAGTAGAGTGTAGGGTTGTTGTTGGGTGATGTTCTGGGTGTGGATAGGTGATATATATATATATATATATATATATATATATATATATATATATATATATATATATATATATATATATATATATATACCTATATCTCAATCTCTCTCTATATATAAATTAGACTCGAGTTCTTGCTGTAAATTCAGTTACTAGAGGACTATACACACAGGCGCTATATATAAATTTAATATATATATATATATATATATATATAATATATATATATATATATATATATATATATATATATATATTTATACAAATATATTTTTCGACGTCTACGATAACACGTTCTGGCTTAAGCAAAAATTGTCCTCGCCTCTTTAGAAAAACATCTGGATATAATGACGCAGAATGAAGAATTCAAATTTCCTGGATATAAACCCCAAATGTGACCATAACAGGTAAACAAACACCATTTCTCGTAAACTTTACACATTTATTCATTAACCTTACTATTCTCGCGCGCGAGAGAATGAGCAAATCTAGTGAAATAACTCTATTTATTCATTTCACTTGTCTTTTCATCTTTTCCGTTTTTCTGAATATTTTTAGTTTTATAGGAATATTACTGAAATTAATTTCACATATCTTCATGCTTTTTTTTCTACTTTTAAGATTAATAAATCCGAAAATGTTTATATAAATATTCGTACTCATCAAAGTTATTGCAAACCGGAAATAGCACGTTCGTTAAGCAGAATCGATATCCGGTTGTCATCTTGAAAGCGTCATGTCTTATTGACATGGCTTGATTAAAAATGTTTGATATACACAAACTATCCCCGCTTACCAGCACGTGTATATATGTATATGGAAACGAGCCACATTACTTTTTCATCAACTTTTATTCATTTTTTTATTGATTTTTATTTTGTTTTTTATGTCAGTATTTAATGTTTCATATAAAAATAATGAAAGAAAATAACAAAATGAAAAAAGAAAAGAGAAAACTATAATCTATTCTAAAGAACAGAAGCAAATATGGAATAAAATCTTATTACGTTTTTAAACATATTTATGCATTTAACATTAGAACACGTCTTTCTATATGGATATTACGGTAATAAAAACTTTTCAAGACAGTCCAATCTTGACTGAAATTATCGCATCTCACTTAACTCTTTTTTAAAAAATCCTAGTATTCTTTTATGGAAATCGATCCAGACAAGGCATGAGGCCACTTGATGCCAGGAGTAAAAAAATAGTACTTCAAGGTCAAACACTAGCCAACGATAAGTGTTGTGGATAGATTATAGTTCTTCCTCCTTTGTCAGAAACATCGCTTATGGAATGTGTGGACTAAACGGAAAAATACGGGCAGCGAGAATTCTGAGTTTGCTAAGACCATGTTTTTAATTGTAAGTTAATTTATTTTTGAAAATTATAATATTATTATTTTATTTAATCTTATATTCATGTTTGAATTATTTTCATGCTTGATTTGAACTAAAAATAAAATCTGTTGTATATTATAAGACATGTGCTTATATGTACGTGTCTGCTCTGTTTCCGCAAAGTATTACTGTACACACACGCACACACCATAATTATAAAATTCAAGCAATCGCCCCCTCCCATTAAAAAGGATGTAAATTGTTGAATAATTGATTGTTTCGCTTAAAGCAATAATGCAAAGGTTCCCTCCCTTTGCTGAATATCGCTCATAGACAATTTAATAGTACTGAGAAATGCAGCATAAACAAATCTCGAAAGCAGAGCCGATATAGATGTAGGCTTATCAGTCCAAAGGTGTATTTTTCACTCTATGCTGTCGGAGGATCTGTGTATATCCATACTGATGAGTCTCTAAAAGACGAAATAAGATCTTCTATGGAGATATGAAATATATAAGTATGTAATTATAATAATTGTCATCTTTAAATGGAAGGTCACTGTTTAGAAATAAGTGTTTGTTTCACAAAAAGCAGTAAAACAAAGATTCCCCTCCTTCGCTGAATCTCTCTTAGAGACAATTGAATATTATATACTATAAACTGAGATCTCATCAGGCAGAGTTAGAATCCGATCTTAACCTCAGATTATAGTTGGTGAGAATGAAATGGAGGGATCTATATATATATATATGTGTATATATATATATAGAGAGAGAGAGATAGATAGATAGATAGATAGATAGATAAATGGAGAGAGATAGATAGATAAATAGATAGATGGAAAGAGAGAGAGCGAGATGGAGAGAGAGCGAGAGAGAGAGATAGATAGATAGATAGATAGATAGAGAGAGAGAGACATAGAGAGATAGATATAGAGATAGAGAGTTACTTCTGCAAAAACATATCTAAAAAGTTTGGTCTTCACGAAACACCGGAACCTTTACCTGCAGTGCTACAAATATAGTATGTAATCGATCCACCAGTCGATGTTTTTGCAGTGATTATATCGGCTGAAAAATATATACAATATTTTTTATTTAATTTTGTACCGCATCAATGTTATGAAGGGCATATTAATGAAATTTCATTAAACTTGTATGTTATTCAATAGTTTCGGCTTACACCAATATATTTGTAGTGCTAATTATATAAATCAAAACAAAATTACAATCATTTTGTTCAACATGGTACTATAATCTCATTATATCCTGGTGGTAACATATACATACCCTATGCTTTTCGCTTTTTGTATTTATAATCATTCATCATCAGCTTAAAAAAGAAAATAATATTGATAATAAGTACTGATTGTAATTAAGACTCTGCTTGCTTAGTGTTTCATTGTTTTTACATTTTTGTATGTAGTTGTTTAATTAGCACTGAAGATAGCAACCCCACAAAATAAATGCATAGGTGAATGTTATAAATAGTTTGGTGTAAGCCGAAACAGTTGTATGCTAGATATAAGCAACTTTTATGAAATGACGTAAATATGTCATTTATCACATTGATATGGTATACAGATCAATAAAACATATACAATACCTGTTCCAAAACAGGTAAAATTAATTCCCCGAGCAGAACAATTTTGCTCTATTTTATTGTGAAGATTAAAATCAAGATATAAGGTGCATAATAAGTATTTTAGTTTTGATCATAATACATTATGTGATTTTGATTCCAGAAAATGTGTAAAGCTTACAGCTTAAAGCGCCATCAAAAATGCGAATCATGGGAATCGTGTTTAATTAGTGTAACATTACCCTTGATCAAATCCAATGCAAAGCTGATTGATATGAATTTTACAATGGTATGCCGTGCATCTATACTGCACAATAAAACCCCTTTAAAATACTTCCAAAATTAAATTGAGGGAATATTTATTGAGTGAGGTCTAACTCGTGTTGTTAAAATTTCACAAAAAGCAGGTATCTGCATCTTCACAGAGAGTTTCAATTCTCGTTTTACACACTTTTATGAAACTTCATTTAAGTAAATATAGTGCACAGCTAGACGCTTAACATGTAGCAACTTTGTTCCTGAATTTATAATTATCGAGTTATTCGTTTACATGAAGATATATTAGCATACCTAAGTTCATATATATATATATATATATATATATATATATATATATATATATATATATATATATATATATATAAACTCGTGCTGGTAAAAAAAATAGAACATATGTATAACACTGTAAAAATCATTCCGTTTGAGATAATTTTCGGCTTTTAAATTGTGTAGGCGAAATATTCTATATGTAAATAACAATTACAACTATTTTTAATCATTTGTCATATTTGCATATGTCAGACTTTATTGTCACAGAGTAGTTTATTGTCACATTGGGAAATTAAACGTTTCAATTTAATAGAACATTATTCGTTGAGTAATCTGAAACTAAAAAAATAATTGTGTTTAAAAAGATTTTGCAAGTAATTTAATCATAATATCTCATTCTTATTGAGGACAATCTGTGAGATGCAACTGGTGCTAAAATATTCCTATCATGCTAAACTAACTGAAATAGTCTTTTTACGATAGCAACCTTTTTTTTCATATCAATTGCAATGTCAGTTTTTCAATATTTCGCGTTTCAAAATACAAGAAAAAGACAGCAAAGAAAACAAAATAGTGTTTTATTAACTTAAATACAAATAAAAATTAATCAATATTTAGTAGCAGCACTTTTTGCCTTGATAAGAGCATCAATTCGCCGGGGCATGGAATCAACAATCTTCTCGCAATTTTGTGTAGACACCGACTGCCATGTGTTCTGTATTGTAATTTTCATGGCTGCAAGGGTAGTAGGTTCTTCTTTGCGAAGCTTCCTCTTCATCTGATCCCACAAGGCTTCAATAACGTTCAGATCTGGCGAGTTCGCCGGCCATTCAAAAACGGGGATCGATCGTTCTCGGAGCCAGGGAGTTGTGGACTTGGCAGAGTGTGCCGGTGCCAAGTCATGTTGAAAAATGATGTCGGTGGCGTCACTGTCAAACTGATTATCCAGCACTTGCAGTAAATTAGCTTCCAGGATATATTGGTACACTGTTGCGTTTACATTTCCTTTGATGAAGCAAAAATTACCAACACCCTTAGCACTCATACAGCCCCAAACCATGCAAGACTGCGGGAACTTCACAGACTTCATGACGCATTCTTGGTTATACCGTTCCGTGGATCTTCGCCAAACACGTGGCCCTTGGTCGCCGAAGGAGATACAAAATCGAGACTCATCTGAAAAGATCACACGCCGCCATTCGTCTGTAGTCCAGGTTTGATGAGCAGTTGCCCATCGTAGCCTCTTCAACATCTGTTTTTTGTTAAGGAGCGGTTTGGTGGCAGCTATACGATTTTGGTATCCCAGTTGCCGGAGCCTTCGGTAGGTAGTGCTTCTTGAAACGTCGGCACCAGAAGTCTGTTCCACTCTTTATTAATGTGGCTTGTTGACTGGAATCGACCTTTCTTTGGCACCTTGTCCAGTGCCCGGTCTTGTCTTTCAATGGTGCTTTTATTTCGTCCGCATTTCTTGCGATCGCTGTTGGAAACACTCTTAACATCTTTCTGGAGCACTTTGGTCACAACGGATCTTGAACATCCGACCTTGGTTGCGATTTCCATGTGCGTCTTTCCTACTTCCGCAAATCGAAGATTCGCTGCTTCTGAGGCAAAGATATGTCTTTAGAGCGACCCATAATGAGAGATTATGATTAAATTACTTGCAAAATCTTTTTAAACACAGACATTTTTTGAGTTTAAGATTACTCAACGAATAATGCTCTATTAAATTGAAACGTTGAATTTCCCAATGTGACAATAAACTACTCTGTGACAATAAAGTCTGACATATGCAAATATGACAAATGATTAAAAATAGTTGTAATTATTATTTACATATAGAATATTTCGCCTACACAATTTAAAAGCCGAAAATTATCTCAAACGGAATGATTTTTACAGTGTTATACATATGTTCTATTTTTTTGAGCAGCATGAGTATATATATAAATATATATATATATTATGTGTGTATGCATATCTAGGCAGCATCTTCTCTTGCAAGCAATTATTGTTGAATATAAGAGACCACTCATGCCTAGATATCCTTTAATAGATCATTTCAGTAGTCGGAATTAGGATCTTGGTTTCGGAGGGGAATTGGCTGATGAATTTGCCATAATTTGGATTTGTCTCCCAATTACTTTCGGACCGATCCGGGTCTCTCTTCGGGGAATGAGGTTCATCAGGTATAAGCAATATGCTAGTATATATAGATAGTTTTTGACGAGAATTATGTACTAAATACGAAACTATATTTGGAGCTATAAACATTTTAGAATGTTATTACTGATATTAAAGTTAATTCTATTAATTAGGGTTTGTTTGGTTTTTATATATAGGGCTTCTAATATATAGAGTTTTTGTTTGTTAGTACTAAATTCTAAGATTTTGGTATTTTCTACTAAGAGTTTTCTGAATTCCGATCGGGGGCAGGAGTAGTCGTTACTTATGTGTTGGGCTATGGCGATAGTATCAGACAAATGCATCGTCAATCTTCTCGACAAAGTCAATCCAAATTATAGCAAATTCAACAGCCAATTCTCCTCCGAAACTAAGATCCTAATTCGGACTATTGAAAGAATCTACCAAAGGATATCTAGACATGAGGTATATATATATATATATATATATATATATATATATATATATATATAACTATTTATGCCTACAGACGCAGGCGTTTCACAGTTTATTTTTAACATCCTCGAAAATGCTCGACAATAATTTCTTCACAGAGCTTATTATTATATTTATTATGAGGCAAACAAGACTTTTTTTTACATTCAAAGGGCCAACATTTTATTTATCTTACGAAACATTCTGAAAACAGTCAATCTTTAGTGCAGAATGTAGTGAAAATTTTCAAAACTGAAAACAGTTCAGTTATTTTCTTAAATGTTAAAGGAAAACATATCCAATATTGACATACTATGTGTGTTGCCCCCTATGAACGAAACGAATTCATAAAAATATTTAACTAAGGATTGGCTCTTTTGTGAATTTTAAGTGAGATAAATAAAATCTGGGCCTTTATAATGTAACAATGATTGTTTACTCATATATGCTCTGTTGTTGCAAGTTTACAATCATCGAACTTTAAATTGAAAGAGGTTGGTATATATTGAGTATAGAAATAGAAAGTATATGTTAAAATATATATTTTCGAACTACTATATATATATATATATATATATATATATATATATATATATATATATTTATGGGTTGACAGTAGAGGCAAAGTACAGTTATTTATAGGAAATATTTATGTACATTTTCAGAGATAGAGAGATAGCTTTAGAGAAAGATATATAAGAGAGACTGAAGTCGTCTCTCTTTCTGCTCACTATGCCGAGTTATAGTATAAGATACTGACACATATTCTGATATTCAGTTTTTATAGCATAAGCTGTACATTTCAATATCATCTCAGAGTTTGTTCTAGTCATTTCTATTAAAGTCATTGGCTTTGTTTCGTTCAGCAAGAAGTTTTTATTAATTTACTATTTCAGTGCTAACAGATGTTGTACCACATCTATTGGAACATTTAACTATATAGTTTTGAATTCAAATATAATTTGAACTATATTTATTATTTATTTTAAAATATATATTTAATGTAATATATAATTATATTTTTCATAATTAAATATATTAAATATTTTAAATGAATTATTTTAAAGTATATATATTTACTTATTTAACAGTATATATATAACTAAATATATAATATATATATATATATATATATATGCGTGTTATTTGTAAAAAATTATATTATTAAATATTTATATATTAGGTTATTTAAATATATATCTAATTGAATTCATTTAATATCTCTCTTTCTCTTTATATACTTTATTCGTTTCGTTAATGTTTTTATTTCATCTTTCTGCATTTATTTGATTCTATTCTTACGCATGTTCTATGCTTTATTCATTTCTTCATACTTTCTGATACTGTTCTCTTCAGTCTTACTTTAATTGTGTATTGGTTTCATTGTGGCTCTCTCAGTTTTCTTGATATATTATCTTCATTTTGTTTTTGCGTTTTATTTCTTTCAGTGATGTTGTTTTTCTTTTATTTTTCATCGATATATTTCTTTCTATTTCTTTTTAAAAATCCCTTTTAGATTTATTTTTCAATCTGGTTTTGTTTCTTTCTTCGTGTTTCTTGCCCATATTATTTACTCATTCGTTTCGATTACATAATTTTTGCCTCACTATTGTCATTCTAAGTTGTCCATATACGCACTGATCGTCGTTTTTCCAACAGTTGTTTCTCGATGTTTTATTGTATGTTTAACACTTTACTTTATATCAATTCTGTCCTTATGTCCTTCCACCATTTTTTTATTCTACACTCCTTTCTATTTTATTTACTCATTTTTTTTATCGTTCTTTATTATCTATTTGTTCCATTTCTTTTATGTGTATTTCAAAAGAAAATTCTAAAAGGCTGTTTTCGAAGGATGTTGGGATTAGTTTGTTATTGTATCCGTCCAGTTTTTGATGTTTGTGTTTCCCGTTTCTCAAAATTCGCCTGCTCCGCCATTTTGTTTTGTACACTTGATTTTTTAAAACTGTTTTTCCAAGTTCCCCAAAGCTGATGCAGTAAGGGTCTGCCAACGGAATCCTCCATAGTTACCGCGCATCCGATCAAATAATAAACGCTTTCTGTGCTGAGCCGTGTCGATTTTGTAATTGAGAAAGATCTATGAGCGAAACGGGTTTCTTGAATCATCAAGTGCTTGTTCTGATTCAATGTGAAGAGCGGTTATACCCAAATAAGAAAAGGAGAATATGATTAGATGAATTGTTGGAAAGGGAATGGTAGAAAAAACATGAGAGATGAGATGAATGGCAGGAGATGAACGAATAGCTAACATACAGTAGAGAGTAAAGAGAAATCAGAGAACAGTTTAGGAAAGAGAGGTATGTATAAAAATAGAGAAAGGCAGAAGGGAATGAATTGTAAAGCAGAAGATAAACAGTATACGAGGGAGCAGGATACACAAAGCATAAAAGTGATTATATATATACATATATATATATATATATATATATATATATATATATATATATATATTAATCCAGGTAAAACATCCGCAGGCAAGTAATCCAAAGAATTTATACCGGGTTTTATGAAAAGTGCTCAATATCAAATAGAGCTTTTATATATGATTATTTTTATTTACACAGACATGTACAAAATCTGCGACACTGGCATGTCGATGTTATCGATCAACAGTTATTATAAACTGAGATATCATCAGGCAGAGTTAGAATCCGATCTTAACCTTAGATCATATTTGGATGATGAGATCTCAGTTTATAATAACTGTTGATCGATAACATCGAAATGCCAGTGTCGCAGATTTTGTACATGTCTGTGTAAATAAAAATAATCATATATATATATATATATATATATATATATATATATATATATATATATATATATATATATAGTCTCGGAAGTTTCTCAACCATTAAAACTATATAAAAAAACAAAAAAAAAACTTATAGTCTCAAGTCTTCCAGTGGAAAATCACTCATGTAAGTCAATTTATTTTTTACAGTTATTATATTAGTTAGTTTCTAACACTATTTTAAGGGATCATCAGTTGTTTACCATGAAAAACTGTTTCGGGAATTTAATATATGTATATATATATATATATATATATATATATATATATATATATATATATATATATATATGGGAGAGAGAAGGGGTAAAAATAGAGAAATATATAGAGATATAAAGTAAGAGAAAGATGTATAAGAGAAACTGAAGTCGTCTCTCTTTTTACCTACTATGCCGAGTTATGATATAAGAAGCTTACAAATATTCTGATATTCAGTTTTTATAGCATAAGCTCTAAATGTTAAGATAAT
This sequence comes from Sepiola atlantica, assembly GCA_963556195.1. Classification (NCBI taxonomy): domain Eukaryota; kingdom Metazoa; phylum Mollusca; class Cephalopoda; order Sepiida; family Sepiolidae; genus Sepiola; species Sepiola atlantica. Next base: position 51,726,005 of record OY744536.1, on the reverse strand, counting down.
CTCAGATGTTCTTCTAGTCATTTCTATAAAAGTCATTGGTTTTTTTTCGTTCAGCAAGAAGTCTTTATTTATTTACTATTTCGATGCTAACAGATGATAGGCTATGAAAGCGTTTACCACCTTTTTATTTTTATTAATATGACGACAAACACTAAAGTAACAGAACAGAGATATTCAAAATGATTAAAAATGATGTATATTGAAACTTTTTAGAAGAACTGTTATTTTCCGGTTAAATGCCTTTGGAAACATTCAAGAACAGGCGGGAGGACGGGCTGCTTGTTGAGGTCAGAATATTATCTAACTAATGAGAAAACGACTGAATGGAGGCGAAATAGACGTATAAAATGTCGACTTAAATTGAATAGCTGAAAGAAACTGAGGTTGTCTCTCTTTTATCCTACAATGCAGAGTTATGATGTAAGAAATTGACTAATATTTTTTATTCAGTTTCTATATCAGAAGCTGTCAATTTAATGATAATCTCATAGTATGTTCTAGTAATTTCAATTAAACGCGAATAGGGAATTTTCGTGCAGCAAAAAGTCTTTATTTATTTAAGATTTCAATGTTAACAAATTGCAGGCCAAAAATACCCCCATCCTTTCTTCGAGTGTATTATAATTTAACTATCATAGAAAAATGTATGAAAACTAAGAAAGGTCCTGGAATTATTTGAGCATAGTAAGTAGTCTTAGTAACATAACGTCGTGAAAGAGGTCAGCTTCGACGACCACTAGACGATCGGCCACAACGATGCGACGTAATATATTATGTTTGTAAAATTTAATCTGTTTTCTGAAATATGTTAGTGTTATTCATTTCTCTATGTAAACCTCTATTTAGTTACCTTTTTAAATACGTGTTGCGGCGTTTGAGTTGAATTAAATACAGTGTCATGCTAAACCCGTTCTTTATTCTGCTGTTACGAGTCGTGTGCACAATTTCCATATGGTTTGAAAAAGGAAAAATAGAAGAACTATTTAATGGGAAACAAATAGCAGACATTTTCGGCGTGAATTTATTATATTATAAATCCACAATAGCTATGAAAAAATAATCTGTGCAAAGCAAGTAATCCTTTCCATGAAAATACGTTGCGAAAATTTCAAAGCATGAGTATTTGTCCGAACTCATTTTATCTTGTTTTTGTTATAGCTGCTTGATTTTCCTAGTTTGTTTTACTTCGTATTTCTCAACGTGTTTATATTTCTTCTATAACGAATACCTCTCAGAAGTGTCTGTTCAATCTACGCTGTTATCGATGACACGGTTATTTCAAACTTAAATGTCCAAATTTACTTGTTGTTTCACGATGTCAGAGTTAGACATAAGATCGGTTTTAATGTGAAGAAAATTCAACTCCCCTAAACAGAGCATTCTAGACTGAGACAATAATTTAAATTGCCTTGAAGGATATTTACCCATTTATCAAGGGCATAACAAATACTACACTTTGATGTCAGCTCGAAAGGTCGGGAAAGTGTCAGAGACAACGAAAATAGTGTTTTTCTACTCATATGTCACCGCTCATCTTTAACAGGGCTCGATGGCTACTCAAGGATATGGTTTTAAAATTGCTGGTTATACTATGATCTCCGTTAGGAGAGGATTTGAAAACAGTGGATTTGAAAACAGTGAAGATTGCTTTAAAATACACGATTTTCGAAGAGGACGTCTCGAAAAACATTTGTTTATATTAGACTTGAAAACGGCCATGCTGTAGTCGGTGTGGAAGTAGGCTCGTGGTATTTTCATCCACAGATGTGATGTTTTAGGAAAGAAACTTTGTTCATTGAAGTTGCGTTTGGTTTTTGGTACAGAGAGAGAGAGAGAGAGAGAGAGAGAGAGAGAGAGGGAGAGAGAGAGAAAGAGAGAGAGAGGGGGAGGAATGTTCATCGTTCAAACTTTAAGTTTTTCTTACAAACAAAACTGTTATTTTAAATGTAAGCGTGACGAATTGACGAAAATATAATTAAAAATCCTACGGACAGCCTTTTTATGGAGATATTGGACGCATGTATAATTAAGAAGTATCGATGTAAATAGAGAAGAATATTATTTAAAGCCTCAGTGTTACAGATCAAGGAACATGCTATTTAAATATTAAGCATGTCATACACACCAACATGCTATTTCAAATAAATTTATGACAGACCAACCGACGGACAACAACTTATAAAGATGCTTATACACAGATTAATAAATTTGGTTCAAACATTCTGGAGATGTATCGATGAAAATGCTATTTCATCCGAAAATTCCTTTTTTTACGGTTGTTAACACAAATAGAGCATATTGCCATTTAAGCGGAAGGGGCTACTATGATAGGTCAATAAATGTAGCGGGAAACCTGGGTGAAGAGTTGTAATTCAAGATACCTGTTCTCATTACATTTAGATTTCTGCATGTTAGTACCGTTGAGGCAACAGGGAGCGAATGAGGAAGCGATCCGAGGAAAGAAATTATAAGAGTTTTTAAAAAGTATAGGTATCGCTACAGTGAAGGATGTGGGTCGATGGTATTACTGTTGGGTAGATACAAGTGCAATACGTTAATCGGAGGACATTTCGTTTAAGTCGTTGTACAGCCAGCATAAGGATGAACAACTGTGGCGATGCTACAGATGCTGAAGATGACAGACAGTGCGGGATTTTATTAAGTTAGAAGTTTATAATGCAAGGCTAGTGGTTGGTGCACCAGCCCAGATGTAGCAAGAATACACTATTAACGGGCGAATGATTGCTTTATAAAGTAATATGATTCTAGCAGGTGTGACAATTTTCCTAGCCCGCTAATGGACACCTACCTTTTTGCGGCTAATTTATTAGCATCTTTAATGTACATTCGACTTCATGTTACCCGAGACTAGTGTTTTTCAAAATAGGGCCACATGAGCCTCGGGGATTAATTGCAGTTTTCAGTGGATTCACGAAAGATAATTTCATATAGTTTATATTTATTTTGGTTTGTTTATTATGAGACGAACGTATTTTTAGAGATTTATCTACCCCAACAAGGTAAGATCTGACACAAGGTCGGGAAAGTGAGATTAGAAAAGCCAGCGCCCGAGAGGTGAGCACTCTGGCCATTTAAAAATTGCCTGGGCAGCCCCGTCGGCATTCCCCGGTGGGGGCGCCTCAGGCAGTAAGCAATAAACTTACTCCTCCCCAAAGAGCGGGGGGGGGGCAAAGCCTGGGAGGGTGGACCTCCTAAAACTGCACAGGACTGTCCCATAGACCGGCGTAAATCAAGCCCCGAAAGCCAATACAATACCAGTCTATGGGGTGCAGTATTCATCGGAACAGATACTACACTTTGAGACGAACGTAATTTTATTTAACATTTCAAGATTTGTATTTTAATTTTATGTCATGAATATAACGAAATTAATTTATTGTTTGTTTTTATTAAACTAGAAATGAATATTTGATTAAAAAACATTGTGTGTTCATGTATTTGGTTTATAGATAATACCCTTGCTCTCAGCGGCCAACAAGCAAAATAAAGTTGGAAAACCTTGTCATAGAGGACCCAACATACAACGCCATTTATAGCGATGCGAGGACGCTACTAGAAACGCGTAATGACGTCACTTATGTTGTTTTCATTGACAGCGTGTGCATCAGAACGAATCCAAACGTCTCTTTGTGTCGGCCATGTTGTTTGTCTTTTTGTTTTTATGGGAAAGAGAATAAAAAAAAGAAGAATGGGATTTGTGATGGACAGATGTTGAATCCGGACAAAACGAAATCTTATCCTGGCGAATTCTGACATAATCAAACAAGAGGCGAATCATCCAATTCGCGCGAAGAATGCAAATATTATCGTTTGCTCCTCCCCCCCCCCCCAAAAAAAAAAGAAAAGAAATAGCAGATTTACGTAAACAAACACATATCAGAAAGATGAGTAAGAAACAACGGTCGCATTAATTTGGAAACATTTCTTATTCAAATGGAATAATATTAACCAAATTTACAAACCATGACAAAATAAGATTCGGTAAATCTCTGTTAATAAATACAGGGATTATAAGAGTTAGTAATGTACACCTATTTTTTAAAAAGACGGAAATTAACCATGCTTTGCCAGTGTTTACACCCGCTATTTATTTAGATATTTTACGGCTTCAAATAAGACGTCAACAAATACCTGTCATGAACTGTCTCCCATAAATAATAACACTTTGTTCGAATTCCGTATTATTTGGTTTATTCAGGTGAATTCTGTCAGACTCGGGAACCTTTCATGTCGAACACGGAATTTAGACCGGAAACATTTGTTAAATCCATTCATTAGTTTTTTTTTTATCTTCTCATGATATACTTGAGCATTAAAAGAACGAGTTACCCTAATCCTCGAGATCTTTTTGACTTAATTAGTGGTGACTCATTTGTTATATATATATATATATATATATATATATATAATATCTGTTTTTGGTTGTTTGGCGATAATGACACCTAATGAACGCTATCTTATGGTAATTCACTTTCTAAGTGATAAGTGACTTATCTCCCTTACCTGCATTGTCTGCATTAAGTCGCGCCATCTTACTGATGTATATACTTATTTATTGATAAAAGTTATCCACGTGTACACGTGTTCCACGCTCTCCGCCAATCTCGTCAAAATAAACAACAAAATAGAACTTAATATTAAAGCGATAAAAATCGTACATATTTACGGTAAGACTTCGTAACTTACAGGTAACATTTCAGACTGGTCATGGGGTCAAATCTTACCAATGTCAGCACCGCTAGAGAGAGGTAGATACCGTAAAACCCGTGTACATGGAAATACGTTTCATTCACGTAGACTTCCCTACAGATATAGTACACAAATCCATCATAATACTCTTACATTTTATCATACTGCACTCTCTTATTATGCATTATTTCTAATAACATGCTTTATTGGCCTTGAGAGAGAAATTTATCATAATCAGTTGGAGACTGAAATCTTAAATAAATTATAAGATCAGATGTTATTCATATCAGAAACTGAATTACGTTTTTGCTGAGTGAAACATACCCATTATTAATTTATAATACGAGTCAGTAAGAAAAGTAGAAAATCGGAAAAACACTGACGGTTCCTAAAAAATACCTGTCTCTAACAATCTAGTTTACTGCTAATGGTTTTGATAACAATTTTATATAAAAATGTTTATCCCGATCAAAAAACAAAAAATACATTTAAAAAATATACAAGAAACGACCGACTTCTCTGTAACAAGATAGTGCCAATGTCTATTTTACGGGACCGTTAAGTCCCAATTTTCGTCTTAAAACTCTACGTAATTCTGTTATTTATAACGTATATATTTCATCCGGAAAATGATGCCTGTCCAGAAAAATAGATTAGCCAAGATTTTAAAACTAAGTTGATTACGAATTCTGATAAACGCTATTATTTCCAAAAGTAGGTGTTCATTTTCATAACATTTATAGGCAAATATTATGTCGATCTTTTGTCAATTATTTTTACAGCAAACTTTATCAGGGTATTTACATGTAATCGCCTATAAATGATAGAATCTCATATTTATTTTTGGGTGAATTCGAATAAGCTGATCGGCTCTTATGATATTTTTATTTTATAAAATACTAGCAGGACCCGTGTCCCGGCGTTGCCCGGGGAAATATAACAGCCTGCTTTTAATTTTTAAGTTAAATAAATAGATTCAGAAAATAAATCATTTCACTGGAAGTAATTTAAGTAATCAAAATAGGATTGATGTTTTACCTTCTGGTGCCAATATGTATAGACATTGTGGAGAGCCTACCCTTGAACATCCTACATAAAACTACCCATGGCTAAAGCAAGGTGAAGTCAAGTTTAGACCAACCACTGCCAATGCTTGTCCTTGGGACTTGTTAATTGTCATGGCAAAACACAATTTAACTGGGAACTGAAGCCTTTTAAATTCTATTGCAGAATCCGACGGAATAATGGGTATTCTGGGAAGGGGTGTCAGTTTGCTCCTTGCCACACCAGTTAGTATTACAGCTTCTATCACATGAGGTTTCATGCGTTTAACACACAGTCTCGTTCCATTACATAGCCTTGGAACATCAAGATTCCGGAGTAACATAATTGGGCATCCAGCTTTCAGCTTTAATTTGTGTGTTGGCATACCAAGAAATTCTAATGAATTTAAAAATTATGTAGGGTATTGTACAGCCTGGTCGTCATCGAGAGTAGAATCCACAGAAGTGAAAGTTTGTTTATCACCTGGAATTTCATCAAGCAGTTGTTGATTGATGACATGTACCATGTCATTTTCAGTAGCTAGAATTGCTCTCTCCGTTAGCCATTCAGGATGCACATAGTTTTCGGCTATATTTGGATAAACTTTGCTACTAAGTTCTGTGAGTGATGAAATAATTGAGCCAATACCTGAAGTAATAACAATCTTGCCATTGTTGGTTGTTGCAAGCTTGCCATCACCTATTTTTAGGAGTAGGGAGGCAAACTCACCAGCCATTGGGTCACTATTGAGATGTACACGCATGTTTGTAAATAACGTTACAGTCTTAATGTACTTCCACAAATATGACAATTTAATGCAAGCATTAAGCTCCTCAGCGGGACTTCAACGTGGAACAATAGGAAGCGTTTGTCGGAAGTCACCTGATAATAAAAGGGTTATGACACCCATAACATCACGTTTCTTGAGATCACGCAATGCTTTATCTAGAGCATCGAACGCTTGTTTATGTGCCATTGTACATTCATCCCATACGATCAAGGAACAATTCTGTAAAACTTTAGCTGGATCTGATCCTCTTTCTATTTGACAAATTGGATCAGCATCTTTTGTTAAGGATAATGGCAACTTAAATGTGGAGTGAGCTGTTATACTACCAGGAAGAAGAGTGGTTGCAATGGCAGATAATGTGACTGCCACATCTATTTTGCCTTCTGACCTAACTTTAGCAAGAATTAACTTGGTAACAAATGTCTTTCCTGTACCTCTGGGTGCATCAAGGAATATCAGGCCACCTTGCTGATCTTCTACAGTATTAACTATAGTACCAAAAATATGAATTTGCTCATTATTTAGTTCGATTTAGATCGATTAGGTGAGGTAAGACCCAATTTTGTCAGTGTTTTACCATTCATCCTATAAGTCATAGCTTCTATATGTACTAAAGCCATATTGAAGATGTCGTCTGAAAGTGTTATATCAACTTCAGGCTGTTGATTGCATTTCCTAAGAAGGAAATCTTCAGTAAAAGCTTCTTCAAGTAGTCCATGTGCACTACATGCATCCCTGAATGTAGTCATAACTTGACCATTGATCGTTTTTAGGTCATTAAAGCTCTGTGTACCTCTAACATTGTGTAGAAGCAGTCTCAAACAGAAGCAGTGAAATTGATTTGGATGCACGGTGCATACCCTGCCCAAAACTTCTGTTTTTTTAACGCACGGATAGCCTGGAACTGGCTTACCCTGTAATCGTTGGTTGAAGACCTTAGTTTTTGTGTCCCAGGTATAATAAAGTAGAACTTCTGAGTACAAAAGTGTACATGCAAAAAATCTGTTTGACACAATTTGAAGAAAGCTGTTAGAGTGGTTGAAGTTGGATTTGCAACTCTATCTGCCGCAGTACTTTCAGTAAAGTATATCCGCTGTCCATTCACTAGATGAACTGATAGGTGAATAACTGGGGGATGATATACATGTATGTGAAACTTAAGTATTCTCCAAATGGTTTCATTGGTTGATATGTAACGTTCCGTTTCGTACTCTTAATTTCATCATGAGCATTACTTTCAATTGTGAAGGTATCTTGATCACTACCTTTATTTACATATTTACAAATGTATTTAATTGATTTCACGCTGTTGCAATATTCAACATTGATATGTGCATCAAAAATCTTACAAAGCAGTTTATTATGTGGTTCAATGCATTGGTTGTCTACAGGAACTGTTGTGTTGCCAGGTAGGGTAACTGTCGTCTCAAAACCTCCAGCTAAAGGAAATAGTTGTCGATATTGTGGGTAGCCATTTGTATCCGATTGAGTTTCACTCAAGAAGTGTCTGGGATATCTCTTACTGCAGTGTCCATCTTTGAGACAGAATGAACATCTGTTTATGTTTCCACATGGTCCATGAATCCTATGGTGCCTAATGATATCATGTAAAAGATGCCACTGGATCCGGAATTTCCACACTGATAACTGAATCTATGTCAGAGGATCTCAATTTTTGTTGCACCTCCATTATGCTCCATCGCCATCTGAAATTGTTGGATATATACATTTTCTCTGTGAAGCATGCTTTGCAATGCAAGAACAATATCTAATTTAGTGTTTGAGAAAGAGTTATATCTAATCGGCCCATACATTTGCTCGCCAGAAGGTGAATCGTAACATAAAACGGGCAGCACTTTTCACGGCCACCATCGTCCGGCGCCAGGCATTTGGCTCATGTGACTCAATCGCAGGCATTTAAAAATAGAGAATAGTGTTTATTATTATAAATAATCATATAATAGGCAATTCCCCCCCTCCCAATACATGTTATTTTATTTCGGTTAAGTTTTATTTGTTTTACTTTTCGAAATAGTATAATTAACGTTGACGGATTTTCCGCACATTCCTGAGTCTTCTGTCGATTTAAATATATTGTACAATTCGGTGTTTTATGCCCCCCTCTCTCGGATACAATATTTTTCTTTTCGTTTATTTATATTTTGTTACTTTTCAAAACAGATCCACCACATCAACCTATCAATCCCGCCACAGCCCACTGCTAGGCATTTGACTCATGTCACTCAATCGCAGTCAATTAAAAAAATAGCGAATAGTCTTCCTTATTGAAAATAATCATATAATCGTCATTTTATTTCTCCCCGACGATCCGAATACAATTTGTAATGCTCTGCAAGTTACATGAATTATGTGTGTGTTTCAGTGGTGCTCATTTTCTATTTGTCTTTTCAGCCAAAGAAAATGGAATTTCTATACAAAGATAATGTGGGGTGGGGTGATTTTAATGGGGCTCTGTAGGCCTCTTTAATTAATCGCTGAGATTTCAATTCCCCCCCAAACATTGGATTAAAAAAAATGTATCTATTCTGTTTGTGTATGTTTTGGTAATTTTCTCAAAGTATTTAACGTTGAGAGAACTTTTCACAAGGAAGCAATTGTTAGTGTAATTTATTTATTAATAATTTATAAGGATAATAATATTTATTTGTATTGTATGAAATAAACTGTATCAAAATAGTGAACAGTTATTTTGAAAATAAAAAGTTATCATTTAAATGAATAGCCATTAAAAGAATGGGAAAAATACGTGCGAAGGAAGAAGTAGGTAATGTCATTTGGCTAATCTAGAACCTTTTTTATTTTCCGAACGTATTACGTTGGGTCAAATTCTGTAAAAGTAAAGTTTTTTGTTTTTCTTTTAGTAAGTAAAAACGTAATTGTTTTATCTTATTTTTTATAGTTGGAATTTTTCATGTTCGTTATTATGTAATCGCTGTCCTTTAAGTGTAATAATGAGAAAAACGTAAAGGAAAAATGTATCTTTTCCGTTTGTTTATGTTTTGTTTATTTTATCAAAGTATTTACCGGTTAGGGAAGTTTTCCCAAAGAAGCAATTGTTATTGTATTTTAGTTAGTAATAATGTATAAAAATAATTTTTTTTTTATTGTACGAATTAAAAGTTTCTCAAAATAGTCAACAGTTATTTTTGGAAATGAACAGTTATCATTTAAATGAATAGACATTAAAAGAATGGGAGGAATCCGTGCGAAGCAAGAATTAGGGAATGTAATTCGGCTATTCTGTAACCGTTTTTTTTTCTTAACGTAATCCGTTGGTTTTTTTTTTTTTCGTAAAGTATTACGGTGGGTCAAAATCTGTAGAAGTAAATTTATTTGTTTTGTTTTAGTAAGGAAAACGTAATTTGTGTATATTATTTTTTAGAAATGAAATGTAATATATTTGTTATTATGTAATTGGTGTCGTTTATGTAAACTAATGTGAAAAACGTAAAGAATAAATGTATGTAATCGGTTTGTTTATGTGTTGTTTATTTTCTCTAAGTATTTAACGGTGAGGGAAGTTATACCAAAAAAGCAATTGTTATTGTATTTTATTTAATAATAATTTATAAAAGTAATAATTGTTTATTTATTGTAGGAATTACACATTTCTCAGAATAGTGAACAGTTATTTATTAAATGTTAAGGTATAATGTAAATGAATAGCCATTAAAAGAATGGTGAACATCCGAGTGTAGAATAAGAATCAGGGAAGGTTAATCGGTTAATCTGTAACAGTTTGTTTTTTTATTAACGTATTCCGTTGGTTCAAATTGTGTAGAATTTTTTTTTTTTAAAGTAAGTAAATCGTAATGTTGTTTATGGTAGATGTATAATGTAAATAGCAGAACAGGAACGGCGTATTACCTGAAGTAGTCGTAGGTCGGTAAGGGAAATCGGCATAACTGTTTAAGCGTAGTGAATGTGGCAGGCGTTTCGTGAACTGTATACGCTGTTCGAGGCTGAGAGTATGAGATTGCGTAATAGTATTTAACGGAAGTGACGTAGGCACATGTATTGAAGGGAGCGTCTGTTATATTTTCTGTGCAACGTATGCTACTGTGTTGTAATGTGAAGACGGACCTAACATAAATAATAAGTGGTAAAATGTGTAAAGTATCCGTTGTGTAGTTGTACCCGGTGTAGACTGGTAGCGTGGGAGGAGTAAAATGTTAGAGAGAAATGTTCTTGCTACTACCTGTATGGTGTCTGTTTTGGGGAGAGTGACTGATGGAGGAACGAAAGTAACAATTTGCCCGTGGTGGATGTAAGACTGTAGAGTCTGCTAAGAACACGCTCGAGCGAATAAGCTTGATGTTGTAGCGATTGTAGTAACGTATTGAGTTCGAGTTTATTTTCCTATTCGACGCGAAGGTACAGGGGAAAAAACGTCTTTACTTTATATATAAGATAACCTTCCTTCCAATCTATGTGTATAAACATAATTATTTACAGTCAAACCCTTACCCGACTAAAATCAATAATGAATTTTTATTTAATAAAAATGTTTAGTCTTCATACAAGTAAATCGCTGCGATCTTACTCTTTTGTAGTTATTGAATAATATTAATGTTC
>OY744536.1:51659865-51712365 GCA_963556195.1 Sepiola atlantica | reverse complement strand
CGTCTAAACATTGTAACTTATTAATTCATAGATCTGGTTATTAATAGTTATCCCATCATCCGGAGTTATATGTTTTCGATTAGTTATATAACCTTTTATGTATAATGATAACCTACTGAAATAACCTGAAACTATATCTATAATATTAACATTACTATCTATACATGTCCAAAATTTAAATAAATAGTGGTTGTGATTAACCTATACTCATGTTTATCATAATAATTAAAATAATAATGTTACATTATTTTTAAATAAATAAATTAATTAAATAAAATTAAATAAAAATATATTTTTTTTTTAAATAAAATAAAATAAAATAAAAATAATATTATTGTTATTAAATACATATTTAAGATCTCTACATCAAGTTATCCTATTAACTAGTTAGTTGACCATATCCTACCTATCATTGTTTATTATGATACATTAATCACGCGATCTTTTATTAACTAGTTAGTTGACCATATCCTACCTATCATTGTTAATTATTATACATTAATTACGTGATCGTATATCGTTTGTAATAATTTCATATTATCTTTCAAGAGATAGTAATTTTAATTTTTAATCTTTATTTCTTTATATTTTAAGTTATGTTCACATCGTTCTCAGAATACTTATTTACGGTTAATTGTTTAAAGTGCCTGCTATTGTAGCCTACCTCGTCCCTCTGGTTTAGTAAACCATTCTTATTAGGAAACAATAGTATAGCCAGTTTATCATTTAAACACGGAAACGAGGTAGGGTTGTTTAGTGTAGATATTGGTGCCCTTTTAAAAATACTCCATTTCTCTACAGGAACTATGCCATTTCTTTTTAAGGATAAAATATATCTGGATAACGAAGTGCCCTTTCTATCAGTATCTATGTTGTTAAATAGGCATATATGGTATATGTACCTATTCTTAAAATCAGTACTAGTACCTCCTATGTAGAATATTTTCAAATTAGGATCATTCTCTGGGAAATTGTGCTTATATATACTACATTTTTCATTAAACATTTATCTCGTAAGGGGCACTCACTTTTATTTCTACAATTACATTTATTATCCTGTGTGTTACTAACGTTGTTAGTATCATTTTCTTTTAGTATTTGTCTATTGTGACTTTTGATTATTTTTTCTAAATTACTAGTGCAACTATAACTAAGTGGGATTGCGTTTTTGTTAAATATTTTATGCAGTGGGTTATTATTTGGGAAATGCCTATTTAACAAGATAAGAAACATATGCCCAATCTTGGATTTGACTAGTAGGTTAAACCGGGGGTGTATACCAAATAATTGTTCATTTTCTATTTATCCTACTCTTATTTGAATTCTTACCATCTTGATATTTGATAGCCGTATTAATATAACAACTATTACTTAGAACATTATTGTAAGCACTACTATTGCTATTGAAAATATCTTAATTAGGAGAATTATTGCTAATTCTATGTATTATGGATAAAGGAATGTGTTTAATAACGGTTGGTGGATGGTTTGATTTTGGATTTACGTATAGTGGATTATAGTAATCCTTCATATATGGTGTGTATACTCCTGGGTTAAGATTAAGGGTATTGATTTACACCTCTCCAGGAGTTAGGCACAAGGCCAGTTTTTATCTTACTCCCACAAGTAAGATGTGACCCAAGGTCGCGTGGGGTCGGGAAAGTGAGGTTTGAAAAGCCAGCGCCCGAGAGGTGAGCACTCTAGCCATTACAAATTGCCTGGGCAGCCCCGTCAGCATTCCCCGGTAGCGGCGCGTCAGGCAGTAAGCAATAAACTTACTCCTCCCCAAATAGGGGAGGCGAAGCCTGGGAAGGTGGACCTCCTAGAACTTCACAGGACAGACCCATAAGCGGGCGTAAATCAAGCCCCGAAGGCCAAGACAATACCAGTCTATGGGGTGCAGTATCCATCGGAACAGATACTACACTTTGATCTTAGCTAAAAGGCCAAGAATATCTAAAACGTTTGTAATTTTGATACCTGCAGTTAGTTTAACTTTGAGTCCTAACTCTTTCATTGTTCTGAATATAAATTTCTTATTCATTTCAATTTTAAAGCCATTACTATTTTCAATAACTGCCAAACCATTGTCCCTGTAGAATCCTATATACCTAACACTAAACATACATGTATCAATAAGTTTGTATAATATAAATAGTCCAACCAGATCAGACATTTCAGCCGATCCAATGACCCATTGCAACATCAAAGGAATCTGTACAGTCTTTTTTATCCATTGTTCCTCATTCTTAACCAATACAGTTTTCCGCCATGTGTATATTATGTCTCTTTCCTTAATAGTTATATCAACGTGAGTACTCGCAAAGTCTAATGCATTATGGAATAACTCTTTTGTGATTGAGGGTAATAGTCCACAATGTCGAACTGGATAAAAGTACAGTTATCCTTGTTGCCAATTCCATCAAACCAATTAATGGTACTCGTTGTATTAATTCATTGATTTATTGGCAATAGATATCTGTTATTTTCATGTTGATATTCTCGAGGATGGTTTTACTTATCCTACCAACCTCAGGTCTTGTATGGTTAATCAGCCTAGTCCAGTTTGTGATCCTTTTATAATATGTATGCATCCTTATGTCTCAGCTAATACACTCTATCACTGATTTGTGCTTTATCGGTTATATTCCTGCTTTTGAATTCATTTTGAATTAATTAATAATATTTCTATTCCTGGCTTTTTTGTAGTTTTCCGTGAGGTTATTGTTAATTAACTTGCTATAGTCATTCTTGTTCATCTTATAGACATTTCTGGTTTTATCTGGTTTAATGAATAATTTGTTCAAGTATTTGATTTCTCTGATCGTATTTCCAAGCCTCTTAAAAATCTGTGGTGTTTCTGTGGAATTTCAGGTTGTTGACAATGTTGAACAAATCATTCTCGAAGCGTTTCATAAGTTCAACTGGAGGGGCTGCATTTAAGCTTTCAAATCCATAAGTTTCCTTTGAGCTGGAGTCATCCTAACCACAAAGGAAGTATTTAGCCTTCCATCTCATTCTCCTTATAAACTACTCGGTCTTCTGAATTAATTTGATGTCATATTCCTCCCTTGCTTGGTATAGGGATGTTCTTCAGCGAGATACCAAAATTCACTCTTTCCATGTTTATGTTAGAAAAAAACTGGTAGAACAGTACTCAACTTATTAGGAGTAATATTACTTAAGTAAGTTAAAATATTACCAAAATGAAAAAAACAATAATTTTCAAGAGTAGCGGATTTAATCGTTTCTCATCAGTATATCCCTGTGGAGGAGCCGAAGAGGTTCTGAAAGAATTGTCGGATACTAAAACTATGTTCCTTTTTTATGTAAAAAAGCTCTAATATATATTGAGCACTTTTGAAAAGTATTGGTTTTGTTCATTTTGTTAATATTGGAACTTACTTAATTAATATATATATATATATATATATATATATATATATATATATATATATATATATATATATATAGGCATCCTAAGTGTTATTCTTTGACTCCTCGTTAAAAGATAGGGTATGAGGGAATATTATTTATTTAGTAATGCTCTGGAGGTCACTTTATTTTTAAAAGTGCTTGATGTTCCAGATAGAGCAAGTGCATTTAAACGCAGTGTTGCACGGAATAAAGAGCTTCTATGTCTTTTAAAAATATTATTGTATACCCTTGGAGCTATAATTCAAAGTGCTCAATATATTTGATTCAGCAAGTAGTAACCCAAAAGTGCTTATTAAAGTGTTCAATATTCCAGATAGAGCAATCGTGTTTAAATGTAGTGTTTCCTAGGATAAAACTCTTCTGTCTTTTTTTATAATATTTTTGCCGTGGACATAAGCCAATATGCTTAAAATCCTGGATAGAGCAGGTCTGTGTAAACGCAGTGTTGACCGGGAGAAAGGTCTAATTTATATTTTGTTATAATGTTGTATACATGACAACGTACAAGATGTTACCCGAGAGGCATATAACTAATAATACTGGAGAATATATGGTAAGTAGTCAATCCAAAGTGTTCAATATTCTGAATAGAGCAGATATGTTTAAATGACGCGTTGCTCAGGAAAACGTACATCACAGTGTTTTATTATACTATTTTATACAAGAAAATCTATTTGGCGTTGCCGGAGTGTCATAATAGTAAAAAAAAATTATATATGGGAAGTGGTATTGAGAAATAAAAATGTGCTTAATATACTAGGAAGAGTAGCTGTGTTTAAAGGCAGCGTTGCCCGGGAGAAAAACTTATTTATATTTTGTTAGTATGTTTACTCAGCATCAAGAATGTTATTGTGTTTTGTTTTACTCGGCGTTTCCAGGAGCAATAATTTTAAGATTAAAAAATTAGATTTAAAAGGATGAGATCCGGTAAGTGAATTACATTATTTTGAACACATAAAAACAGGATAGAGGAATGGTCTGGGCGGAAGAGAGAAAAGGGGTTGGGGAGAAGAACGGAAGCATGAAGGGGATGGAAAGAGAGAAAATTAAAGAGGCGGTGTGAGAGAGAAAAGTTGTAATATAAAGATCTTCCACACACTATTTATCTTCAATGTTTTATTCATCACCCGATGCAATGCCGTATAGTATATCATTAAGAACAAAAGCAAAGCGAACAAATCCGATAGTTTTGTCTTTCTTACGATTTATGTATATATAGTGACGAAATGACATATATTTATATGCAGATACACATAAATATATGCATACACACATATAAATATAGATGTAATATATATCTACATACATACCAGGGCCGGCGGTACAGTTATGATAGTGGGGGGTAGTTCTCCTAAAAAGTGTGTGGGGGGCGGTTAAACACATACTTATTAACTTAATTATTGATGACCGTAAAGTGGGGGGGGGGCAAGTCAAAAAGTGAGGGTGCCGCCGTCCATGCATACACATCTATATGCGTACATATATAAGATGGTAAATAATTGTGACTATTTGTAGATATAGACTAAGAATTGAAGAACACAATTGAAATATATATATATATATATATATATATATATATATATATATATATATATATATAATTTCAACAATCAGGCTACTCCGCAGCCCACAGTCTATGAAAGAAACAGACCGGAAATCCTACACTCGTGTTTCGCGCTCTTTTGGGCTCATCAGTAGAACAACTCCGAACTCAGGTATCGAACCTGGAGTCACTTGCATGCTAGGCGAGTACTCTCCCACCGAGCTACCTCACCACGTACAAAAACGTCTATTAACTAACACGGAGTAAGCAAACCACGGCGAAGGCCGACTGTGGAATATACCTACTCTTTTAACAAGGGGTGTAGTCATCCAACTACTTAGAACCCAGGTCGATAGCTCACAAGTAGGATTTTATAGTCGCTAGGACGATGCCATCCAACAACCCTACCCAGCGATCAAATAAATATGAGATTTGTGAATGTGAGATGATATATATATATAATTATTTCCACAGACAACGCCGCAGCCCATAAAATATGAAATCTCTTTTTTGCATAGGTTATGGGCTGCGGGGTTGTCTGGTTGGGAAATAATTATACACATAATATAACATTCAAATAAATATATATATATATATATATATATATATATATATATATATATAATATTTAAGCATTAATATTAAATTATTAGTGAGTGCTGGAAGTAAAAATTTCAGACGGTCGGGAAGTGCGAACCTGTTTCACAGAGTCAGCCTGGAATGCGCAAGCAGTCACCATATTCACCCTCCCACAAGAAATTAAGATATATATGTATATGAAGACTAGTCAGGAGTGTTCGACGAACGTATTCGGAACTTTGCATTATACCTTTTTTACAGTCGATTTTTAATATCCCCGAGAGTGCTAAACTTCAATTTTTTTAAAGAGCTTATTATAATATTTATCAATAAATATAAAATTATTAATACTTACAGACGTAAGCGTTTCAACATATTGCTCTCATCAGTGCAGGAAAATTACAATTTGATACGGTGGGAAGGCGCAAACCCGGTTCACAGAGTCAACCTAGAATCTGCAAGCAGTCACAATATCAACTTACTTACCTCATTTATATGTATTTATATATATATATATATATATATATATATATATATATATATATATATATATATATATATAAGTAAAATATTTTGTAAATCAACAATCGTGCAATTTAAATGAAAGATTTATTCATTAATTTTTTTTTGCAAGCTTTCGTTGTAGAACAAGATTGTCAGGCGAGACTGTCTCATAGTGTTTATCTTCTTTTCGTCCTCCTCATTTCAGTGGTATTAACTCCGATGGGTAGAATCACAATATGAGCAGAAAGAGACGCCAATATATATATATATATATATATATATATATATATATATATATATATATATATATATACATACATATATATATATATACATACATATATATACATACATATATATATACATACATATATATATACATACATATATATATATATATATATATACATACATATATATATACATATATATATATATACATACATATATATATACATACATATATATATACATATATATACATACATATATACATATATATATACATACATATATATACATATATATACATATATATATCAATATGTATATATATATATATATATATATGTGTGTGTGTGTGTGTGTGTTTGTGTGTGTGTTTGTGTCTGTATATATATATAATGTAAAGCGTGGTAAGTGATTGTAAACGGTTCCAGAACGAAAGTTATCAAGGTCATAAAACACACGATTAGAGAAAATAAGATAAATACCAGTAAACATAAATATTTGAATAACGAAAGGAAATCCTTGAGAACCAATGAACGAGCGTGTATGCGGGCGAAACGTTTAACGATATCCGAGGTAGGAAAACAAACAACGAGCAAATAAAAAACGCGGACCAACAAACAAACTAACAATGAGAAAAAAAAGAACAGCGGATCAAAATCATGCTGAAGCCTCACAATCGAGAAGAGAGTCGTTTACGGATCTCTACGCCGACATATGTTCGGTACTTGAGTGTGCATACCTTTCGTCTAAACGAGAACATCTTACGACATGGAATTAATAGACCCGCGTCGAGAGTAGTATGGTAATTAATATCAATAGCTGAAGGAAAGATTAGATTCATGCCTCTCTTCCTAGTGTATGTTTAAAAGTAGCTATTTTCATTCGGCATATAACAGGATGTGGTTTATACCATTTACGCATGTTTTTTTTTTTTTTTAAACGTTTATTGCAGGTCTTGTTATTGTTGGTCTAGTTTGAATCGTTAGTTTATCGTTAAATACATACATTTTTTACCTCATGCTAAACCGAAAAATTGACACCAATTGTAAACGATTAATTGAATACTGTTGGTTTATTTTACTCGGAGTTGGGTGCGATATTAAAGGTTCATATTTTTTCTACATATTTCGTGCGTAATTAAATGCAATGAATTACATTTTATCATAGAAGATTACATCCGCCGTGACATCATCAATTCGTCAATTTACGTATACCTTCATATCCATCAATCGCACATTGAAATAAGCACATTCGGACATAATTATGGTATTATAATTATTTATTATAATGGAAAATATGTGTATGTTATAAATAGAAAACTAATAACTACCTAATCCACAGTTGCCGTACTAATTAAAGACTTCAGATGTTTTGAAGTTTCAGGTTTAATTTCCAGAAATCATATATATATATATATATATATATATATATATATATATATATATATATAATGGTAATAATCCAGGTAAAAATATCCACAGAGTGGTAATCTAGAGAATTTTAACCGGGTTTATAGGTTTATAAAGAGTGCTCAATATCAAAATAGAGCTTTATATATGATAATTTTATTTACACAGACCTGTACAAAATCTGCGACACTGGCATGTCGATTTTATCGATCAACAGTTACTATAAACTGAGATCTCATCAGGCAGAGTTAGAATCCGATCTTAACCTCAGATCATATTTGGAGAGAATGAAATGGAGGGATAAAGAAAGAGAAGAAGGAGAATAAAAGAAATTTAACATTTCAAAAATTGAGGCCTTCAAAGAAAGATATACTGGACATAAGTGTTTTTTTAATAACCCTACATATCAAAAAAGAACCTCACTTTCTATATATTACTGGGAACTATACAACAATAACCAATCACCAACAGTAACCTGGAACATAATCCGAAAAACTAGCACCTGTAACAGGCGGTAACACACTCACATACACACACACGCACACACCAACACACATATATATATATATATATATATATATATATATATATATATATATATATATATAGCATATATATATATATATATATATATATATAGAATATATATATATATATATATATATATATATATATATATATAGAGAGAGAGAGAGAGAGAGAGATAGAAAGAGAGAGAAAGATGAAATATTGTAATGATCTAACAAATAAAATTTGACAGTTTACAACTTTATTAAATCATCAGATGATGTATGTCATGAACTGACTTTTGATCCGTAGAGTTTCAAAGAATTGCGCTTCTCCTCAGAAGAAAACAAAAACAATACAATTACTAATTCTAAAATAATGGTAGGAATTAATTTCAAAATATGTCAGAAAATTTTGTTGAAATAATCTTAAAGCAAAATTGTTGAAATTTCAATAGTTCCTAAATTAGTGCTCTATCTATAATACCGAGCATCTCCTTATCACGATAGCTTCTAATATAAATATATATATATATATATATATATATATATATATATATATATATATATAAATCAATAAAAAGAGAGAGACAGAGATTGTTGCAGCAAAATCCGATACTTGACAAAAAGAAAACGAAATAGGCAATACAAGCAATAAGTTTTATATGCAAGAGTTTATTTAGCAACATTTATTGTTTCATGCTATATTATTTTTCAATGTAACCGACCCCGGCGGAGACGACCCTTTCTTTGTCTATAGCAGTGACCGCTTCCGCGATGGTAGCCCTTACAGCAACGTGCTTGTGTATCGTGGCCTCTATAATGCCCCAAAATAAATAGTCAAGGGGAATGCAGTCGGTGAGCAGATCAGCCACAAGTCCGACAAATAGTGATGAGAAACCTTGTCAACATCCACGCCTGAGTCGGCTTGGCCATACGGCCACGAGCAGAGTACTGCTGGAAGATGTAAAGGCGTCTGGCAGCGATCTCGTCTATCCAGGGCTTGACCATGCGCATTAACACCTCCATGTACTTCCTTTAATTTTTGTCAAGGCTCGTATTTTGCTGAAACACAGTGCACATTATATATATATACATATATATATATATATATATATATATATATATATATATATATATATATATATATATATATATATATAAAAAGAGGAAAGCCAAACACTTTGAACTGTGTTCATATATATATATATATATATAACCGTAGTTATACCAAAAAGTAAATGATTCGAAAAAAATTATTCGTAAGATTAATAAAATATTGGCCTTTTCAATGTAACTAAATCTATATATATATATATATATATATATATATATATATATATATATATATATATATATATTGAATTAATTTTATTTATGCAAACATGTTTGCTTACATATCTGCATACATGTTCAGTTGCGCCCTCTTTCGAAAGCGAACATTCTCAAACGTTTAGAAAAAATTAAATCATATTTCATATATTTATATATATATAAATATATATATATATTTATATGTATGTATATATTTCTACATGCACACATATATATATATATATATATATATATACATATATATACAAAGATTAATATTTATATATATATATATATATATATATATATATATATATATATATATATATATATATATATATATATATATATATGATGCAAAGTTGTTTGTATGTCGCGCATCACAATTACACGGTTTATCTAATAGCAAAATTAACAACAAATCTGGAACCATCGCTTTCGATTCGATGTAAGTATTGATGTCACAAATCCATAAACCTTTTGTGAAACTTATTACTCAAAATTAAAAGTATTTAAAAATCATATGAGATACAAATGTTCCAGCATTTTTAGCGTTTTATTTCAAGTTTTATATTCTTTAATATGAGCCTAACAAACCAGTCATATATAAAAATGTGAAATGTTTCACTACCTGTACGAAAAATAAATTATTAAAAATATAAAATATGTCAAGATTTTTTAATATTTAGATCATCATACGTATTTCGTATCTGTATTTTGTTCGAATTGAATTTTTCTTCATGTTCATTCATTTATTTTAGACAATCGAACAATTTTAAATGCATGCGGATTAGTAAAAGTGAGTATTAATTCTGTATTTCTCCTACGCCAAACTCACAGAAATTGATAGTAGGTAAAATGCAAACGGATGTCGTTTATTGGGTGGCCGGGTGGATACCCGTTTGCTTTCAATTCTTTATTTCATGCTATCTCGCTAGATAATTACTTAAATGTATAGCGTTCCAGTCATTTCCTTGTCGCTATCGATCATCATCATAAGCCTGATCACACACTTGTTGATTCATAATTGCTTTTGCTTTGATGATTATAAAGTAGTGTTTTTTAAAAATTATTTTATAGCAATGTTATTTTTGTAAAAATCATGTTTTAATTAAACTGACTTACAGAAGACAAAGGTTTCAGAAAACAGATGCTGAAGGGTACTTCAGACATAGAAAGGAATTGGTATCTCAGTTAGATCTCCATTATTCGCGTATTTAAAGGCGCAACCGGACCTATGAAAAATAATTTTAAAAACTACTTGGCGGATATACCCGATGAACAAAGTGCAAGAGAGTTAAAAACAATCCAACCTACAGCGACGATTTGAATCTAAAAAGATCTCGCGTTAAGAGTGTCTTGACTAGCGGGTAAATATCTGGCATCCAGAAGGATGCACTATTCTCAGCAAAAAGAAAAATATAAGGAAAGTGAAAAAAGCTAGTATATATATATATATATATATATATATGTTTATTAATTTTATACGTACATAAAAGAAATCCATGGGCACATGTTGCTGGCTTTTAGCCATTATCAGCGTGGCTAACTTAGACAGCGTTCGTTGTTTTTTCTGCTTACTATTTTCATGCATCTTAATCACTTAGGAAGTGAGACAACTGAAATGATAGTAAGCAAAAACAAACAACGAACGCTGCAATCACTAATAAAAATAATTGCATAAACTACATTAAATATTTAGGTGATTAAAATCGTACATATTTCTTGGACCAGCGGTAAAGACGCTGGACTATAGACATCAATATCGAAGATTCGATCCTTGTCTTAGTAAGCCGTGTTCATGACGACTGTGAGCCAGAAACACGTGCCCATAGATTACTTTTATGTACGTATAAAATGAATATATATATATATATATATATATATATGTGTATATATATATTTATGTATTCTGTGTAAACTATATATATATATATATATATATATATATATATATGTATATATATATGTATTGTGTAAACTATGTACCTAAACATTAAAATGTAGTGTGCGAAAGAGAAGAATGATTGAGTTCAAAAGAACAAGAATAAAGAGGGGACGCTTTTTTCCAGTCGTGCAGAGAGGCATCAACGTAAAAAAGATAGATAAGATCGGGCATAGCAACCCCCATAGGTCACTGTATGAATCACTCGAGTAGGAAAAGTAAAAAACAAAAAATACTTTAAAAAGAAAAGAAGCCAACCTTCATAAAAAAAATTTTTTTCTTACTTTTATTTTTTTCTTCCTTCGGATCAAACGTTTAGCGATAAGTATGATCATACGATCAAGCACTAAAATATTTTTTTCTTTAGCTCTGATCAGCTCAAGTGGGTACAACCAGCCTAAGTTCTTGGTGCTGTCAGTCGTTTCTGCTGACAAGGATGATACAGCCTACTTGGTGGACGGTGATAAACGTATACTCTACGACAACAGAAAGAGTTCAGGAGTATGTTTTTTTAGAAATCATATATATATATATATATATATATATCCCAACGAGTTTCGACGGATTCTTAGGTCCCGATTTTATTTTTTGTATATTTTCTGCTGTTCTTTTTTTGTTGTTGCTTTTTGGCGGTTCTGTTTTTTTTTTCTATTATTATGGAGAGACTTTTTGGTTGCGTATTAGTCGATCCTAAAGTGGATAAATGAGTATGACACTCCAAAAGCTGCTGTCCACAAGCGCATATCAGCTTAACTTCTCGTTGAGACCACAGAGATCGCAAAATAGTATGCAAACATACACGTAGACATTCACACATGCATGCATATACGCATGCGAAGTCATTCAACATCAGAACAAAAATATATGCATAGAAAAATATATCAACATAGATACACATACGGCCACAAACATTTGTTCTTGTTTGCACGAGTTGATCCCATGGAACCTGCTGTTTTAATGTTATGGTGCTCAATAACGAACAGAGCAATATATTAGTATGAATAAACATTTATACATACATTTTGATTGCACGTTTGTAGACGTGTTTCGGCTAAAGTTTTATCCAGGCCCACCCTTCTCGCCAAACCGACAGTTATGCTAATGGGAATGCGTCTCTTAATCTTCTGCCGTTGCTGAAACATAGTTTTGCATATGTAGCCAAAATGTGTGTATACATTAAAAATTATACTAATATATATATATATATATATATATATATATATATATATATATATATATATATATTTACATATATATGATATTACAGTCAATATTTTTTTATTTAAAATAATAATTACATTTTCAGCACAAATATTTTTTTTCATTATTTCGTTACAGGTGAAGCTAACAATAAGATATAAAAAATAGCCAACAAAATCCAGAAATCTAATTTTCTTTTCTTTTTTAAAAATACTTTTTTTTCTTTTTATGGAAGGCTATAATAATTGAGTTAAAAAGTCCAAGTAGTTATTCAAAAAGATGGATTAATTCTTTAAAGTAGGTATATAGTTCCAGTTTATATACATTTCCATCAAATGTTATAGTTTAATAAATGATGCTAATTTTGTTTTCAAAAGAAATTAAGATACTTTAAAATACTTATGGGTGCAGAAATAACAAAGAAAACAACTTTTCACATTGCAGGAGATTAATATTCATCGAATGGTGTTCATACATATGTAAGTATATTTACAGAAATTCATACGCCTGGCGCATACACACGTATTCTATGTCGGTCACCAGGTAAGTAAAATAAATTAAAATGGTTTAATATTTTTCATGCTATCGGTTCCTGAAACAACAATTCTAATCACGAAAAGTAATATGCTCTTGACAGCTTTAACTAGATATTTAATATACAGAACGTGGTAGGGATTGAATAATTTTTGTAATGTTATTTTTAAGTATTATCTATTATTTCTATACCACATATATGTAAATTAGTCTTTTCACATTAATAATGTTATCATAAACACAATGTATTCACTATAATCATATACGCCAATGCAAAGCACTTACACAACACCTCACATCAAGTCAACCTACTTGCTTTAATCCTGTATGCATAGTTTATGATGTTACTCTCCATAGCCCAAAATACTACCATACAAATACACCCGCCATACCTTAACCGCTATAGTCCAAATAGCAAACATATGGGGAAACAAAAGTAGGTATGTATCTAACCGTTTCTAATAACAATCTTAGTATGAGAACACATTAACCATAACAGATAAATATTTGAATCAAACTGTAAATTTATTAGATAATGTATAATTGCATGCTAATAGACATTAAATGACCGTCAACATATGCAGGTACACACAAATAATCAAAATCGATATTAAAACAAAACAAACACTAATCAGATCATTTTGCCAAAACTAATTCTGGATTTTAAGCCACTAGTTATCGGCGGTAATACGGGTGGGAAACACGCGCATACTCTAAATATTAAGAAAAAACAACAGAAATCATTGTTAGAGTTGAAACGTACACTATCACGTAGGGTCGGCGAATGCGTCTAATAAAGGGAATGCGTCTAATAACAATGCACTTTTGAAATTAGTGTTGTTCAAAGTCTTTCATGAAAGTTATATTCAATAAATGTGTTTAGAGCATACATTTTGGATAAAATAGAGAGGACTTTTCAAAATATTAAAATTTCATTATCACTTATAATTCGACTATTTTATATTTCCACTAAGGCTATATTTATGCTTCTGATGTCATGAAAGCAATCATTCATTGCCGAAAACTACATTATATATATATATATATATATATATATATATAAAGTATAAAGGTATACTCAATAAAGATATACTCAATAAAGAATAAAAGGGAAATACCAGTAGAGTGCTCAATTAAATTAAATTAAGAGCGTAATATTTTTATTTTTAAATACAGATTTTAATCAGACATGGACCAGTGGTTTCTGACAAGAAACGGGTTGAATTCCCGATTCCGTCGTCTTCAGCATAGTCTGAAATAGTAAATGATGGAATTTCTTCAAAAAACACATCTAACTGTTATGAAACGCTATGTACACAGGATTTTGTAAATGGAGAGCCGACGATAAACGCTTAGGTCAGAAAAAGCCGTTAAAAGATTCTATATTTAGAAGTAAAGCAAGAAAGAAAAGAGAGAAAGAAAGAAAGAAAGAAAGAAAGGAGGGGAAAAATAAAAAAATTAAATTCATAATAATAAAATATTACTTTTATATTTATATATATTATCTTCACATATATATATGTAGAAAATAATTAATTAAGGTACGCAACTCTAATTAATTAAATTATCTAAAAAAGGGGGGGTAACTATTTATTATTATATAAAATATATATATATGTTTTCATGAATTTCGATCATTTCAATTAATAATTCTCAATTCAAAGTAAAAACACAAATATAGATAAATATATAAATAAAAATATAAATATAGATAAATATATAAATGCATAAATAAAAAATCAATATATACATAAAAAATCAATCAATATACAATTAAAATATCAATATATAAATGAAAAATCAATATATAAATAAATCAATATATAGATAACAAATATAAATAAAAAATCTATATAAATAATAAAATATATATAAATAAAAAAATCAATATATAAATAAAAAATAAAAGATATCTATATAGAATAAATATTAAAATAAAATAAAAAAATCAATATATAAATAAAAAAATGTCATATATAAATATAATCATATGTAAATAAAGAATCAAAAGTCAAAATGTAAATAAAAATAAAAATATAAATATAAATATATAATTATATATAAATAAATGAAAATAAAAATAAAAATAAAAATAAAAATAAATGTAAATATAAAAATCGAAATATAAATAAATCAATATATAAATAAATAAAAATCATATAAAATGTAAAAATCAAAATATAAATAAAAAATCAATATATAAAAATTCAAAATTCATATATAGATAAAAAAATATATATATAGATAAAATATATATATAGAGAGAGAGATAAAAAAATATATATACATATACATAAATAAAAAAATCAATATATAAATAAAAAATCAATATATAACCATAAATAATCAATCAATATATAAATAAATATATAAATCTAAAATCAAAAATAAATATACACATACACATGTACACATACACACATACATACGCACACACACACGTACATATATATATGCATATATATACATATATACATATCTATATATATATATATATATATATATATATATATATATATATATAGTATACACACTGACACACACACAAACACATGCATGTGTAAATAAAAAATCATCAATATATAAATATAAATAAAAAATCAATAATCTATATATAAATAAAAATCAATATATAAATAAAAATCAATATATAAATAAATAAATAAAGATTCGAGAAATTAAACTTAAAAATTAAAAATTTAAAAATATAAAAATATATAAAAAAAATATATATAAAAAATTTATAAAAAAATATAAAAATATAAAAAAATATAATAATATAAAAAATACAAAAATAGAGATCGATTATCTGGTTTTCGCCGCCCTTCTCCAGCAGAACAAAATCAAGAGTAGGTCATATTTTTCTCTCATTATTAAACAAACATTTCCCTCCAACAAACAGTTTACATAAGCTTTTCAATAAAAACACCATCAAGGTCAGCTACTCAACCATGCGGCCTATAAGGAGTTACATCACCAGAGAACAAAGCACGGCAGTCGACACCGGATGCTCATGCCAAAATAAAAATTCTTGCCCCCTCGAGGAAAATTGTAAAGTTGACTCAGTTGTATACAAAGCTGTGGTTACGAGTCAAACTGATAACAGTACAGATGTATACTACGGCATGACACAAGGTTCCTTTAAACAAAGGTATTATTCACACCTATATTCCTTTAGATACAAAGATGGCGCAAACACATCTTTGGCTAAACGAATTTGGGAACTAAAAGAAGAAGGAACTCCCTTTTCTATAAATTGGAAAATCATAGAGAGAAAACCCATTTATTCACCTATATCTAATGTTTGCCATTTGTGTAATGCTGAGAAGTTCCATATTTTTAAGGCCATTATGAACCCAAACACCAGATGTTTAAATGTACGCGATGAGGTTTTTAAGGGATGTATACATCGTAAACAAGCACTCCTTATCTATTGGATGGATCGAGTGACTTAAGCCTTCCTAGAACCCTACATACATTTTTCAGACACTTACACACTTCCACTGCAGACTTCTCGTTCTACGAACCTGATCACAACCCTTTTTCCTTTCTCCATTTTTTCCCTCTTTCTTATTTAAATTTTTAAATTTTTATATATATTTTTATATTTTTATATTTTTTATATTTTTATATTTTTTTTATATTTTTATATTTTTTTATATATTTTTTTATATATATTTTTTTAATATATTTTTATATTTTTAAATTTTTAATTTTTAAGTTTAATTTCTCGAATCTTTATTTATTTATTTATATATTGATTTTTATTTATATATTGATTTTTATTTATATATAGATTATTGATTTTTTGTTTATATTTATATATTGAGGATTTTTTATTTACACATGCATGTGTTTGTGTGTGTGTGAGTGTGTATACTATATATATATATATATATATATATATATAGATATGTATATATGTATATATATGCATATATATATATATGTACGTGTGTGTGTGCGTATGTATGTGTGTATGTGTACATGTGTATGTGTATATTTATTTTTTATTTTTTATTTATATATTTATTTATATATTAATTGATTATTTATGGTTATATATTGATTTTTTATTTATATATTGATTTTTTTATTTATGTATATGTATATATATTTTTTTATCTCTATATATATATTTTTTTTTATCTATATATATATTTTTTTTATCTCTATATGAATTTTGAATTTTTATATATTGATTTTTCATTCATATTTTGATTTTTACATTTCATATGATTTTTATTTATTTATATATTGATTTATTTATATTTCGATTTTTATATTTACATTTATTTTTATTTTTATTTTTATTTTTATTTTGATTTATTTATATATAATTATATATTTATATTTATATTTTTATTTTTATTTACATTTTGACTTTTGATTCTTTATTTACATATTATGATTATATTTATATATGAATTTTTTTTATTTATATATTGATTTTTTTATTTTATTTTAATATTTATTCTATATAGAGATTTTTTATTTTTTATTTATATATTGATGTTTTTATTTATATATATTTTATTATTTATATAGATTTTTTATTTATATTTGTTATCTATATATTGATTTATTTATATATTGATTTTTCATTTATATATTGATATTTTAATTATATATTGATTGATTTTTTATGTATATATTGATTTTTTATTAATGCATTTATATATTTATCTATATTTATATTTTTTATTTATATATTTATCTATATTTGTGTTTTTACTTTGAATTGAGAATTATTAATTGAAATGATCGAAATTCATGAAAACATATATATATATTTTATATAATAATAAATAGTTACCCCCCCCCCTTTTTTAGATAATTTAATTAATTAGAGTTGCGTACCTTAATTAATTATTTTCTACATATATATATGTGAAGATAATATATATAAATATAAAAGTAATATTTTATTATTATGAATTTAATTTTTTTATTTTTCCCCTCCTTTCTTTCTTTCTTTCTTTCTTTCTCTCTTTTCTTTCTTGCTTTACTTCTAAATATAGAATCTTTTAACGGCTTTTTCTGACCTAAGCGTTTATCGTCGGCTCTCCATTTCAAAATCCTGTGTACATAGCGTTTCATAACAGTTAGATGTGTTTTTTGAAGAAATTCCATCATTTACTATTTCAGACTATGCTGAAGACGACGGAATCGGGAATTCAACCCGTTTCTTGTCAGAAACCACTGGTCCATGTCTGATTAAAATCTGTATTTAAAAATAAAAAAATATATATATATATATTTGTTATGTTATAAGGAAATCCGCGTGGTTAACAAGAATCTATACTGAACGTTTCTTTTTAAAAACACACTTCTTTTCCTACTGCGATCGACGTTCATCGTCATTGTGACAGCGGGTGTAGGCATGACGTGATATCAGGCTGGAAACTAAGATTTATGTGTATGGGGCCTGTGTGGTATCAACTTTGTTATATGCTTGTGAGACATGGACCACTTGCAGAGCCTACATTCGCCTGCTGGAGCGTTTCCAGAAGAATTGCGTAACCTCCGTTGGGATAGCTTTACCCTTGACACTGCAATGTTGGAACCAGCTGCTGTTCAAAACATAGAGTCTCGTATAAGGAAACGCAGACTTCGTTGGACTGGTCATCTCATGTGTCTTACTGATGACAGACTGTCCAAGCAGCTGATCTATGGGGAACTAACTGGAAATACTCGCCGACAGCATAAACCCAGTAAGCGATTCAAAGATTAGCTCAAAGACGTAGTATTTGAATTAAATATTCTAGATTATTATGATTATAGACAGTAAAGCATCAAAATATTTAAAAAATATAAATGCTTATCATTATAAATAAAACAATACTAATTTTTGTGAAAATACTAATACTACAAATAACAGAAATTTGATTAGTTTGAAATAGATATTTACAATACAGATTTAAGCAAGTGTCGTTAATTTGTTCACTTCTGCTTTTCGATGTGTTGTTTCGAAAATGTTCGATTCTTTTATTATATCGCTTTTTAAAAAATCAATTTCCGTAATTGAATGAAGCATGTATATTATATAATATATGTATACTTATTTTAATTAATTGACAATAAATTATGAGCAAATTTACCATTGTACTACATATAATTAGAAGTTAAAATAATTAAAGTTAACGTTTAATAACAATATAGAGAGTTCTTTCCCTTGGTTTAAAAATTTAAACAAAAGTAATTGCATTTTATTTCGAAGTAATAATACACAGTTTTGGGTATTTAATTTTTTAAACACTTTTTCTTTCTTTCTTTCTTTCTTTCTTTCTTTTTATTGACTATTTTAAATGAATTTATATAATATTTATTCACATTCTATTTTCTTTCATTTTACTTCTACTTTTGAAATTATATTAATCTTATTAGTTTTTTGTACGATCTGATTTAAATGACAATGTTTAGGTAAAGTGGGCGTAATTGTTGTATGAAATCTGGCGTCATAGCTTTAACACAGTCTTATTGTTCTAATTGAAGCTACATATATAAATGATTTAATAATGTTAGTTTTATTATTTTTGTTTTTATTTGATGAAGTTTGGGGGGCACAGTTTTTAGACTTTCTGTCGTACGAGGAGTAATCATAGTACATCTCACATATATAACTCTTTATTTTGTTTGTCTAAATGTCACAAAACGGTCCGTCACGATCTGGATTAGAAAATGATAAAGACACACACACACATATATGTATATATATATATATACATATATATATATATATATATATATATATATATACATATATATATATATAAATATATATATATATAAATGTATTTATGTATTTTAATATTATTATGTAATAAATCTAATTACATAGTACTAAACCCTGTTAGTAAAATCATACCATATTTATGTTAAAAATGTGACAAACGTATCTTTTTATTAATCATCGATAGGGAAGTGTTTGAAACACTAGACCTGTTTAAACTACTCCTTCATCGGCAAAAAGTACTCACTACTTAGTTATTGTAAGTAGTTTACCCTTGATAAAGAGTAGTTTTCAAGCCGATACTCTCCTTGAAACAGCCAGTACGAATGCCTAACTTCCACATTATGGTATTATATTATTTACATAATATATATATATATATATATATATATATATATATATATATATATATATATATATATATATATAAATCCCTAATATTAACATCTAAGTGAAAGCTCATACTCGTTTCTCCCTGATGAGATCTTAGTTTCAAATAACTATTGATGGATAACGCTGACATGCCATTATAGAATCTTTTTCTGCATGTCCGTATAAATAAAAATAAGTATATATATATATATATAATTTTCAACAATATTTTGCAGGGAGGTGACGGAGGTTAACAGCACAGACCTACAGCCTGGGTGTGCTAAGTTCGCATTCAGTCCGTTCCATTGAAATACTTTTCCTGTAAGTAGTATTTCCTCTGAGTACCCGATCTCTTTCTAGATATATTCTAACTAGAAAGATATCGTGAAAACCAATCCAGACTATATCATGATTCATACAAAGTAATTGAATGAAGTATATTCTATACATTGCTTTGTAAAATTATTAAATAATTCAATAATATTATAAAATGTATAAACGTTGAGCAAATATACACAGGGGATAGACGTTAATTCGTGTTTGTTTTTTCATGTTTTTTGTTATAGGTTAGTGAATTTCCTGTTATTTTTATATGTATGTTTAGAGCTTATAGAAAACAACTCCAGAATGAAGAGAAAAAGTTAATTGAATGAAAAATCAGCACACATGGAAACAATTAGGGAGAAACAAAAAATACAAACGAATATCAAGGAAAACAAAACAAAACATATGATATTGTGAAGGGCAGGTAGATTAAGAAGAAGAGGAAATGACAGAAGAAAAAGAAAAAGAAGAGGGTGAATAATGAGAAGAGGAAGCAGAAGAGACAAGGAAGGAAAGACAATTATGAGAATAAAAGGGTGAGGAAAAGGATGAAGAAGAGGATAAAGAAATAGAAACACATGGAAATAATTACAGATAAATTAAAGATTAAAACAAATAAAAACGATGATAAATCAAGGTATATGCGATATTGAAGGCCAGCAAGATAATAAAGAAGAAAAAGCAGAAAGAGAAGAAGAAGATGAAGCGAACATTGCATTACCTTAAAAGGAAGAATAGAAAGAAAAGGAGAAAATCGCAGAAGAACAAGATGAGGAATACGATGAAGAAAAATAAGAAGAAGAAGAAGAAGAAAAAGAAAAAAGACAGAGAATTGCAAAAGATAAAGATGAGGAATAAGAAAAAGAAGGAGAAGAAAAAGAAGAAACATAATAGATAGAGGAGTAAGGAACCTATTGGGTTAGTGAGATGAAGAGGACGAAGAAATAGAAACATATGGAAATAATTAGAGAGAAAAAATAAAAAATAAAGAGAAAAATATTTTTTTTTAATATCAGCATTATTGAAAAGTGAGAAGATGAGGAAGAAGAGATAATAACACAAGGAAGATGAAGATGAGACAGAAGTAGAAAGAGACAGAAGAAGAGAAAATGAAAGAAAAAGATAGAAGAAAAGGAAGAAGAAAAAGTAAAAGAAGAGGCAAAAGAAGAGGAACAAGACGCAAAACAGTAATATAAATCAGGGGAATAATAAGAAAAAAAATGAAAAAGTAGAAGTTAAAGAAATACAAGTTTTAAGGAAACAATTAACAAGAAATGTACATTTTATCAGAGACCACGAACAAGACAATCACAGAATGAAGTCATAATAAGAAAAAAGAAAGTAATTGTATAGAAACTGAAAGAAGAAGAATGAGTACACATAAAAGAGGAAATAAATAATGGGGGGAAATAAAATAAATGAAAGGGATGAAAAAGACGATGGGAGAGGAACTAAAGTTATAAGCAAAACATGAATGAAAAATAAGATGAGTTAAAAGAAGAAATAGAAAAAAGAAAGGATGAATAAACAGGAAAGAGAAGCTAAACAAAATAAATAATGAGGATAAGGTGTTAATAAAGATGAAAAGTAATAAGCAATTATGAACGAAGAACGCTTGGCGCGAGGGAGATTATAAGAAAGTTAAAGAGAGAGAAATGAGGAAAGAAAAAGAGAGAGAACAACAAAGAAGGAGACTGCGTATGAGAGTCATAAAACGGGCTAATTGCCGATCCGTACGTGGAGGCGTTGATTGGGTGTCGGTCAATTTTGAATAGGAAATTAATTATTTGCCGGAAGTTGGTGTATGAACGGCGGCCATGTTGCAGCTCGCCGGCTGATATAAATCACGCGGGCGTAGACAAAGCTGACCCCCACCTTAACCCAACGGGAAGGCGGTAGATGAGCGAAGCTCTTCATCAAAGCGGGTTTTTTTCTTCAAAGAAATAGGTTGATTAACGAACTAAAAACGCGAGCACGAGTCACTCGCTAGTAAGAAGTGAACGTCTCTTAATGATGCTAATTAATTATATTTAACCCTGTAAATTAATAAATAAATTTAAAGCTAGAAATTAGGCTGATACGAAATCATTGACTGCAAAAGAGATTGCATAGTTAGCGAGATACCTTGGCTACGAGGTAGTATACAGATTACAACATTGGGAGTGTCAGTGTCAGGAATAAACGCATACACACACAGACACGATTACATACGTCCCTCATAATGAGTTGGTCGATATGGTAAGTGAAATACCCAACTCTCATCAACATATATGCAAAGCTCTTCATGTAAACAAATAGATAACTCTTCGGCAATTTACATTGACATTGTTTATATAAACATTTAGAGTTTGTCAACACACGGTCGAATGAATAGAAGAACCGACTGTCTGTTAGACGGTCCAAGTTCTAATCTTATTTTCAAGCAGCACAGAAGAATAGATGAGATACAGAGAAACAATCTGTTTACAGATAATTAATATTTTGTAATGATAATTCTCTAAAATAATACGACTAATGCAATGTACTTTATATATATATATATATATATATATATATATATATATATAATTTATATGTCTATGTATATATATATAAATATATATATATATATATATTATATATTTACATATATATATTAAATATATATATATATATTATATATGTATACATATATATATGTATATATATATGTGTATATATATATGTATATATATATATATGTATATATATATACATATATATATATATATATATAGATATATATATGTATATACGCTCCTTTACGGGTGTAGTACCTTGGTGAAAGAAATGATAATTTCAACTTGAACGTAAAGCAAGATGCTATCGTAAAAGGAATTGACTTCTCTAGGTTATCACTATCGTAACATATTAAACAAATGAGTAAAATATCCCAGCATTGATTTGTAAGCG
Source organism: Sepiola atlantica (assembly GCA_963556195.1). NCBI lineage: Eukaryota > Metazoa > Mollusca > Cephalopoda > Sepiida > Sepiolidae > Sepiola > Sepiola atlantica. Next base: position 51,688,802 of record OY744536.1, on the reverse strand, counting down.
GTCTCTTTTTTCTACTAACAGTGTTTGGCTCAGAGGGTAAAGCATCGAAGTGTCATGTTTGGTAGTGACTTATGTCCGAGGTTAGAATAATAAAGGTCGACACACGCATTGAGTCACGCCACACTAGAGATTGTTGAAAAGACGAAACAACTGTATATATATATATATATATATATATATATATATATATATATATATATATATATATATATATATATATATATAATTATTAAAAGGAAAACAACTATACACACATTAAGGTTGCATACATTAGGAATGAGTTCGACCTTATAATTAGGTCTCCTGAGATGTATAAACAACCACGTTAAAAAACAAAGGTTAAAGCTCGATGGGTGTGATCTTTTTCACACCAGAGCATGCATAACATGTATTTCAAATAACATGCTAAATTTCAGAAAATATGTCTTTATTTAACTTGCTAAAATCCAAATATCTTACGGACCGTTTCGTCGGCACATGAACAACAATAGTACAGTGATATAACGCGTTTTGTGGACCTGATGTTTTTGTTAAATATCCGTATATTTTACTTGCTTCGTTAGTAATACATATGACATTCAAAGAGTAAACAGAACAGTATGCACTTGTTTTAACCTACATTTATGAATGTCTCACTACGTGACTAATGTTATTATCTTTTTTTTTTTTTTAATTTCATTTGAAATTGTCACACTTATGGAAAATCTATTTTAGATTTTAGAAAATTAAATAAATACATGGTTTATGGAATCTAACTCTTTATTGGTTTTTAATACATAGTCTGGTGTGAAAATATTAATATCCATTGAGTTTTAACCATGAAAGTGTGACTATTAATAATGAATATACACATACACACAAACACACAGACACACACATATATATATATATATATATATTCTTTGTAGAATGGTAGGAAAAATCCCAGCAGAGTGCTCGATTAATGCAGAATCAAAGTTAAAAATTAAGAGCATAATATTTATTTATTCTGGTACAGAAAAATTAGTACAACATTCGTACCGTCGGTTTCAAGCACGGAAGGTCTTACCCATCCGGCTCTCTTCAGCTTCTGTTGTCATCTGTTTTGGAAATGTGAGGTCACATGACACTCTTGTTGGGACGCGTTATTTGCTCAGTGTGTTGTGTGTGTTTGTTTAAATTTGAATTTAGTGTAATAAGACCGTTAAGATTTAAAACACGGGAGAAGAAAGAGAATTCAAGATTAAAGGGAATAAAAAAGGGGGGTAAAAAATAAAAAGATATATATGAAAAAATATATATATATATATAAATAAATATAAAAAAACATATATATATAAAAAATATATATAAAAAAACATTTCAATACTAAGAATAAAAGAATAAAAAGAAGAAAAAAAAAGGGGGTTAAAAAATATATATAGAGAGAATAAAATGTAGAGAATAAAAAAGAGCGAGAGAGAAAGAAAGAATAAAAATAGAAAGAATAAAAAGAATAAAAATATAATAAAAGTAAAAGTATAAATAGAAATAAAAATAAATTAAAAATAAATTTAAAGGTTAAAAATAATAATAATAATAATAATAATAAAAAATAAAATTAAAAATTAAAAATTAAAAATTAAAAATTAAAAATTAAAGATTAAAAACAAAAATTATAAAAATAAAGAAAGGGTTTCTCTGAAATTCCCGTGAGCCAAATTATGAATTTGTATCATTAGCCGTTATATTTTTGAAGGTATGCGTTCTGAAAAACCGTTGATGTGTAAGAATCATTTCCCCAGATTGGAGTGATTTAATGAAGAAATTCCTGATCTAAGGGAGGTAACTAAGATGGAAATATGAAATATTTGAGTTTGTTAAAATGGGTTTGTAGATTAATCTAGTGGTTGTTAAAAAATAAATATTTTTGCATTTTGGTGAAAGTCGAAGTTTTTGCTCTTGGAATTTATGTGGATGTAGTTTGTTTAAATGGATTTGTAGAGTAATCTAGTAACTGATAATTAAATAAAATATTTTTGTATTTTTGTGAAGGTCGGAGTTTTTGCTCTTGAAGTTTAAGTGGATATAGGTTGATGAGGTATTTGTTCGTATTAGTAGAGGGGGGGTAGTTAGACATTATGTGAATCGGTCAGACCAGTTTATAAGCAATGCTTGTCTCTTGTGGACACATCCCCTGAATATTTCATCGCGGACATTTAAACAGGCTGTATTCGGATCGATGATGGCTTTTGAAATGTGGTATTTTTCAGGCTGCTCATGCCAAGACAAAAACAACTGCCCCCTGGAGGGAAATTGCAAAATCAATTCAATCATTTATGAAGCAACCGTCACAGACCAGAATACCAGTAATGCAGAAAAATATATTGGGATGACGAAGGGAAACTTCAAACAAACACTATATGCACACAGAAACTCCTTCAGATACAAAAACAAGGCTAATACGGCACTCGCGACCCGAATATGGCAGCTTAAAGAAGAAAACACACCCTTCACCATCAAATGGAAAATAATTGAGAGAAAACCATCCTTCTCTCCAGCCATAAACAGATGTCCTCTATGTGACGCTGAAAAATACCACATTTCAAAAGCCATCATCGATCCGAATACAGCCTGTTTAAAGCCCGCGATGAAATATTCAGGGGATGTGTCCACAAGAGACAAGCATTGCTTATAAACTGGTCTGACCGATTCACATAATGTCTAACTACCCCCCCTCTACTAATACGAACAAATACCTCATCAACCTATATCCACTTAAACTTCAAGAGCAAAAACTCCGACCTTCACAAAAATACAAAAATATTTTATTTAATTATCAGTTACTAGATTACTCTACAAATCCATTTAAACAAACTACATCCACATAAATTCCAAGAGCAAAAACTTCGACTTTCACCAAAATGCAAAAATATTTATTTTTTAACAACCACTAGATTAATCTACAAACCCATTTTAACAAACTCAAATATTTCATATTTCCATCTTAGTTACCTCCCTTAGATCAGGAATTTCTTCATTAAATCACTCCAATCTGGGGAAATGATTCTTACACATCAACGGTTTTTCAGAACGCATACCTTCAAAAATATAACGGCTAATGATACAAATTCATAATTTGGCTCACGGGAATTTCAGAGAAACCCTTTCTTTATTTTTATAATTTTTGTTTTTAATCTTTAATTTTTAATTTTTAATTTTTAATTTTTAATTTTTAATTTTATTTTTTATTATTATTATTATTATTTTTAACCTTTAAATTTATTTTTAATTTATTTTTATTTCTATTTATACTTTTACTTTTATTATATTTTTATTCTTTTTATTCTTTCTATTTTTATTCTTTCTTTCTCTCTCGCTCTTTTTTATTCTCTACATTTTATTCTCTCTATATATATTTTTTAACCCCCTTTTTTTCTTCTTTTTATTCTTTTATTCTTAGTATTGAAATGTTTTTTTATATATATTTTTTATATATATATGTTTTTTTATATTTATTTATATATATATATATATATATTTTTTCATATATATCTTTTTATTTTTTACCCCCCTTTTTTATTCCCTTTAATCTTGAATTCTCTTTCTTCTCCCGTGTTTTAAATCTTAACGGTCTTATTACACTAAATTCAAATTTAAACAAACACACACAACACACTGAGCAAATAACGCGTCCCAACAAGAGTGTCATGTGACCTCACATTTCCAAAACAGATGACAACAGAAGCTGAAGAGAGCCGGATGGGTAAGACCTTCCGTGCTTGAAACCGACGGTACGAATGTTGTACTAATTTTTCTGTACCAGAATAAATAAATATATATATATATATATATATATATATATATATCCATATTAAATCTTATGTGTACAACTATTTGCTACTTAGAATGCTCTGATAAATCTAGCCCCTAATTACAGTAGCAAGTAAGGACTTATAAGTTATATGCCTTGTTTGTGATGAATAAAAGTATTTAAAAATGTTACAGACTAAGTTAAAACAACTAATAACGTTACGGAAGAACGGAATAGTCGATTATAAATGTACACATATGTATACATATGTATATATATGTGTATATATGTATACATATGTGCACATATGTATACATATGTGTGCATATGTGTATGATTGTACATGTGTTTCCTTTTTTAATTGAAAGTATAAAAAAAGAAACTACACTTCCTTTGATGAAGCTTTAATAGAATAAAGTTGACTTGGGAGAATGTTTGTACAACTGCATAAACATTGAACACATCTAAAATAAAAAAGTTGAATATAGGAACTAATATATGTTAAAACACTGGCATAACCTCACATGAATATACCAGCCCAAGAAAAGCTACGTAAAGCATACACATGGATACATACGTGTATAGAAAATAAATTTGAATCAAGGGAGGCGCGAGAGCGCTCTATCCCTTAATAGACTTCAAAAACGGCCTATGCTGGAAATCTCATGTCTTTCATCAATCATAACTCAACATCCAATAAACCAAATTAGTTAAAACTTTGCACAACATTTTTGTTTGATAGGGTCTATAAGTGTGCAGAATGTCAGCATCATTAGTCAAGGCAACCCAGATATCAAGAAAGTTCAATCATGAAATCATGTTATCCGTGTGTACGTAAGTACGTAAGTACGTACGTACTTACGTATGTGCCACCCTGCATCTCATCAACTATTTAATGGATTCCGTTGATGTTTGCCAGATATAGAGGTCTAGTTGATGGCATTTTAATTTCAGTTAACCAGAAACATTTGTTTTCCAGAAAATTCCAGAAAACCTTAAAGATTACCATTATATTGAGGCATAGCCTTTACAAAAGTAGTGATATTCCATTATTGTCATTAAGAGTATGCGAGCACAACAGGGCTATGCATTTTACTGGTAGAAATTTTTCTTCAGCGCACCTCACACACTTCATCCACTCATGCATAGAGATTTATACTGTAGTGATGTGATAATGAAATTGTTTGGTTGATATATAGTCATACCCTTAATGACAATGAAAGTGTACAAATTTGGGAATTTCCTTGCTTTTGTACATTTAATGTATATGAATATATTAACGGCATATGATTTCAGTATACTGGCATTTATCATGGAATACATACATGTAATTAGTAAATGGAAAATAAGTGTATCATGTAGAAAATAGAATCAAATAAATGAGTAAGTAATATTTTGTCTTTAGTAATAAAACACTTCACCACATTGACTTTAAAATGTGCAATAATTAAGCATTTTAAACAGCAAACAACATAGCAAGGAAAAATGGGGGCAGAAAGAAACGTCAGCATATAATTCTAGTACTAATTCTTAGTTGGTTGGTTTTTAATGATGTATCGATCTTGTAAGGTCATTTAATGCTATGAAAGGTTATTTATCGTAGATTCTTATGTATAGATTATTTGTAGTATAATTGGGTCGTATGTTTTTTTAATTATTATTTAACGTATAGTGTTAAAGATATTTGGGAGATGTGTGAAGAGATTTTTGGTGTTTTTCTAATTTTTTTGTAAAGTTCTGTAGGTTTTAGGAAATTGAACATATTGTCCACGTTAACTTTGCTATACAGATCCTGACATTTTTCTATTTTGTAGTTATTTCGTTTGGTTTGTTGGAGATCTTTACGGGCAATGAGTATGTGTTCAACAGTGAAGAGTCCTGGCATGGTATGGATACAGGTTCTTCTACCTACAGGATATATGAATAAATTAAGTGAGTATGGCTGATTCGTATTCTTGCTAATACCACCTCTATTTTCATCGGTCTTACTGGCCCTGCTTGGTATACTTTGACGATAGGCATTAAGGAATGTAGTGTATTTGTTAGAAAAAGATTCAAGATGTCTTGTCATTTGGTCGATATCTAGTTTCTGTTTTTTTTTTGTTTTGAAGTATGGATATGAGATTCCTTTGGTAGGGAACTATATCTAATGCTTTTTTTGTTGCAGTATCTGCCTTTTGCTACCTGTGATACCAACATCGCCATTTGTTATTCTTTCAATATATTTAGTTTGTCTAGCAGCTTGATTATTAATGGCCTTTCATATTTCTTATTTTTAGGGATTTTATGACGGCCATATAATTAGAGAATATCCTGTTTTTTTCACGTTGGGTAGCGAGCTTAAGAGACATTTCAAAATTGTTTTACAAGGAATACAAAAAGATGCATCCATCGTCACTGCGGAGATACATGCAAGTACTAATGGAGATATAGTATATGTATGTCTAGAGCCGAAACTATAATATTACTTCTATATCAAGAGGCTGAAACTACTATTACTATCTGTTAATACTCAAATCAGTTTACTATACTATTTTAGACTAATGTCTTTCAATGTTTTATTATGGGGGTTGACAGTTTAGTATCAATTCTTTTGCCATGATACTACCTTAACAGACATTACCTCCTCTTTTGTCGTTTAGTATGTTATTTAGTCATTATACCATATTTCCAAGAATTCCTTTTTGTTTCTTTATTAGTGGGGGGGGGTAGTGTAGTATCTGTTTGGTTTCCATGAGCCTATCATCCCAAAAATTAAATCCTGTATTGTTGGTAGTGTAATATATGTTCTGTTATCATGAGCTTATTTCACCAGGCATTATCCTCTCTGTTTGAAGAGCTAGTGTGGTATATGGTCGATTGTCATATATACTAGCAAAGATATGCGTCACGAAGATCATAATAAAGAGCAATATATATTCAGTAGAGAGGTCTCCAATTTATAGACTTATAGGAGAGTAGAAAGTGGCCTTTGGATTTACTTTCGGCAGCTACATAACTCTCGCTTAGTTTTTCCTTAGTTTGTCCTTTAGTCCTCACGTTCTATGAGCAGTGTTTCTGACAAAGGACAGAGTATTGCTATTTTCTGGGTCGGAATCTATGCATTTAACACTAATATTTAGGTAGTTTTTTTTACCTTAAAGTAATTGTTCTAGCTCCTTACATCAAGTGGCTTCATGCCTTGTCTTTAGTTATTTCCATAAACAAACTTTCGACAATTTACACCGATCCGGCCTGTGAAAAGACCACTGATGAATTGCGACTTTTCGCTAGAGAAATTGTACATTTCAATCAAATATTTTATTTTATTCAATAAACACGAACTTTACTTCCACACATGCATGCAAACAGTAACAAAAGCAAAATAGTTTTTAAAACTAAATACACACCAGTCAGATCTTATCTGCGGGGTAATATACAATTTTTACAGAGTGAGAAAGATCTAATTGTTACATCAATCTTTCTTAAATTAAAAATGCAATACTAAGCGATTATAAGAACAAAATAGATTTCGATTGATCTGAATTGTTTCCTTATTCTACGGCTCATCAACCACTGTTGGGTAATTTAAGGCCAAGAAGCTTATATTTATGACACTGTCTTAGAGATTTTTGTAGTGTGTGTTTTCATATTATTCGCTATGTGTGAGTTATTTTAACAATTTTCGTCACTTTTATAATGTTAAAAATAAGCATGTCGTTAATATATCAAAGGTATTCAATACTAGGATATAATACAAATATGAATGGGCCATATTCTAGGAATTCTAAGAATAGACAAGCTAGTACTCCATTCAAAAGGTTTTCTAGAGTGTCCAAACTTTTGCTTATAGAAATTATTGTCAAATTAAAAATACGTGACGTCAGTGATACGTCTAAGTATCTTTATGAGAGTGTTTGAGAAAACGTTAAGTTCATGTTGATCTTATTTAGGTGCATATGGAGTAAATTAAAAAAAATAATCGATGCATTAATATATTAATATATTACGTATCTGCAGCACCACGCATAATATTGCACGAGACATAATCGTTTCAAGACACCCTTATAATAAAACCAAACAATAACCTATATTTTAAAGTGTATCATAAAACCACACACAAAAATGATGCTATACATTTATATTCACACATAAAAAATATAAAAACATGCATTAAATTCGGTTGTATCTTACGTAATTTCAGAAATGGTAGTCCACAAATACTAGACGAATAATTAATATACATCACAAATTCACTACAAAACTTGCAGTATCTCACATATTTCATATTAAATGCAAAGAAAGAAACATACAAATATTTTCGAAAAACAATAAGTAAAACTCTTATACACAGGCCACTTCTCACAAACACTTTATCTTACCTACTCATACCAATAATACAATAATTTGCAACACTCTATATAAACAAGGTATTCCTACAATACAAACTACATCAGAACTATTCGACAAACATTAAACATCACAAAACATTCTAAAAAACACATCTTATGCAGGTATATATACTATCCTATGCAATAATTATCATAAGATATACAAAGCGGCAACTCAATGGAAACTACAGAAAAAGGCTTGGTGAACATAAAAAAGATATACACATTTACAATTCTCTGAATTCACTTTTCACCCATTAACTACAGCACGATCATTCGTTTAAATTTGAACAGGCTTGACTTGTAAAATCTATTTTAAAAAAGTATCGGCAAATACTTCTTAAATCAGCACACATTATACACTCTAACACAATTACACAACGTAATGGCTTCTACAATGTATCTCCTTTAATCAGCAAACTTATTCTATCCGAACAGAACTTGAATGTTGATCCAGATTAGCTATTTTACACTACATTCCTAACAAAAGTGTGCACATGATATCGATATTAAAATAAATATGAAACAAAAACAACATACACATAAATTAATAAAAACACTCATTTAATTGCATAAACATGTTACACATTTCAAATTCGAATGGTTATGTTTTGTTTGAAGAAAATAACAATACCATTCCTCTCCGTCATATGTCGCACAACATTTTTTGAATTCTACCAGCTATGTTTTCTGTTTCAAAAAATATCTATCCATTTCATATACGCAGTACACATATTTAATTATAACGGCTATGTGTCGTTCCTAAAAAGAACACAAACATTATTTTCACGTCACAAACAAACCAGATTTTTAAATATATTTGTATATAATTGTATGTTACTTCCTTAAATCAATGACCCTGAGGAAGTCTTAAAATAAAGACGAAACGTTGATGAATACACAAATAATTTTGGGTTTTCGTTTATTGTTTTCCATTACGTTGGAATAGTATATCTATGTTATATCACCCCCCCCCACACACACACACATATATATATATATATATATATATATATATATATATATATATCTTAGGAAAATCTCCATTATACCAGTAATTATAAGAGCAACCGGACTAATGAAGAATAATTTCAAGAGCTATCTAGCGAGTATACCCGGTGAACCGAGTGCAATAGGAATATCAACAACTGCACTTAAAGGGACGTTTATAATCTTAAAACGACCACTAGGCTGGATTGTCTGAAATAGCCTGTGAATATCTGGTATCCGGTAGGATGCCCCATCTCCAGCAAAAACAGAAAGATAAGAAACAAAATAAAAATGAAATAAAAATGAATATATATATATATATATATATATATATATATATATATATATATATATATTGCTATAAATTGATACTACTTTCTTATCACTAGTAAAACTGTCCTTCAACTACTTTTTCCTTAAGAATATCTTTAAATTCTGGTTGCAAATTTTCAAATCAATACTTACTAATAAGTAGCAAGTTATTGTTTTGTCTTTGGATTGTGATAGTAAATTTTTAGAAAATGTATTGATTAAAGATCATTCCTGAAACACCTGATAATCATGATAAAATTTAAAAATATGTAAGTTTACTTTTTTCATAATTTTCGATATACCATATTATAATGCTCCATCATATCTGTTATTTCTTTATCACGAAATAATCTAATATAAAATAATAAACTTTTAAATCATTCAAAACAATATGCATATATATACTCCTGATCGAAATTTTAAGACCACTTGAAAATCTTTTAAAATAAAACTTTTTTAAGGATATATTTTAAACTCCCCCAATTTTGCCAATACTACTATCTAAAATGTTATGGAAACAAAAAGCTAAATTCCAAACAGTTTATTCTGAAATTTACATTTTTATAAAGTTAGGCATTTTACACTTGATCAAAATTATAAGACCAAGGATATAAATTGTTAGATCCATTTTAATTCTAATGTTTTTAGTTCAATTAGAGATTAGCAATCAGTGCTTAAAGGTGGTATCATGCCTAAAGCAAGCTACTTACCGGAGTTGAGCGCGCTCGAATTCTAGATTTTTATAAGCTAGGTTTGTAACAGCGAGCGATCGCAGCTAAAGTAAATCGCAGGAAAACTGTGATTTGCAACTTTTTTAAAAAACAGAAAAGCAAAATCCACTGGTAGAGCCCAAACAATTTCTCCTGTATTGAATAGGAGAATAAGAGAGGTTGTTGTGAAAGACAATGCACTTTTTCTAATCCAACCAAGGCAGTCACAGCTGCTGAGTGCAGTCCGATAACCATCAGACGACACTTACACCAAAAAGGCATGATAAATATAAAGCGTACATAAATTCCCCGGCTTCTTCTACGTCACAAGGTGAACCGCGAATTATAAACTTAAGACGTTGCTAAGTGGAAGAAAAAAATGAATCTAGATGGTCCTCACGGCTCCTAACGATACTGGCATAACAAGAAAACATACCTTCTGAAATGTTCTCCACACGTCATAGTGGTGGTGGGTCTTTAATGGTATGTGGTGCCTTTTCTTACATTGGGGCGATATAGCTCCAAATGGTGCAGAGTTGTCAGACAGCGGCTGGTTATGGTTACATGCTACAAAAAGCATCGTTGATGAGGGATGGAACATTGTTTGTGTAGAGAATGGATGCTTATTCAAACAAGATAATGCTGCCATCAACGCTGAACGCCGGACCTTGACCTTTCTACAAGAAAATGGGGCTCATCTCTTGGAACATCCTGCATGCTCACCGTACTTGAACCCAATTGAAAATATTTGAGGATGGATGACAAGAGATGTCGTATGACAAAGAATATTAAACAAAAAGATGAACTTCGTAAAGTAATGATCAGAAGCTGGAGCAACATTCCGCACTTTAATGGAAAAGCTTATTTCTAGCATTTTTTTAAGTCATCGAAGTCATCCAAAAAATTGTTACATTTGGTTGTTGAATATTTTCATACAATTTCCGTACAATTTCGTAGAATTCTATTCTCTGGTCTTATCATTTTGATCATGTGTAGAATGCCTCATTTTACGAAAAGGTAAATGTCTAAAAATGTTTGAAATGTAGCTTTTTATTTCCATAACTTTTTAGATTGTAATATTGGTAATGGGAGAGGAGTTTATAATATACCCTTACATTTTTTTTTATTTTAACAGATTTTCTAGCGGTCTTAAATTTTGGATCAGGAGTGTATATATTGTCTTATATATAGCATGTGTGTCTATATATATATATATATATATATATATATATATATATATATATATATATATATATAAATATATATATTTATATACGTATTATATACATATATATATATATATATATATTGTCTTATATATCCACATCTATACATATATATATATATATGTAAATGTCAATTATTATATATAAACATCGATAACATTTTAATAGTTTTATAACATATGCATAATGTGAATTGATATATATATATATATATATATATATATATATATATATATGTATGTATACATATATATGTGTGTGTATGTAAATGTTATATATACTAATTAAAATAACTTATTTTAAGATTTTACAGCTGCTTCATTTTCATTCTATCGCAAATAGTGTATTAATATCCTTTATGTTTTATATATTTGAATATATATATATATATATATATATATATATATATATATATATATATATGCGTGTGTGTACGCGCATTTAGGTGTACGTATATAAATGTGTTTTCATATGTTCCTTAAATAATACACATTGCTATCACACATGTTGATAATATGTGATAATTAATGCGCTATTAATACCAGATTAAATTACATTTCTTTTTCTATTAAGTAAAATGTGTTTTAAAATGAACAAAACGAAACACAACAATACATCTATGTATACATATAGATGTATGCATGCACACACTCATCCTCCCCTGTATATATATCAAGGGAGGCGCGAGAGCGCTCTATCCCTCAATAGACTTCGAAAACGGCCTATGCTAGAAATCTCATTTATTTGATCAATCATATCTCCAAAACTCATAAACCAAATTAGTTAAAACTTTGCACAAAATTTTTTTTGATAGGTTCTATAAGTGTGTATAATTTCAGCATCATTAGTCAAGGGAACCCAGAGATCCAGAAAGGTCAGGCATGATTTTGTCTTATCCGTGTGTACGTGCGTACGTATGTGCCACCCTGTATCTCATCAACTATTTGATGGATTCAGCTGATTTTTGCCAGGGATAGAGGTTCTAGAGTCTAGTTGATGGCATTTTAATTTCAGTTTACCATATACCTTAGTTTTCTAGAATATTCCAAAAAACATAAAAATGGCCATTGTATTGAGTCATAGCCTTTACAAAAGTAGTGACATTCCATGATAAATGCCAGTGTACTGAAATCATATTCCCTTAATAGGGTTAAGATGAAAATTCATATACACTAAATGTACAAAAGCAACGAAATCGCCAAATGTTTACACTTTTATTGTCATTAAGGGTATGCACAACAAGACTAAGTATTTTACTGGTAGGAATTTTTCTTCAGCGCACCTCACACACTTCATCCACTCATGCATAGAGAGTTATACTGTAGTGATGTGATAATGAAATTGTTTGGTTGATATGTAGTCATACCCTTAATGACAATGAAAGTGTACAGATTTGGGAATTTCCTTGCTTTTGTACATTTAGTGTATATGAATTTTCATGTTTACTCTATCAAGGGCATATGATTTTAGTATACTGGCATTTATCATGGAATATATATATATATATATATATATATATATATATATATATATATATATATATTTAAATAAATTCTTCGTGGTACAAAATTAAATTACGGCATGGAATACAGACGTTTTTTACATTGGGGCGGGGGGGGGTAGAATCAAATTTAAAAAGTATAAAAACGAGAGGAAATAATTTTTAAAAATTCATGAATGTACTGAGTCGGCTTTCGTCCACACTCATCAGAGTATTTACGTGGAAGTAATTCAATACGACTCAACACTTTTAAAAGTATAATAAAAACTACTGACAAGTTTAGGAGAAAAAATGGGGAGGAGGGTCACAAGTTGATTACATTAAGTCCTAAAAGCCACCCCTTTTGTTACAAAGGGGGGGTTGACTGACTTGATATATATAACTGCCAGGACTTTGAGGTGGAATAATGAATACGATCTACTTATGACAGAAAACCAGTCACTAGTGTACGTCGACCCACATTCGGCGCTATTCATAAGATGGTCAGCAATAGCTGATCCGGATGTGTTGACTAAATTATTTAAAGTAATTAGTCGGCCCCGGCGTATGGCAGGGGGATGTGTTGTTTTATTTTGGATTCAAACCTTTGCACTGTTCTTCCCACGTATACGGCATCGCACCGACATTTAAATTGATAAATAATATTACTGATATGTTGGGGTGGGAGAACATCCTTATGAATAGATTTCAGCAACGGTCGAGCAAAAAAAAACAATTCTAGGATTAGAAGCCCGGTAACACCGACGCACAGTTACAGATATTTGCTTAGCAAATGTTATGCTAATATTACCCAACCAAGGTAATCTGAGGTACGCCGGGCATTTTGGAGGACCAAAGAGTTTAGGCTTGTAATAATGAGCGAGCTTCGTAACGATGTTACAATTAACGGAACAAGAGTACAATAAGGACCCCAGTTCATTAACACAACACGCGGAACATATTCCGGAAGTCACCGGCGTCTTCCGGTTCCTCTTCCGAATACACATTTTCTTAAAATACACAACACGAAATATAGAATATTCTGCGTTTAAAATTTGTTTTTGTTTTAATAAATAAAAGTAAAACAAAAAAAAACGATAAATTGTTTTGTTAATTGCAAAACGAAAGATTACAAATGAGCCGATTTTTAAAAAAGCGTATATATTTAGTTTATTTTATTTACAAGTTGTTTTGTAAATAGCGACCACGTGTATTGCGAGGTCTACCGGAAGACGCCGGTGACTTTCGGAACATCTTCTGCGTGTTGTGTTAATGAACTAGGGTCCTTATTGTACTCTTGATCCGAATTAACAATATCGAGAGCGTAACCATTTTCAACGAGCATCTCTTTGATAAATTTAATCTCCGAATCAATCATGGATTCAGAGCAAATCTTTCAGATTTGCTCTGAATCCCTGAATATATCAAGTCAGTCAAACGCTCCCTTTGTAAACAAAAGGAGTTGGTTTTAGGACTTAATGTGATCAACTTGTTACCCTCCTCCCCATTTTTTCTCTCCTAAACTTGTCACTAGTTTTCATTATAGTTGTTTAAGTTTTTAGTCGTATTGAATTACGTCCACGTAAATACTCTGATGAGTGTGGACAAAAGCCGTCTCAGTACATTCATGATTTTTTAAAAATTATTTCCTCTTTTTTTAATACTTTTTCAATTTCATTCTACCCGAAAAAATGTCCCAACCGTCTGTATTCCATGCTGTAATATATATATATATATATATATATATATATATATATATATATATATATATATATATATATATTATTGTACCCAATTACCTCAACATATATATATATATGTATATACATGTATATATATATATATATGTATATATATGTGTATATATATATATATATATATATATATATATATATATATATATATATATATATATATATATATATATACGTAAGTGTGTATAAACTTACTTCACTCATTCTTGTAGATCTGAATAGTCCTCGTATATACACATGCGAAACCACGACACTCCTTCGGACGCACCTACTTTCTATGTTTTGACCACCCGCTTCTCATTTTGAAAGCGCACTGTTGAGGTAATTGAGTACAATAATAGTTCTTTTCTTTTTTAATGATTCCAAAGAAGAAAAAAAAACAGCGTAAATCTGTTTAGCGGAAAGTGAAGGCGGTAAATAACGAAGACCCCACACATCTGTGTCACTGGGAGAAATTGTGTTCGTTATATGCATGAGAGAAAACGAAAATTGGAACCTCCGAAATGAAATTAGAAAGCAAGAAAGAGGAAGTAAATAATATAGGCGAGAGTTGAAATTAAAATAGATAGTGGTAAAAGGCGTCCGTTCAATCTTCGCGGAAACGGATGGAAATGAAATTTCAGAATTAAACGTATTACTGTGTTTCGGATTTTCTTTTAGATATCGATTGATTCTTTGTGTTATGTACTTTTCCCATCCTGGACGTTATTTATGCAACGTTTCGACTGATGTACCCTCCGACATTCTTAGGATGCATCTGGCAAGGACTCGTGGCTAAACGGATACAGTGTGGAATAATAATCAGTTCTAAATGACCGTCTTCTGGAATTTGAAGGTTCAATCCCAAGTACTGCCGATACTGAAATATAATTATCAATTACTTAACCCTTCTTCTAATTCATGGCGTATCAACCCCCGTGGTTTAACTAAAAAGGTTCCGTTCGAAATTCCGTACGGATTCCACAGTTCGACATAAAGATTCCTGAGTTCGACCACTATAAGAAGGTTGGGGGATACATCGGCAGAAACTTTGTGAAGATTGCATCAAATATGAGAACAGTTGTTCGAATAATCGAAATAATACAAATTAAATGTGATTAGAGTAGAGACATGTTATTTGAAATTTAAGCGAATAAAAAGAGAATTAAATGCTTAGATGAGGATTACTAGTTATTATATAGAGATTATTCGAACTAGTGGTCTCAGCTTTAATGTTATTTCCACAACGTTTCGGCCGATGTAACCTCCGACTTTCTTCACTTGCGTATTGACTAACTCAAGAATATTTATGTTGAATTCGGGAATCTGTACGGAATTTCGAAAGGAACCCTTTACTTAATTTAAGAAACGAGAGCAGTAAAACCTCGTGAGTTTAATAATGGATCTCATCCGAAATTCCGTAGATTCCCGAGGTCGACATACAAATTCCCAGGTCGACAAGTTGTAATTGATGACGGTCGGAAGTTAAATCGACCTAGTCATTGTGAAGATACCATCCAAGATGAGAAGAGTAGTCCGAAATATGCAACAAAGTAGACAATCCTATTCGCATTTTATTACTATTACAGTTGTCACCGTTTATCAATGCCAACAGTCATTCGAGAATTGGGAATAACTGTCAGCGAAGAGATGAGGAAGTATATCTGGTCGATTTTTATGGGGAGATGGTTATGACAACTATTTGTTCATATTGGATTTTAAGACGACTATGTTGTTATCTGCATGACAGTATTCAAGCCATAATTTGTTCGACGGAGAGGAAACTCTTGAAAAGGAGCTTTTTTCGATGGTATTTTCGTCTGACGCAAGGAACTTCGTAAGAGAAAGGAAATTATGTTTTCGTTGTCGTAAAAGTAATGGTTATTGCTGTTGATGTCTTATAAGTAGGAACCAGGAATTTGAGCTCTGTCGAACACCGTCCATAGAATAAAAAAAATAGTAGACAGAGGCTATCAATCTATCTTCTGTGCGTGACATCATCGCCATCATTATCGCTATCAAGGTTTTTAATCACTCTTTGAACCTAGTTGGCCGTCGAGGTCGTCTCCACACCGCGCGTTTAGCCTTCCTCTAGGTATTGTTCATTTCTTCTGGGCCCATTCTATCGCTCTATATGATTACATGTTGTCTGTATATATCGAGAAGTGACCTGTCCATTTTTGCTTTACTCTTCGTATGCTAGTGATGTTGTCATTTACTTCAGTTTTCTGTCTGATCAAGGGGTTCTTTTTTTCTATCACGTAAATTGATGCCGAGCATAATGCGTTCCATTTTGCATTGTGTCACACTTAGCTTTTTCTCTCGCTGCATTATAAACAGCTCATGTTTCGCTACCATATGTCATGGTGTATTCATTGAACCCTTGTTGCTTAATTTTCATAATGGATATTGTCTACTTTAGAAAAGGCTGCCCATCCAAGATAATTCTACGTATCATTTCAAGCGTGATATCAGCGTCGCTTCTCAACATTTTCTCTAGGTAGATGTACTTGTAAACTTACTCGGCAAGCCAAAGAAAATTGTATTTTAAACGTAATCATGGCAGATCAATGTAGATAT
Source organism: Sepiola atlantica (assembly GCA_963556195.1). NCBI lineage: Eukaryota > Metazoa > Mollusca > Cephalopoda > Sepiida > Sepiolidae > Sepiola > Sepiola atlantica. The sequence continues at coordinate 51,671,629 of OY744536.1, read as the reverse complement.
TTAGTTATTTCAAACTTAAGGATTGCAGACGGACCGACATGCGTAGAATCAGATGGAATAATTTTAACCTGTGCGTGAATCGATGATCATACTCTTTTTAATCAAATAGTGGCATCACTGGGCAGCCGAAGCACACAGCTTCTGACAGTGGCTAGCAAGTGTCTAAAACCAAAACATTGAGTTAATCATCGTTCGTTTCAGTTAGGTTTTTCTATATAATTAATTGCACGCTACCCAAAATACATACTAAACTATTCCTTAGTGTTGGAATTGATTTATTTTTGGAAATACTATCATTGTAATTGTTCTAATTAGCTACAATTTGAAAATAACTCATCAAGTCACCTATTTTTAGTAAGCTTCTACGTATCACCCTCATCCGCCTTCACGATATTTGACACACAACTTTTATTTAATACAATATTTATTACTCGCGATTCAGTCTCTCTCTCCAATTTTCCTGCCTATGTTCATCAGCAATCGAGGGCAATGAAGAAAAACAGGAATAAAAGATCAAAATAGTCAATCATAGATGAAACTTAATATGAATAATTGCAGTAATATTATTAAAACCATATCTGTAGAGAAGAAAAGTAAATAAAGAGGGATTCAAAATAGCTAGTAGAAGGATACTGCCTTTTTTCTGCTTGAAACAATTCACGGTGAAGTCTAGAATATATATATATATATATATATATATATATATACATATATATATATATATATATATATACTTATATATATATATATATATATATACTTATATATATATATATATATATATATATTAAATATGTCAAATAATTTAAGTCTGCATATATTGTTTAGATCCTTTCTAATTCATGTATGTATGTTATTTTACTTCAGTCGAAGTTCTCTGAATCAAGTGGTCCCGTTCCTGGGGCTAACACGTGATCTCGATATTCAAATATTCTATTAAAGTGTTCTTGTATATCGTAAACGTTTAGTTTGTAAGGAAGTTTAGAAACTTTACTTTCTTCCCCGAATTGACCAGTTAACTATGTTATAGTATATCTTTCTTGTAGTTTCTTGGTCTTACCGGATTCCAGGACAATAATTAATTTGGTCTAGTGGAGTATTCAGCTAAGTGTTGTTACTTGACGTAACATTACTAGGAGAAGGTGCATCATTACTCGTATGAGTCAGTGTATAGCCATGACGAGAGGATCGTATTTGAACTGTGAATAGTTACGTTATTTTGAATATTTGGTCAGGGTTTACTTGTAAGGTGAATTATCCTGATTTCAGGTTGTCCTGACAAACCCTTATGCAGAGGGCCTGAAAACACTCGAGGATGATGCCCAGTAAGTAATTCAAACTTTCCAGTATGTAATTAAAACTCCCCAGTAAGTAATTCAAACTCTCATATATATATATATATATATATATATATATATATATATATATATATATATATATATATATATGTATATATATATATGTATATATATATATATATATATGTATGTATATATATATATGTATATATATATATATATATATGTATGTATATATATATATGTATATATATATATATATATGTATGTATATATATATATGTATATATATATATATATATATATATATGTATGTATATATATATATGTATATATATATATATATATATATATATATATATATATATATATATGTATGGTTGTGCGTAGGTGCGTGTGTAATTTATTTTTATTCAATGCATATACACTTAAATAATACATCACGTATATATATCGTTTAACTATTTACTTCAACTATTTACCTCAACACGATAGTATAGATAAATAGTTGTGGTACTACTTTATATATATATATATATATATATATATATATATATATATATATATATATATCCAGACGCACACATTGACCAATGATTAAACTGACCGATATGCTGATATTTATACTAACTGGTCTCTCTCTATGATAACCCGTCTCCGGTCACATGCACACACTGGTTGTACCATCTAGTTTATTATGAATCGTCTAAGAAGTAAGCATCCGTTTTCTCAACTCAAAATAGCTCACATTTAATAAATATATGGTTAAATGTTAATAAATGTTAAGCCTTGTTCTCTTTTGCCCGCCTATCGGCTGATCCTAGTGACTTCATCTAATCATAGTATATTTGACCAATAGACACCTTTAGACCCCGTTTGACAATTGCTGAATATATATTGGCTTTAATATTTAAGTCTCAATGTTTACGGTTGCCATATTGTCTGCTATGTTTATTTTCTTTTCAATTTTTCATTTTTGTTTCTGTTTCACACATTTATTTTGAGAAATAGTATCCCACTTCTTATATATAAATCGAGCTGGGGTTTCGGGTATTGTTTGATCTGTTCTTCATGTAATTTGATTTGTTGTATTTTTTCAACTAAAAAGAGCAACAAATTAATTAAGAATACTTATGGTTTGAACCATGTGCTCTTATAAGGACGAATTATTCGGTTTCAGTGAGAGTTTTCTTCTAAAATATATATACTTCCTTATAATTAACTTACTCAGTGTTGTCTTTGGATATGTTAACTGTCACTTTTTTTCGTTTGTAACTAAATATTTTATGTTATTATTGTATAATATTTTTAATATGATTTGTTTAAAGTTAGATTATTACGGCATCGTTCTAATAGAAGCGAATTGTAATAGAACTCTAACTAAATTATTAGAATAACCATATTTCAATGTCTATTTATAAAGCTATTCGGTGAAAAAGGTACATCAAATGGATAGATTGTCAAGTGAATGATGAATATTTTTTAAGAGAGGATTGAAACTGATGAATGGAATGAACAAAGTTTTATTATTTATAAGGACGCGTTCTGACAAGTATCTGTTGACATTGGATCTGAAGACGACCGGGTGTTAGACAGCAGGGTGTCAATCGTGTGATAACGTGTTTCACAAAATTGGAAGTTCTTGCAAGGAAACTTTGTTCATGGTAATTCCGTTTCCGAGAGGCAAGCTCACAAAAAAATTACATTTTTGTCAGTTGTTTTAGAACACGAGTTCTTTTTATGAATGTCTTATGAAAGGGACCAAGATTTTAAAGCTCAGTTGAGCATCTTACATGGAAAGAGAAAAAGGCTAGCAACGCCTTTTCTGTGAGAAAAAAGCTGTAGAGTATAAAAGAAAACTGTCCAGCAACTAGATTGCAATGTTGATTGTTGCTCTATACAGTCAAAAAAGAGTGTTTTGAGCGGACCTTTCCGAGATGTGGCAATAGTAAACTATCTTAGGCTGTATCTGATTTTTTATATGGATAAATAATTGCATCAGGAATCAGGTACTTTCTAGAGTAGTAGAACTACCCAACCATGGTTACAGCAATCTTAGCAACAGATTAGATATTAGTCTTCTATTTTATTTCTAGGTTGAAATTCAGTCTTAGAGAGTTATCGTAACGAAGGTCTTCGTCTAGGTGAGAACCATGTATTTGAACTGGGGAAAACAAGGCTCTGATCGTTTTCAGTGAAACTAGATAACTTTTATATAGAGAAAAATGGCACCAGGAATCTAATCTTTTTTATCCCCATTTGATTGCCTTCTCACGAGGGCAAAGTTAAACACAAGCTGTTTTTTCAATGTGGATGAAAGCTAGCTGAACTGAGACAAATATGAACATCGCCTGTGTCTAGAAGGATATTTTTCGTCGCTGATCAAGGACATAAACAGAGGAAGAGCAGTATCAAAACAGATACTACACTTTTCTCCTAGCCGAAAGGGCAGAAATTGCTGGAGCTGTGAATATAATATAATTATTCAACTAATACAAATTATCAATCCTCATTTGTTTAAATCCGAAAATATATTTCCGTACATTTTCAATGTGTACGTGTTTAGCCTAACGGATACCTATTCGGACTATGTAATTTGTTATGATAAAGTTAGACTCATTACGTCAATTCTGTTCATTTTAAAACAAATATACTCGACCAAACTATGCACCCATCCAGAAAAGATAATACATAAATATACTAGAAGAATACCCGTCCCACGACGGTTACATGCACTAAATATAGCATTAGTTTGAAATTGTAATGTTTATTTCTTTCGTACATGACACCTCTTAAGCCGTACATTTTACGAAATAAATAAATAAATAATGCCCTCTACGTTACTTACTCTGTAGCCTAGAACACATATTTCATCATTCATAGTGATAGTACAATAGTTTAAGATATATCACGCACACATGTATTATTGCCGTTCACCCGCGTGCATCAAGGCTTTTAAAATGTATTACTTACAATAACTAAAAAGTAGATGTCGAGCAATTCTTTTCTCTATTAAATGTTGTGTGCATAATTTATTTATAAAAAGTGTTTTGGGGAGAGGGAGTGTTTGAGTGGGCGCATTCCTTGTAATGGCAAGGTTTTAAAAATGTATGATAATGTTACATATCGTGTTGTAGAGAATGTATATTCCAAAATTCATAATGATCGGTTAATAAGTTTATCTGGTGCAACCAATATATATATATATATATATATATATATATATATATATATATATGAAAAATAAAATATAGTGACACGAAATTACATAATTATCGATTAAATCATTTATATACAACCTTGTGATATTTTCAAGCATCCGATTTAGACGATTACAATTTGAAACTGAAAATTTTTTTAATTCACACACGACAATTTTTCAGTTTCAAAAATGTAATCGTATAAATCGGATGCTTGAAAATATCACAAGGTTGAAATAAATTATTGCAACTATGATTATGTAATTTCGTGTTACTACATTTTATTTTATTTTTACTCTGTTTATTACAGGCGCGCTCCTTTTTGCTGGAGCGAAGGAGAGGGGGCTCATTTTATATTCAGCGTGAGTGGAGCGGGAGAAACTCCATTTTAGACTAAAAAGCGTGGTTTTATTGCTCCGCGCTCCTCACTCCACAATTATTTGATTTTTTTAAACGTTAGTTTTTTATTCAGCAATAAAAAGGAAAAAAAGAAAGTCTCTAAGTGGTTTTTAAAAATTATATCTCTGGTAAATGTATGTGAGATAAGGACATCGAGGGAAGATTAAAGGGGAGAGGGAGGGAGAGAGAGGAAGATAGAACGAGAGAGTTACACATAAACACATATCATTTGAACTTTTAAGATTTTCACATAGACATGTTACATTTTTGATGGGACAGTTTTCTTAAGGCAGGAGACAATTTGGAAACAAACGTCTTCAAATGCGCCAGTGAGTCTATAGATGTCTTTGGAGTTATTTTCTTACATGTTTGAACTTTTTTTGTATTTATGACAAGGATGTTTATTGCTGATTGAATAAATAAGGCAATTTTTTTTTAATTCGTGTTTTTAAATAAAGAATTTTAGGTTCAGTTGTACTATAGGGGCCGTTGGATTTTATCGCCCATTTCACTCGGTATTCACCCAAATATTCGATAAAATCGATGTTTGGAGTGAAATGGTACATTTTGTCCTGACAAAAAATTCTATTTTATTTGTTAGCATATATCAAATTGAATTTTTAAGCCACATTTTTATCCGTCGTCTTTTCGGCGACATTTTCTCATTCTTAAATTCACGACTAGTATGTTTTAAGCTTTTTATGGTTGCTTTTAAATTCGTTAAATTCCGTTAAAACTTGCTTTTGTAAATAGAATGTTCAAAGTTTTGTTTTTGTGTGTAATAAAATGTTAAAGCAGTAATGATATATTTAGTTCACGGAAAACATATATTTAGTCCAGGTAAAAATATATTTAGTCTTATGAATAAACAATAAAAAACAACATGATAGCCAGCGATTAAAACCTGAAATTAACGTTAGATTTTCAACACTTTAAAAATTGAATGAGAATCTTATTTCAGGACTAAAAATATAATGAAGACCAACAATCAGTTTCATCCAAAATTTGGGTGGATACCAAGCGAAATGAGCGAGAAAAAAACAGCGGTTCCTATTCTACAATTAAACCGATGTTAAAACTTAATTAAATTAAAGAAAATATATTAAATTTTAATTCAAAAAGCAAATAATTAGACTTTCGTACTAATGTGTTGCCTTTTTAGAACCGAAAGTAGATTAGAAATCTTTCTTTATCTTGAAAAATCTATTATCGAATATTAAAATTGTAAACAGTTTGTTTTTATTAGAGATTTCAAATATAGACGTTTTCACTTTTTTATTTACATTTTTAATTTACATGAATGGTTTTTTTCCCAACCAAAGAAAACTTGCTCAAGTTTATTTTTTTGTTGGGGGGGGGATGAACATTTAACTCGATATTTTTCAACTCCCAAGGTCTAGACCGGATATTTTGTATAAAATTTTAAGACATTAAATGGATCTCTGAATTGTTTATTGATATTTTATGGATATTTTTTGGCCAACTTATGAAAAATATTTTTTTTATTCAATATTTAAAAAAACAACTTCATTGTTTTTTTTCGCTCCAAATTGTACTATTGAAAAAAATGGTTTAATCGATTTGTTTAAAGTACTTGCGTGTTTCTCTGTGGTAAATAATAATATACATTGTACAATGTAGTTACGTTCTCCCAGAGAAATTTTTTCTTTAAAAAGAAAATAATCACTAATAATGTTTAAAAGTAAAACTTCATTTACTTAGAAAAAATCAAAATTCTCTTCCAAAAATAATAGAAAAAATATCGGGTCAAATGTTCCTAACCCGAAAAAATAGGCTGTTAATGTAATGAAAATTAAAATTGTTTTAAAATACTTCAGGGATTTTTCTATTTTATTTTATACCTCAGACAACGAAAATTTACGTATAGTCCTATGCTTCATCCGACATCTTCTATAACGCTTATCACATCTCAAAATATTAGCGTGATTTTATCAAATATTATCTTACGGTCTTACACTTAAAGTTACACCCCCCCCATATTGACGAGATCCTTTGACACCCAACCCTATCTTTCGACCACTCATTGGCAGAATAGAACGTTTATGAAAGAATGTACATTTTTCATTATCGAGCGCTGAAAAGGAGGCGGTCCTTTTTATAGGAGTTTGAGCTAGAGCGGCACCTATTTGAAAATGGGGAGCGTGAGAGGAGCACGCTCCGGTTCTGAGCGTTGGAGAAGCAGCAGGATCAGCTCCAAAAGTGCTTGAGCACGTAACGCTATGTATATATATATATATATATATATATATATATATGCATGTATATACATATATGTACCTTATTTTATATATATGCACCCCCACTATTAAAACTTACAACAAAAATATGTTCTCATGTTACTTACCGTTTTGCCTAGAATATTCCAATATTCATAATGGTTCATTGGTTTAGGAGATTATCTTGTGCATATATATATATATATATATATATATATATATATATATATATATATATATATATATACATGCATATATATATACATATACTATTAAATTATTAAAATATTAAATCGAATTAAAGATAAGCGATCTATCGTTTAATAATATATATCGTGATAATATCAAGCTCAATGTATTGAGAAATCAATGGTAGAAATGACTTTCTGTGTCAGTAGAGGAATATTAGCTGCAAATTAGGATGCGGGGCATAGGCACAGGATGTGACAGGAATTAATAGAATTAAAGAGAGGTGGACTTGTATGTATGCATACATATACATACTCATACACACACGTATATATATATATATATACACACATATATATATATATATATATATATATATATATATATATATATATATATATATATATACACATGAATGCACACTGTATAATTAGCTAATTTTCCTCTGCCGGCAGAAAAAAACTAGCCATTTCACCACCGCCTACAACAATACACTCACTCGACACCGGCCTGAACATATCTGTTTTAAAATCCATATGTGTAACCCATCGAAACATAGGAAGCTGGAAGGTTTCGCTATGCACACTTAACTATACATAGAACTTTTACTGATAAACTTCATTCTGGATCATTTGAATTATATAATTTTACACTCAAACTTCTACGTACCCGGGATACACGAACTCAACTGGCTACTGTCGAACAATCAGCTTCTTAACAACATTTGGACTCCTAAATACTTTAAGTATTCTTTTTCAAACATTTATTTCCAATATAAAGCTGTTTTGTTTTTGACGTGCTTTTGACGGTGACTAGCCTAACTTTACGGGTCTTCTCAGCCAAAACTGTTTCATCTTTTTTTTTTGTGTATATTTTTTAAAAGTTAAATGTTGCCGATAATATTCACAATTACATTACCGGTTTTTATCCATTGATGAAAAGAGTGTGTCGTTAAAAATCAATAGATTAAGGATATGAAACGCCTTGCTTTTAACTTCCGATGTATTAATAAATATTGTATCCATTCAGTTTCTTATTCTCATCCTGTATCTCTTTTGAATTATATAAATACATATATATATATATATATATATATATATATATATATATATATATATATATATATAGTCGTAGCTTAGATAGGCCGAAACGTTGTTAGATTAACATCCATAATGAGAACAGTAGTGCGAATAATTCAAATCCTACAACTCATAATGGCAGTGTATGAATTTCAACGGTGTTGAGCCTATATGGTACCGAATGACAATGGTTACTCTAAACTAGTATTATTCGGATAAGTCGGACTACTGTCTTCATCTTACGAGCTATTTTCACGACATTTATTTTGATGTAACCTCTAAAAATGATGAGCTGCATCCTTCCGAATTTTGGGTATCTTCATGTTGAACACGGAATTTCGAACAAAACGCTTTAATTCACGGCGTTACGTTGTTCTCTTTTTCCTTCAGCAAAAAAGCTGGTAAAAAATTTAATGAAGTATTATGTTAGTTCTTAGTTCTTATTGACTGGTTCTTATATAAGGCTACTATCCGTTGCACCACGGGTCAATGTGATCAATTATGATGTTATTCTTAGTTACTTCGGCACGCAGGTAAGATTAAACCTAAGAACTGAGTATTCACTATCTAACGGAGCAGTTTCGAACAATGTTTGTCAAGTTTGTAGTATATAATATTGATAAAGCACACATAAGCTTAGAGAGATATATCAGCTCCAAACAATATTATAGCGTAAATGTCTCTAGATTCGACAGAGTTTTCCATCGATGTAGTCTATTCAATGGTACGTTATCGTATTTACTACGTGAACAAAGCATATTCGGGATTTAGGAGAAACCCCAGCCGGCATCTTTTCTAGAGTTTGAAACATTTTATTGGTTAGAGAAGCGTGGCAATACTCTCCATTAGTAAGGTGATTCTTCTACAAAAAACCCTCAATTACCATACCACGTATCAGATATAGTGTGCTCGTTTAAGCACTGAACATGTTGATCCAAAGACAAACCTATATTTTACTCTTCAGCTGTGGGTAAGATTTTTCAGTTAATTGTATAAAACAAATTACATGCATTAAGTGTTAATTCTTATACATTTAGCAACCACAAAATGGTTAATATGCCATTACCCTGACAAACCGAAGAATCCCTTTTAAAACATTTAATGCTATGAATTTTGTTGTTCAATACATGTTTATACTGTTCTAGAAGTTTTCAGATAGATTATTGATGATCTGTATTATTTTTATTATTCGGACTTCCGTTCTAGACTGGGATGTTATTCACATGGACTCGTGGTGCAACGTTATAATCACTTCTATGTGTCAATCTTCTGGAGATTAAAAGTTATTTATCAGCACAGGCGATACTAATTAAGACTCACTTAAAACATCGTAGCTGACGGAACGAGAACAATCTACCCTAGTGGATTAAAAAAGATGCGAAAAGTTGTCCGAATGATACAGATAATAAGAAAATAATGTTTTGTGTACAATACGTATTGCATTTCTGAACTATATATGAGGGCTTGATCCGAGAAGACAAAAAATATAATCACATATATATTACGTATGGGGATTTAGTATCTCTCTGTCTGAAGCCGAAACTATACTATTACTGCTATATCTACAACCGAAATTATGCTACCTATTCTATATATAACGCATAATCTATATTATTCCTATATTTTAATACTCAATTCAGTTCATCATACAGTTTCAGATCGATTTACTAAATTGCAATGCTTACTTCGGCGTGGGAAGGGTAGTATGTGTGCTCTTACCATGAGACTATTCATGTATTACCTTCTCCTGTTGTAGTATCCCTTCTGTTGTCATAAGACCATCCTCTCAGGCATTATCTCCACGGTTTTTTTTTGAGAGAGAACACTCTAGCATATGTTAATCACGATACTATCTTTCCAGGCATTACCTTCTTATGGTGGCAGCGTTCGTTCGTCATAATACCATTCTCCTAGAAATATGTGAGCGTATATGTTTAAGTTGTGATGGTACTTGATCTATGTCTTATGAATAAGATTATTTAAAAAGAAAAGACAACAGGTATTTACAGGAGGGACCGCGTGAAAGTTGCCAACATTCTAAATGAATGTGTTTCTGTGGAACGAACCGGATTCGAAATTTGCCCACCTAGATTTTCAGTACGTGTCGCCAAAAGGCAAAATTAGAAAGTAGCGGTGAAATGCGGCGACCAGGGAAGAGAAAGGTAGAAAGATAAAGAGACGGCTATAGAGAGAGGGGGGGACATAGAAGTTTGAATATAAAGATGTTACACACACGATCTGTCTTCAAGTATATGTTTTTATGACCCCGAGCAACGCCGGGTAGCCCCGCTAGTTTAAAAGGAAAAGACAACAGGTATTTACAGGAGGGACCGCGTGAAAGTTGCCAACATTCTAAATGAATGTGTTTCTGTGGAACGAACCGGATTCGAAATTTGAACACCTAGATTTTCAGTACGTGTCGCTAACCACTTAGCCACCATAACCTCCCATGATAATACATTCATTCAATGTTTATTTTTTAAATTTAATTCGAGTACATTTTTTCCGTTTAATTATTTCAGTCCGTTTTAATATTTTTTTCCAACTCTGTTTTTATAGGACACTTTCACCTTCACAAATGCAAATCGTTCTCCTATCATTCGCCGTTATCACCCTGCCATGCAGTCAATGTTAATCCCAGGTCACCTGATTGGTCGTATTGTTTATGTAAATTTCTCACTCGTTTCGGTAATTTAAAATATTTGTTTTAAATTCAACATTTTTATTTCAATCTGAACTTTAACGTTCATCACGGATGGACGTTTTTATTATTTTAACCGAATGAAGTTTTGTGAAAACACGTAGAGAATTCTAGGACAAGAACAGCCTTATTTTAATTACAGCAAATATTTTTACGATGACGGGAGCAAATATCATTAGAATAATAAATTAACGTGCGTCGCCTTTGGTAGCTAAATTGATTGCACACCTTATATCTGTGACAGAGGATTCTATTTAACTCAAATAAGCCTCAATATGATTTGAAATAGTGATTTACAAACGTAGAATAAACCGGTAATTACCCGTCGCAAGAGTGTGTCACTAGCGAGGCCCGGGTATGTATCACCGTGTAAAATCTTTATTTAAAGCATTATGGTGAGTATATACACTGTGGTCAATGTGGTAAGTTGGGGGTCACAAGTGTCGCATTTGTTCTGACAAGTTGCTTTGTCAATAGCTGGTTCCCGACCCCAAGAAAAAAACTGAATCGGTACCAACATCAGTTGGTATTTATTAATATTCATTATTTACTAACTGAATAATAATAATAATAATTTTCTGTAAAAGGGAACCAGAAAATAATTTGCAACAATGATCGAAAATAAAAGGAGAATGCTGAGAATCTGCGGGGATTTATTGTC
>OY744536.1:51642365-51657365 GCA_963556195.1 Sepiola atlantica | reverse complement strand
ATGAAAACTTAAAATGAAAAACACAAAACTAAAATTAAAATTAAAATAAAGATGAAAATAGAAAATAAATAAATAGATAAATAATAATAATAATAATAATAATAATAATAATAATAATAATAATAATAAGAAGAAGAAGAAGAAGAAGAAGAAGAATGATACTAATAATAATAATATGAAAAAAAACGAATAAATTAGTCATTTTCAAAACAATTAAAGCAAGTGTTATTAAACTGTAAATGGAGAAGAACAAAAACACATGAATCGAATTTGACAGAAACAGGAATTTGAGAGCAATATATTGGGAAAGCGACAAGACGCTAACATTATGTCGTATTTTGCTGAACAGCATAAAAGACGAGCTTCAGAGAAAATGCAGAAGTAACAGAAACGTTGTGTTTTAAAGACGACAGCAGTAAAAATGGCAAAGTGAAAAGCAAAAGGCCACGACGGTATACATGCATTCTGCTTTTGAAATATTACGACACTTCATGAGGGCATAACAAACTACTTAGAAAAGTTTTACAGGAAAACACATATAGCAGAATGGATGGTTAAAAGAAAGATCACAATAATAAAAAAGACAGCGAGAATTGGTCGATGCTTTGCAGGCACACACCCGAGATCAGTATTCGAAAATTAATCATAGACCAATAGAACATTTTACCAAGCGTGTGAGAAATTTTAACGGCACAACTGAGCGAAAAGATCAACCGCTCCTTTGATAAGTCTGAACTGCACTTTGATGAACTATGCAATGATTCTACTCAACCACATTAAGAGGTTAAATATAAATTAAACAGAAACAACAAAAATCACCTCATGTATATGGACGATTTGAAAACAAACACGACAATCTTCAGCGCGAACATCCGAATAGAATTCAGATTGGCAAACTGTAAAATACTTGGGATGAAGAGGTTTAAAATTTAAACAGCAGAAGACGAATTGAAAGAAATGATTAAATGAGAATGCATTAGTAGAAGAAGAGCATTGGTTGAAACGAAATTATATAGTAGAAATATAATACAAATAACACATAGCCGGGCAGTATCACAAGTAAGATACCATCGATTCTTTATAGTCTTGACATAAAAAAACTTAATAACCGAAATCAATTACTAGATCCGTATTGATCAATTAGAGAAAATACATGACACAGTGTACAAAAGGGATGAAAACTACTTCAAAAGTACCGCCAAAATCAACAATACAAAAATCAGTGATAATTGGAATAAAATGAGTGAAAAATATGATGTGAAGCTAAGAAGGTTCGTGGACGATTTATAAGACTGAGTAAGAAAGAGACAAACAAAAACATATAATCATGGCTACAAAAATGGCACTTAAACAGCGAAATGGAACGTGTTTTACAACTGCAACGTGTTTCACAACTGCAACGAGCCTGTTGGCAAGTGTGAGTAGGTAGTTGTATGACGTCATATCATACTAAACCGCTAAATATGTAATCAATGCATTCGATTTCACGGCCGCATGTCATCGGTGTGCCATCTGCCTAATTCAAGAGCCTACACTTTTAAATCTTGTCATTATAATAATAAGTAAACATTATTTTATGATTCTCTGGTATGTTATGATTATTTACATGGATACGTTGTAGTGTGTTGTTATGCATGTAAAATGTTAGCCAATTTGTTGCACAATTGCAAAATCATTTATTTTTGTTCAATAAATATATTTTTTCCATAAAATTATTCATACTTTATATTACTTTTATGTAAAATTTTTCACTTGATAAAAATATTTTTCAAACCCATATAAAAAAGTAAACATTTAAGGGTTAAGAGATTAAAATGTTCTTTTAAAACATTTCGGTTGTTGCTGATATTTGAAAATAAAATAGAGCATGGCACCATCATTCGAAGGTAAATCGGGTTTATGTCGTTTGTTTCCAAAGAATTGTAATCTAATCGATGTCTTCTTTAAACTCCTTTGAAGTTACAAACAACCACGTATTTTAACCAATCAGTCGCAACTTATCAAAGCTAAAATACACGCACGGAGATAGGTTAATGAAATAGGTGTGTTGTCTGTATAAATGTGAACAATGGTATAAGCGGATGTAAAATGCTGAATGGAATGAACACAAGAACAGGTTAATTACAAATATTTTTTACATTGGATTTTAAGAGGACTATGTTGGAAAATCTTTGAAAATAACTCTGATGATAGAAATTATATATATATATATATATATATATATACTTCTTTGTAATATAGCAGGACAAGTCCCAGCAGAGTGCTCGATTAATTGATAATTAAATTTAAAAATAAAAAAATTAAGAGCGCAATATTTATTTATGTTGGTACATAAAATTATTACAACATTCGTACCGTCGGTTTCTAGCACAGAAGGAAATAGCCACCCGGCTCTCTTAAGCTTCTGTTGTCAGGAGATGACAACAGAAGCTGAAGAGAGCCGGATGGCTAAGTCCTTCTGGGCTTGAAACCGACAGTACGAACGTTGTAATAACTTCTCTGTACCAAAATAAATATATATATATATATATATATATATGTGTGTGTGTGTGGGTGTGTGTGTGTGTGTGTATATATATATATATATATATATATATATATATATATATGTATATATAAAATGACATTTATATAAATAATAATCCAACGTAATGGAAAATGGAAAAGGAAACACCAAAATGATTTACATATTCATGTTGTCTTTACTTTACGAATTTATCAAGATGATTAATTTGAAAGAATAAAGAATGAAATATGGCGAGTAAGATCATGGCTTATCTTAACAATGTCAGTTCTCTCTCATTTGTGCGATGTTTTCTGTAAATAAATCATCTTGAGAGTCTTGAAATAAAGACGAAAAGGTTCATGAATACATAAATCATTTTAGTTTTTCCTTTTCAATATATACACACACACACACACATATATATATATATATATATATATATATATATATATATATATATATATATATATATATATATATATATTAGACTTACGTTGGGAAACAATAAATTGCGTACTTTTCAAGTATGGAGAGCAAAACTAGCATTGTGCAAATATGTATATGTGTGTGTATTAATTATTATAAATAACTTTCCACATTCTCTAGACGCCTTTATATGTGTAGTAATGTGTTCTTTTCATAAATTGTGTATGCGTGCATACACAACGAAATATATCTAAATACAATCACGAACTCACACATATATGATACACACACACACACACATATATATATATAAATATATATATGTATAAGTATTGATGTGTCACGATCCACATATTGCAAACTGTGTGTATGTATGTGTCTGTGTGTGTAATTGCAAATAATCCTTACAGAGGGCAAATATCGTTTACTTGAAATGGGAAGACATGACAATTACAAGGGCCAACTACAAAAAGAGGACAATCTAAGTGAGACACATATATCCAATGATAATCACTGTAATTAATGGAAGTTTTACAAACGAAATACAACGGACCATGACAAAAAAATGAAATATAAAATAAAATCCTGAAATTATTTTCCAAATGAGACATTTGAGAAGCTGATTCTCGGAAGCGATTCAATTGATAAAAGACTAAAAGACTCTCTCCCGGATTCTTCGAAGGAAGAGATATAGAAAAAGAGAGAAAAAATGGAGTCGTTATTTAAATATAGGAAACGATTCTAAAATAATGCGTCTTTTTCGATTCCTTTTTTCTTGGTGGTTTCGCTTATTCTCCTGCTCCTCGCAAACGAGTTTCAAACTGGTGGCTATTTATAGACGCAATCTTTGTTTACTTACGTATCCGTTTAATTTTCCCTTCTTTTATTATTATATTTCCCTTTTATGTTGTTTGTCTTTATTATATATTTTTTTAATTTTGTCTAAACTTAATCCACGTTGGAAACTACTTTTTAATCTCATTTTGCGTTGTTTTTACTTATTCTTTTTCTTTGTTAATTTTACTAAGGCCGTCACTTTCTTCCTAGATTCAGATTTCAAAGAAAACGATTAAACCAATTATATCCGCAGAACGACGGACACGATTTTCTTTAAAAAAACTGTATGTATATATATATATATATATATATAAAGCGTGGGAAATGGTGGATTTGGACAAATAACGGAAGAAATCAAGTTTCAATTAATTGAGGCCAGAATCAAATCCATTTCACTTAAATGAGCCTCACTTTTACTTTCGCTTTCGCTTTCGTTGTAGGATTTTTTTTCATCCGCCCAATCATTTCCTTCGACGTTTTTAATCTGTAATTTAAAAGGTTACCCTTCTGACCAACCCACGATACAAACAATGGCAGCAAAGTAATTTTCATCGTTTTCAGAGAGGTAAATTACTGCCACGGTATTATATAGATTCATGATTGTTCCACTGAATATAAACACAATAGTCATTATCCACCCTAGCCCCCTCTCTATATCTATCTATCTCTCTCTGTCACGATTAACAAGGAAACCGTCCTTATTATTACTCGTTAGTTTATTAAAAAAATGTTTGATTTTATTTTGTGTCTAAAATTATTTTGTTTATAATAATTTCTCTCCGACGAGGTTATTGCTATAATGAACACAATTATTGTTCAACTTCTGTGTAGTATTTAATCGCTTCGTTCCTGAATAAAAAGACTTAGAAATAGCTTAGTGGAGAGCGTTTCGTGTGCTATGCAAAATTCGCACAGTTTTGATATTGTTACTGTTTACGCTGGTAGTCATTGAAAAGTCTTTGTGATGTTTGGCTTCATTCCAATTTCTCAGTAAATACACATTTTTAAAGTCATTTAGTTCCGAATCACAATACTGATGACATATAAGTCATTGTCTTATTATGTTCTTATTTCTTCGCACATGAACAATTTGGGATGTATTTCATACCAACACAGAAACGTCAATTGAAAATGATTAATTGATAGTTATTTCATGCGTGAGTACACTGCCTATGCTACCCAATTAAACACTTTAAGGTCATTTATAGCAAGAGCACACTACCTACTGTAAACAATTTTTCATATCACCATATACGACTATATGTATATAAGTTTATATATAGAAATATATATATATATATATATACAAATATATCAACTTATAGATATATAAATTTATATACATATATAAACAAGTTTAGATATATATATAGAGAAAGATAGATATGTATATTTATATATATATATATATATATATATATATATATATATGCAAACATTGTTACAAAAAATATCAGAATTCGTCTGTTTAATTATACTTTTTTTTCTGATGATCTTTCTAATATTCAAATAAAATAAAATTATGAATGTTATATAAGTTTCACAGGTTTCAGGAATGTTTTCAATTATTCGTCGAATCATATTAAGGTGTCAAAAGCGAATGAACAAAATAGCTATAGAAAGATGATAATTTGAAAATGACGGTGGAGAATGCGCATAGAACGTTTTTCGCATTGTCCCAGGAAGTCGTATATTTATGAATATGTACGTATATTGTTATATGCATGTGAATATATACACCTACAAATTATAGTGCTTATCCTGGCTAAAAATAACTGTCTTTTTCCACTTCTTTTATTTCCCTTTCTCCGTCTCTAACGCCTCATTGTTGGCGTCTTTACTGGTCTTTCCCTTTCACATGACCATACACATCCCAATACAAGCTCGTACTAGCGAAAAAAAGAAAGAATATATATATATATATATATATATATATATATATATATATATATATATGTATATGTATTGCCTACTTGCCAAGAGTATCTCTCATACTTGTTAAAATTTCTCGTATTGACCAATCACATCTCGATGTGTGTTGTGTTCCCTTTGCTCTGTTTGTTCCGCTATCGAAATAAAAAATGCCAAATGTTCACTTTTACTGAAGACGTTCGTTGATATGAACGGAACGGGTCAAATATCTCGTTTTTTGTTTTATTTCTGCATTTAAATCCGTTTTCCGTGTGTCTATACCCACATACACATATACAAACCAACACACAAACACACACATATATATATATTTATATATATATATATATATATATAATAAACAAGTTTACAAATACATGACGCAATCTTTAGTAAAACCCAAGACATCACAATATATAAAATTACGCATGAAACGGGTAAGAACATTTAAACATGTTTTACATAAATACAATTTATCCTATTACCATAATTCTGGCGTCCCGAAATTTTAATTGTAAACGTTCACCGTTTTGTTATTTGGTGTCTAATGACTTCACATTGTTTTCTCGGTTGTTATCTTAAATTCTCTTATTTTCTCCATTTTTTGTTTGTTTATTTTCCTATTGCGAGTTAAAATACTTATGGAACATTCATTATTTTTTTGATTTTGACACCAAAAATATTATTAGAAAAATGTAAATAAAGTCTAATGCGTCAGAAGAATTGTGTTATGTTTAACAATATTTGCTTACATATATATACATATATATATATATATATATATATATATATATATATATATATATATATATATATATATATATATATATACATGTGATTCATAAGTCACGTCACGTAGCTATTTAAAATGTCATTTACAATTGAAGAACGAATTTTTATTGTTATTCATATGGCTAAATTTGATTAATCTCCCACACTTGTTGAAAGGCAATGGAAACGTGATGTGAATAGAAAGCCTCCTTCGCACAACACCATAATCAATCAAATATGCTACAAAGAGTCGTAAATTCCTTGCAAAAAAGAATGGAGCTATGCATGCAGAACGAAGGTGGAAATTTTGAAAATTTGCTGTATTTTTAAGCTCCCATAAATGAATTTGTTGAATAAACTTTCTGTTTTGTATTACCCTATTTTTTAACTTGAGAATTTCAAAAATAAATAGCTAAGTGACTTATGAATAACCCTATGAATATATATATATACAAGAGTCACCTTCTCTGGTTAAGCACTGCGATAAGTTATATCGCCAACTTCTATAGCTTTTAAACAAATATCTCTGTAAACAAATGGAGCACTCTCATGTACTTGCTAATATTTATATAAAGCATTGAGATGTCACTTGCCAAATGTTCCCGCCCTCTGACCGAGTGATTAGAATCGCTAACTGCCAACTAGATAGTCGTAGGTTTTATCCCGGGTTGGGTAGTTGCTAGCCTAACTGCCCTTTGATGGGCAGTCAATCTCTCAAGTTATGTCTCATATCTAGGTAGAACCAGCCAAAAATGACGTATAAATATTTACTTTTAATTGCCCATTCTCACATGGATGCTGTGATAAGCTTTTTGTTGTGTTCTCTACAACTAGAAAATCCTCAGTGATAATGTAACTCTCACATGATTTACCCTTTCTCCCACTTCCGTACACACGTTTTGGACTAATCAATACATCTGACAGCCATCTTTGATTAGTGATTTGTTATTAGTGTGCCAGTATTGACTTTGTTCGGGTTTAGCCAGCTTGGTCTTCGTTTTGCCTTACATCTCGAACAATAGCAGACCAAGTGATATTTGGCAATACTACATAGGATGGCAAGGTAATCACAAGTCCATCGCCGGAGATAAACCACTTATAGGCCATAGTGCGTTGGCATTTACTTTTTGGTAGTTGTTGATCATATCTTCAGCCGTCCACAAACACGTTTGCGATAGGAATGCAAAGGTGCAGGGAGAAGTAAATAAGCGATGATCCCACTCACCAGAGACCGCGTTGTAAAATCATTAATGGCACGAATCTGAGATTTTTGTGTCTGCTATTTGCAGCTATCGACACATAATCAGCACTAAATCAATATACAATGCGTAAGAGACAATCGTTGTCAAAGACTTAAAATAACTTAATACACTTACAAGAACAAAACACTATTCAGAAAAAAAAGAAAGGAGTCAAACAGACGACGCTGAAATACTGGGAGTATAAGCATAAAATAGTAATACGGAGAACTGGGGGAAAATGTATGAGAACATTCCCTTACTAAGAACAATGGGTTTGACTTTGTTGCACACCTATAGAAGAGTATATTCCGGACAATCTTCTGAAGAATCGCTTGGTAGATGTGTCCTCTGGTCACCGTTGACATCTTCTGGTGTCATCACACAGGATAACAAAACCGAATCCAGGTGAACTTATATTGTGGTCAATTAATGCTAACTGATTTTAAAAGGATTTACATGGAAACTAAACAATCTATTATGCTGGTTAAAGTCCCCAACCTTCGATAAAAACCACTACGAAAACTGTTTATTGTGAAAATGTGACGAACAACAAAGTATGGAACTAATTAAATAATACATATAATTGAATATTAGAAACGATTTTGTAATATTGAACGCATAACTTGGAGTTAAACAAACATAGTTTAACAAGCGGTATTTACCCGACGTTTCTCGTGTGAAGATATTATCCTGATTTGAAAGTTTATTAGGAGAAAAGTATTTGGAATATAGTTATGTGTACAATTTTCTCATTGTAAAAATGTGTAAAAGTAACATTTGCAATTCGCAATATAAGTTCAGATAATAAAACGCTTTTAGCGCGGTGATGTTTGAGGAAATATTTATTACATACAAAACAACTAGTTTGCTTTTAATTTGAGATTTTAAGAGTGGTTATCTGTTCAAGAGACGATGTTTTCTGCTATTTTCGCAACATGTTTAAGCTACATTCTTTCTTTATGTTCTTATATATTTCAATTATTTTATGGACTTTACCGATAATTTATTTAGTAACACTAGCTAGAATCGAAATAACGTGTCATGTGTGCAGTTGATGTTTTGTGAGAAATGTAACCTTTAGTAAAACTTATCTTAATGTATCGATTTCTGTAATACACAAGCACACTCAAGTTAGATTTTGATACTAAATGTTGCCGTCACCTAGAAAAGGTGGGATTTAGATATTTCATTATATTTTTATGTTTTCCAGAAACTGACACAAAATATATATTTTGAAGCAGCCATTTTGATTGTATAAAATGTTTGCAACGCACATCTCAGTACGAATAGCGACGTTTGTTTTTGGATTCGCTATGATTATAAGATTTCATAATTCTATCTATCTATCTATCTATCTATCTATCTATCTATCTATCTATCTATCTATATGAATATATATATATATATATATATATATCAATCTCTCTCTCTCTCTCTCTCTCTCTCTCTCTATATATATATATATATATATATATATATATATATATATATATATATAATCAATGCCTATGCTTATGTGTGTGTGTACTTTTTGTGTGGTTCCTATAGAAAGAAAAGTTAGATCAACTATACAAAATCCAAAAGGGTATTATTTCAAAAATCTCCTGGGGTAGACAATGGATGTTTTCCCAAATCTCTAAGTAACGTCTAAAGGGGCTATGGGAGTATGGCCTCATTAAAACATCGAATATATACAATTTAAATGACAGTTATATCATATTATAAAATACTCCGGGGAATGCAGGAAAAGCTATTCCGACTCTCTACGTTAGACTCTATGTGCCAAATATCTACGTACCCCCATGTTCAAGTAATCTACGGAGACAGAACCTCCTTAAAACTTTAAATATTTATATCAGATTTAAATGAAATTTAAATCATATAATATAAGGCACTAATTCAGAGAGCTTTCTAACATTTCAGCTTCTTCTGAGTGTATAAGTGGACGAGAAGGGAGGGGGCAAGCAGTGAAAAGAAAAAAAGTAATATGATGTTATGAGCATAGTGAAAAAGTATTATCATTGATTCTCTTACAATCCAGAGCAACGTTATGTCTTCAGGCTAGTTTTGTATGTATATTAAAATAAAGGTTCAACCATTCGTAAACATAGTAAAATGAACTAGTCATTCAATTTTTTAATGTGGATTTGATTTAATTAATTTCATTGAATACATTTAGCGTCATCTATTACTCAGCGTGTATCCCACGTACTGTGTTTAGTCCTTACAGTACATGTGTAAGTATATGCAAGTCGCTCGACGATAACCAACCCTAACATTCGTGATGTGGTTGTATGTTCCTATTTTCTCGTTCTGGTCGTGTCGCTTCTGGTATTGGGGATAGCCGAGAGCGCTTATGCTGGTTTACAAGTTGTATGCTAAAACTAAAGCAACGCAGATTCACACAATAAAAATAACCTATATATATATATATATATATATATATATATATATATATATATATATATATATATATATATATATGTGTGTTATAATGGAATAATTCCAGGAAGAAATCCGGGTATGAGAGCTCAATGTGGTAAACAGAGCAATAATAACGTAACATATAATAACACGAAATTACATAATTGTCGATGCAATAATTTATTTCAACCTTGTGTTTTTTTCAAGCATCAAACTAGACAATTACATTTTTGAGACTGACAGAAAATTGAATCTTTATATATATATATATAATATATATATATATATATATATATATATATATATATATATATATATATATATATATATATATATGTAGACATTGTGTTTGATTAGTTGGCAACACGCGTTTTTGTGCGTGCCGTTGGGTCCCACTGCTAGCGTTCACCATTACCTTAAGTCGCACTATATAAGCAAAGAACAAACTGAGATATTTTGGCTGTCAAGACTATCATTGTCGTTCGGTTGAAGTCAGGCCATCTCATCGTCTGCTCAATCCGGCTAAATATTTGCTTGACTCTGACTGGCCCATTCTGTCTATTATATAATCTAAGCACTTTACTCGTCTCCTAAATATATATTCTTTCGCCCGGAAATGTCCGGTATTTTTATCAGTTACTCCTAGCTAATCAGCGGAACCGACTACATCAACTTGTTATATCAGGCAGTATCCTCATCGCATTCCGTCTACTTAAATTCTAACACTTGAAGGGGATCCATCCAGTCTTGATCATTCAATCTTCGTTTACCTATCTTACTTCCTGTTTATTTGTTTTATTTTTATGTATCATTTTCTAACACAACTTAGCTGAGTGTGAGGTTATATCAATATACTCACACATGGTCAAATGGTTGGTCAAAAAAATCCGACCTTCTTAGAATCTTGGTGTAGGATATCCGACCATATTTGTTCGGACCGTCTTCTCGACCTTTGCCTGGAAGCTATAATATTTAATCTCGTGTTCGTGCAGTTAATACATGTTCGTACACTCACAGACGATGTTCTTTACTTTGTCGGAGATTTAATTAATCTCGCAATAGTAGTGAATATATTGTCGCGTTTGGTCAAACCTGAACTCTAACACAACATTTTCGTATGCATAACTGATCCACTTCATTCTTGATCTCTTTAACCTATGGTCTGTTTTCCTTCTTCCTTCGTCGAACACCAGTATTAGGATTGTACGAAATAACAGGTAACACTATTGTCTGGATGACTGTGGACTTTACTCAATCATTAATATATGCATCACAAAGGACACAAGTTGTAAGATGTCATCTCACCCTGGCAGCATTAATACGAACTATAATTTCACAATTGATACTATAGTCTTCGGTTATAGTCAAACCGAGATATGTGAAACTGTGTAACAATCCTCGCACTACACCGATTGTCCATCGTTCATTTTTATCATTTTCACCAAGTTTACTTCTGTATATCTATATACTTTGAAGCATAGTCTATTTAAAGCATGAAATTGTTCTGGGATTTTTGTGAAGGCGATCTGTCTCCTAATACTTAGCAGCGACCGGTAAATATAATGACGATTAATGGAAGAACGGTAACAAGTAAAACTAAATAAATGTTATCTATTATTGTTTCATTCTATTTACGAAATAAAAAGCCCGACGTAAAAAAGAAGACCGTTTTAAAGCCGGTAATTTTGGGTTGCGCTCATTTTAATTGATTTCTTTTATATTAGTTTCTTTTTTATAAATTGTAAATATTTTTTTTTATATTTCACAAAGAATTGTTAGTTCTTATTTGTATCTCTCAATATTCTTTACATTCGTTCGTGAGAGATTTAGATTGTCGGTTGCTCGCTCGCTATTTCACAATTGAGTTTAAAATAGCATAGTATTAAAGATGTATGTTGGTAGATATATCACGTTTATTTTGAACAACATGCTTTTGTTTGTCTAACGTAACTTGTAAATGCCATTTTCTTTGGCGTGCTCTAAGTAAGTTTGAAATAGCATTTTATCTCGTCTGTCAAACCTAAGTTTTAAATAGCAATTCATCTAGTCTGTCCAACCCAATATAAAAATAGCAATGTATCTAGACTGTCCAAAGTAGGTTTGAAATATCATGTTATCACGTCTATCCAAGTTTAAAATATATTTGTTTCTATGTTCAAAATAAGTTTGAAATATAATTTCCTTTTATTTGTCTAACGGAAGTTTGAAATATAATTTTATTGCACTGTCCAACATAAGTTTCAAATTCTATTGAGCGTAAGTTTGGCATAGCATTTCTTTTCTTTGTTTTACATAATTTGAAACAAAAGTAGTTTCTTTGGCCTGCCCAACATGAGTTTGAAATAACATTCCCTTTTATCTCTAGAATGAAAATGTCATTTGATCGCTAAACATAAGAGTGACTGATAGAGTCGCATTCAAGATTTTAAGAGGAGACTATTTCGATCTCCGTTTGTCACGCTTCAGTTTGAAAGTGCATTTCCGTCAGTTTACCGATGAAATAGAAGTTTCGTTTGCCTGTCACGCTTATATTTGGAAAGCGCGTTTTCATAGGTCTGTCAATTTTAAGTTTGAAATGGTATTTTTATCGGTCTGCCAAACCTATGCCTTAAATACAGTTTTGTTGATCTGTTACATTTAAGTGTGCATTAATATTTCGTTCGTGCGTCACGCTTATATTTAAAATATAATTTTTTATCGGAAATAGGTATGACACACAATTGTGTTTGATATGACACATTTTCGTATGTTACGCTTCAGTATTAATTTAATGGATGTATCTTTAAAATATTTTTTATTTGTTTTTATTCATACATATTTTTTAATTTGAAATATATCTACTTTTTTTTTTTTGGTGATTAAAGTGTGACGCCAATTTGAAATTTTCATTTACTTATTTTCGATCTTGTCGTCTAGCAAAATTCCTGCTTGCATTCAGCAACTTTGCGATCTTATCAATAACCAAAATAGTATATAAATTAAGTATTACTTTTTTTGATGAATTTGAAATGATTTTACTTATCCCCAGCTTCGCTTTACCGGATTTACAAGGGAATTAATGATGAACTCTGTGTAATGTTGTTCCCTTCCCTGAACCCCATACTACCATTTGTATTTGTATTTTCATAATTTATATAATCTTCTATTTCTTTTTTAAATTATAATATATCTGAAGTAAAGTCAATAGCTTTTGTTTACTATAGCTCACATATAAAATATGTTTCGACAGCCATATACACGAAGTATTCGTCTGTGTTTTTCAAAATAAATGAAAAATATTTTAATCGATTTGATCGTTTATATATTTATTCCAGGTACACATTTTTATTTTTTTAATAGTTACAACTAAATAAAAGCGAAGTATCTCTTATACTCACAGTAAGAAGTCCTAATACAACTACCCAAAACACCAGGTACTTTTAAATAACATATATGTTTTCGGTTTTCCCCATTGAAAAAGAGTAATTTTTTGTTTATTTCTTTTCTTTTCGTCGCTACCTTTTTCTGACAGATGGCATGAAAGAGACATTAAAACTGTAGAAGGAATAAAGATTTTTTTCTCGTTTTAAAAGTCTTAATTTTTTTCCTTTTTGTTTTCTCATTTTTTCCGTTATTGTTGTGCTCACACGATGAAAAAGAGGGTAAATAAAGAGATTGAAAAAAAGACATAACAAATACTGACTATTCTAAATTTAAGAAAGATTCAATCACGAGCAAGAGAAAAGGGTTGATGTGATGGGTTAATCGAATTGAGTTCCAAAAAAGATATTAAACAGGTTAGATTACAATATATTACGTACATTTATTCGTTTTACTTTTATTTTATCTTTAATTTAAGTACTTTAATATATTAGGATACCGGGCGGTGCAAGATAGTCGTGTTAGTTTTATAATATACAATGAACGTTAAAAATTGTAGTTGCTGTTTATTGAGGTCGATATTATTGCTATTTATTGAGGGCGATGTTAATGTTATTATTAAAGGGTGGTATTGCTATCTGTGAAAGGGGATATTATTGCTATTTGTTAGAGACTGTATTATCGCTATTTGTGTTAAGCTATATTATTGCTATTTTTTTAGGTCGATATTATTTCTATTTGTTGAGGGCGATATTATTTCTATTTGTTGGGGACAATATTATCGCTATTTATTGAGGGCGATATTATTGTCATTCGTTGAGGTCGATATTACTTCTATTTGTTGAAGGTGATATTAGTATTTGTCGACGGCGATATTGCTATTTGTTGAGGGCGATATTATTGCTATGGTTTTGAGTGGTAGAATTTTTTATATTTGTTGAGGGCGGCATTATTGCTATTTTAGGTCGATATTACAGCTATTTGTTTAGGGTTATATTATTGTTATTTGTTGAATGTGATATTATTGCTTTTATTTTAGGGTGAAATTATTGCTATTTATAGGCAGAGATATTGCAGCTATTTGTCATAGGAGGATATCATTGAACAAATAATAATATAAAAAGTTAATAAAACATCTTGATTCTTCGAAAAATACTACACGATATGATGTGTCGTTGTATAGAGCCTGATCTCCATTAAATACCCGGACAGACAGACACGCGTTTTGTCAAGGAGTGAGGTGTAGTGCCTATTTTGGGGCTGCACTTCATCTTTTCTGCTCCACATAATTGAGGGAGAGTTCCTTCTAGACTGGAGTAAATTTAATATTAATCCCAATACAGAGTTCCGTTTTCTAGGGGGGCTATGTTTTCGTACATTAAAAATCTAATATTCAATATCTCACATCCTCTCCAATAATGTATGCGTTTTAGTTTTACAGTGATCAATAAGTTAATATAAACGTGCGTGAATAACATAAGTAAAAAGTCAGCCGACAGATTTAAATGCTAAAGGAATAACAGA
>OY744536.1:51634865-51637365 GCA_963556195.1 Sepiola atlantica | reverse complement strand
GGGTGTTCCAAGTTAGAATCCAGTCGGTTCCACAGTACCACTGTCACTTAGGGATGTTCGCAACATTCTCGTGGTCCTTCCCGTAAGTACCCGATGTCGTTCCAGGAAGATTTCCGACTAGAAAAACATTGGGGAAACTAATGCCAACACCAGAATCATCTGATTCACACGAAAGAAGAAGAAACCTAATAAACACACGCTACAACTATTTTCAATCAAGTTGTTCTGTGTCAGTAAAAAGTAAATTTCTTTTTCATTAGATCTTATCAACTTTTATATTTTTTTAGTCCACCTGTTTTTTTTCTTTGCTTACTGATGTGAACATCTGCTATTTCTAGTTAGTCATAAAGATTCGAGTGTTTGTCAAATCTAACACACATTGTCTGATGTGTGTTGGGAACACTGCTGTCTGAGTTTTCAGTACATCTTGAACATCACAGAGGAAGAATACAAACAGATTCATATATTATTAAATAAAGAAATAAGTAGTCTTTATAAAGATCCCACACATAAATATATATATAATAAATTAATGTTCTAACTATCCTATAAAGTGAAGTAAATCTTTGAAACTAATTTTGCTCAACTATATTATTGTATTTACAAAATATTTTGGGTTATCAATTAAAGAAAGATTGTGGGTAATAATAGGTTAGCGGATTCATATATTAGCGTATAAAGGTCTAGGGCAAAAGTCACGCTAATATGTTAACGGTCTTTTTTAAGGTTCAGACTGACATGACGTCATACCACTTCCGTCTATAGATGTTTTTTTCTGTTTTTATTCCTCTTTCTTCTTTTTATTTTACGTATTAACGGAAGTGACGACATGACCATGCAGTATGTATGTGTTCTCTTTATTTTTCTCCCCTTTTTCCCTCTGTTTGAGTGTTACCCTCGTTATTTCGTTTTGTCTCGAGTTTTGTTTTATTTAATTATTAAACTTTCATGTAAGTTTAGAGTCACACATTCCTTCTGTTTCTATTTCTAACTGTTTTCTGTTACCTTGTCACTCTCTCTTCTTTATTTCTCTCTTTCTATGTTTCTATGTCTTTTACATTGTCACTCTCTTGCTCACTTTCCTTTATTTACGTCGATTGTAGTCAGTGTGTTTTCTGCCTCTTACTTATATCCAAAAAGTGTTCAGAATTGATACAAATACACCGAACCCATCATCTGTAACGTAATATGTTAACCGCGTTTATAAAAGGACATGTACAACGGTTATAACGTTAATTTCGTATTTACATTATTTACATTAATTAAGGTCGTTATTACATGTGCTATATAAAGAATTAAGGGCAAAGATTCACGCTTATATATGAAGGACATTTATTCAAGTATTGACGGAGTTAGTATTATGCCCTGGTTCGGTTTGTCGTGGATGTCATTTATAGTCGTATAATATACTCTGATGCGACGAAGAACGCATGTATTTGGACTGGTTGCTGTTTAAATCGTTCTACGCCAACTCTGTGTTTATAAGATCTGCAGAACTTCAGTGTTGACGCAATTTATCTTCAAACTTCGGTAAGTTGTTTGTTCTGTCTGCAACTGCTTAAAAACAGACCCTCATTTTGAAACATAATAGTATTTACATTAAGAGTGCTGACTTGAAATTGGTAGTCGAGCAGTGAAGGATGAAAGTTTCTAGTAGTGTTCCTGTCATGACTATATATTATTCAGCTATATATACACACACAGACACACACATATTTATATATACCCACCCACCCACACAAACACACATATATATATATATAGATATATTTAAATATACATATATATATATAGATATATTTAAATATACATATATATATATATATATATATATATATATATATATATATATATATATATATATATATATATCAATAGAATACTAACTTTATGATAAGATTAATATTTTGTAATTATGCCCCGAAGAATTAAACATGTATTAAATATGTATTTTTATTCTGAGAATTTGTAAGATTTTATTTAAAAAGAAAAAACTCGGTATTGTATGACTTCGTCGTTATATGGCCCAAAGTCATATTTATTCAACTAAACTTTTCTTTTAATACATATATATATATGTGTGGGGGTGTAAGTGTTTGTGTGTAGAAAGAAAGATATGTATATATATATATATATATATATATATATATATATATATAGTGGCATGGAGATATGTTTGCTATTTGTTAAATTTCTAAAGGTTACACATATCCACAGGTAATGAACAACAAAATCCTTGAAAGTTTTCTAAATGCTGGTGTGACGAGGCAAATAAAGTTAACACGCCACTCTCGACTGCAGCTAAACGGGCCACGAATGAAACAATCGGTATTTGACGCCATTGTTCTTATAATTTAAGATTATTTTTAATTTCAAGTGTTCGAATCCAGACACTTCATATTTTGACCTTTTCAAATGTATTGAAAAATTAAAAAATAGACCCCTTATCCCCCTTTCGCTTCGGCGATGCGAAAAGTCTTAAATAAAATTTTCCCCATAA
>OY744536.1:51627365-51632365 GCA_963556195.1 Sepiola atlantica | reverse complement strand
TGTTGAGCGAGGTACGAAACCGGTCAGCTGCCCTTTCATCTTTTTTAATTTCTTAAATTCATTATGAATAATAAATATTGTCTCTTCAATGCTATATATATATATATATATATATATATATATATATATATATATATATATATGTGTGTGTGTGTGTGTATATATATATATATATATATATATATATATATATATATATATATATATATATATGCAAATAACTACACATTTGTATTTATTATTGAGTGAAGGATATTCGTCTATGTGCGTGTGCTTCTATATGTGTATTTTTATATCGTTCTTCTGTCAAATAAACATCGTCCTTCTTATCATAAGAGTAAGGAGTTGTCTTTTCTCTGGACCGTTGAACCGACAACGTTTCGCTGTTCGTATTATTTTCCATCAATTAATTTTATCCAGCGAAACCGTCTGCTTGACCGGCTGGACCGCAGCGAACGAATGCACAACGAGGCGTTTAGAACGTGGAGGCGGCGGCGTATGTATATAAATAACGCAGTCGAACATTTGTGCACTCTCTGACAGCAGAGAGACGCAGACACATATCAAGGGTTTTATTAGATTTTTTTCACGCATGCAGACACTTTATTAAAATTGACATACAGTCTCTCACTCACGCGACTTTGCTTATCGACTGGCGCATTTTGTACTAGAACGTTGCAATACTAGGATGCTCATTTTAAAAACATTACGTATAATTGTATTTTCGATAACACAATGTAACAAATGATTTGTTATTTGTATTTTCTAATGTTTTCTATATGTATTTTTTGCTACTGAATTTTAAAAATCACATTTTATATTTTCGCGTTTTATACACAACCTTTCTCTACAGCAGTATGTTGTAAAGATACTTACACAGCATTTAGCACTTTTTTCATATATTGAATGGTATTTAGTAAATGCAATGTTAGTTAAAACAAAACAAACCATACAAATTTGCTTTGATAACTCTTTTCTTAAGATTAGAAGTGCTTTTACGATGGAGATTTTCTAAAGTGTACACTTTCATATTTTTGACAAAAGACAATATATAATCTCTCATCATTGCAGTATCTTATCATCCTTGATATCTTCTTTACATTGTTGCGATGTCCTGATGAAATATTTAACCATGTTCTTCACTGACATTACCCAAGTTTTAGGGGAGGATACCTAGATTAGAATGCAAAAAAATCAACCTTTAAGGACATACGACAACAAGTTTCCTGAAGTTCTCAATAAGCTTTGATACCAGTTGTTTGTAATTAGGATCTTTGTGATTTCCTAAGAATCCACGAACTTCATCACGAAATGCGCACCAAGCTTCTTTTTCAACTTCTGTTATCGCTCTTTTCAGTTTCTCCGACCTAAACATTGCATTTACTCGAGGTCCAACAAATATACCACCTTTGATCTTAGCCTCTGATAGCTTTGGAAACATGAGCGGAAAGTCTTGAAAAGCTGTTTTACCAATTCTAGTTTAATATGAAGTGGGGGTAATAAGACTTTGTTGGAATCTACTAGCGGCTGTCTGCGAACATTTTTCATTTATGCCTGCAGTTCCACTCATGGGGGCCAATTAACTTTCTTGTAATGCTCATAATCAGCTATGCTGTCCCATAAGCAAAGGAAACACGAGTACTTTGTGTATCCCCCTTGCAAGCCAAGTAAAAAGACAAGCATCTTAAAATCACCACAAACATCCCACTTGAATTAAGCATTAGTTATTTTGTTAAGAAGTTGTTTGACATTATCATAGTTTTCTTTCTTTTGTACGGAGTGTGCAAGAGGCAGAGATAGGTACTTATTTCTATTGTGGAGCAATACTGCTTTGAGACTTCGTGTTGAGTTATCTATGAACAGTCACCATTCCGCAGGATCATGCGTGAGTCCAAGAGCATTAAACAAACCAGTGACATCATTACAATAGACAGATCATCACTAATGTCATAGAAAAATTCAAATTCTTCATGTCGTTTTAGGTCCACAGATGTCCTGCTGTCTCTCCCAACTAGATTCCATTCCGTCATCCTTGATGTAAGAAGTTCAGCTCCCGACTTAGTGAGACCTAAATCCCTGATTAAATGATCTATCTCAGTCTTATTTGGAAAGTGAGGCTCCGAAGTCGTTCTTGGTACAAAAGCTTGCTCCATTACTTGGCTGCTGTTACTTGCTGACTCCTCAGATGAAATATACTTTGCATCTTCCGTCTGTAAAGAAAAATAACTATATATAGCGACTTAAACAAATACTTGAATAACATTAGTATTTCATAAATATGTAAGAAAATGAATGCATTGTAAATACTTAATATTCAAGTTAATTAAAAGTAAAACTTTTGGAGATTACGATGAGAAGTAAACTTACATTTTCTGGTGTTGTGGTGCTGGCATGCTGTCATCGTGTAGGACAAGTGCTCTACATGATAGTATGTCTGTCTACTGAAGAGATTGCTTCCTTTTAACTTTTCTGTACTTTGTCACATCAATCATACAAAAATACCAGTCATCGTGATGGTTCTTAGGCCCTCTCCATACTCTCGGAATGACAAAAGGCATTGCTCTTCCTGTACATCTTAGCAATCGTTATAGAGTAGATCGATAGTTTCCACATATCACGTCAGGGGCCCATGATTAGTCCTGGTCACCCATGGGAATTGTGAAATAGACTCCGTATGCTATACACAATTTGGCCCCTTTCAAGATCGTATGTAATACCTGTTTTCTTCCTATATAATAACGATACCCATAGCAAAGTATCTAGAGAATTTTTACATCCTCTAGCAGCAATCTTAATAAGAGCAGAACTTAGAATTAGATGTACATTTATTAGCGGAACATACAACATTTTCAAATACATGATGGCATTGAAAAAGCGATGTATTTCTATGACTGTAGATAATACAGAAACAAATAATGAGCCTTTTGGAATAAGCAGATAAAATTGATTAAAAAACAATAAAAAAATACAATAAACAAAACATTTGTAAAAAATTGATACGTTGTGCAATGCGCGTGCCTTTTTCTAATATATATATATATATATATATATATATATATATATATATATATATATATGTATATCTAGGCAGCATCTTCTGTTGAAGGCAAGTATTGTTGAATATAAAAGACAACTCATGTCTTTAGTACATCCTTTCAATAATCCGAATTAGGATCTTAGTTTCGGAGGAGAATTAGCTGATGAATTTGCCATAGTAAGGATTTGTCTCCCAAGTACTTTCGGACCTATCTGGGTCCATCTTCGGGGAAGTAAGATTATTCAGGTATAGACCACCATGTGTTAGTATTTATAGAAGGTTTTTGTCGAGAATTATGTACTAAGTACAAAACTATATTTGGAGCTATACACATTTTAGAATATTATTACTGATATTAAAGTTAATTATATTAATTAGGTTTTTTTAAGTATAGGGCTTCTAATATATAAAGTTTTTGTTTGAAGTACACAACTCTAAGATTCTTGTATGTTTTACTAAGAGTTTTCTGAATTCCTATCGGGAGCAGGAGTGGTCGTTAGTTAAGTGTTGGTCTATGGCGCTAGTATCAGTCAAGTATTGTTGAATATAAGAGAACATTCCTGTCTACATATCCCTTGGTAGATCCGTTCAATAGTCCGAATTAGGATCCTAGTTTCGAAGAAGATTGACGATGCATTTGTCTGATACTAGCCCCATATTAAACAATATATATATATATATATATATATATATATATAGAGAGAGAGAGAGAGAGAGAGAGAGAGAAGAGAACTATAAGCGAACTTTTAGGAAAGGTAAAACCTATTGTGAAAAGTATACATCTCAATATACCAGATAGTGCAGATAGATCGATAGTAGGATGAAAAGGAATTAGAAAAGCGCCAAAGGCAGATCTTTTTTCAATTCAGTTGCTCAATGCAAGGTATATTCCGTAAAAAACAATTAATTTAATGATTTTTTCCTTAAGCCAGGCTTTTCAAAGATCAGCATCTAATAATCAGAGGAAATTGCTGGGATAGATAAGTTGGCGAAGAGCCAAGATTTAAAATCTGAAAAATTGAAACAAAGAGTGTTGAGGAAAAACAAGGCAAAAAGC
Organism: Sepiola atlantica; assembly: GCA_963556195.1. NCBI lineage: Eukaryota > Metazoa > Mollusca > Cephalopoda > Sepiida > Sepiolidae > Sepiola > Sepiola atlantica. Next base: position 51,628,271 of record OY744536.1, on the reverse strand, counting down.
TGCCCGAATGCAAGAAAGTGTCCGATTGTAAAAAAATCCGGTGTCAAAAAGTCCAGCGGAGAAAGTGGTTTGTATGTAGGCCGTTAGAAGGCGCGATAAATAAATTGAGAGGTTTCAAAGATAAACTCCAGAAACCACCAACTTCAGGTGCGGCCAAAATAGATAAAATCCAGAGGGTAAAGAGTCCAATAGAAGGTTCGTTCGTGGATGCAACAAGGCTCAGTCATTCGTGAGGTGGGAAATATTAGCCATATTAAAAAGTCTTCCTGGGCTGAAAATCATAAAATATGCTGAAATTGACGAAGAGACAGCGAATTAATTTTTAAAAGTTAGGCCAAGTTTCCAATTGCCTGTTGATAAACAGGACCGTCTGAAGAATGGCAAATACTCATATGAGATCAGCAGGCAAGTCAGGAATGTGTGAGGGGGTTCGAGGGAACAAGTGGGTGCGGGTGTGATGAGTAAATGCGATTTACACTTAGATTGTGAGTGTGAGGGATCGGTCGCTTATAGATGAAAGTAGACGCTAGTGTGAATAAGAGTTCAACTAGAAATGGGGTAAGGGAGGGAGAGGCAAGTCGATTAGTACGGGGGAATTAAAAATACCAAAATGCGTCGGTGGGGGGGGATATGAACAGGGGGTGGGAGCTGGATGTTCAATCAAATGAAATTATTTATAATGAGGTAAAATTGATTTAAAGGGTAAAGATAAAAATAAACGTTAGGCCGTAAGAAAAATTAGGGATTAACATATAATTTTCCTTACGGCCTTAGATTTAATATAACATACAATTTATTGAAGTAAAAAATATATTAGTGAACATTTATCAAATATTATTATCCATTTTTAATGGAAAAATACAAATGTTTTCTCTCTGAAGTAAACAACACATCGAGATTGTAGTT
>OY744536.1:51582365-51624865 GCA_963556195.1 Sepiola atlantica | reverse complement strand
ACTAATGTATAAGGTCCATATATATATATATATATCGGTTTCAATGCGTACGTTATTCGTGACACTGCAAACATGTCAAGCAATCTAGTTAGATATATGTTTCTAAAGACAGCTCACTTTTTCGGTTCAAAGACCTTTAACGGGTTTCTGGCCCATTAACTTCTTGTTCGGTGTTAGCAAGAACCACCAGCCGAATCAATAGAGATGGTCGCAGATGTTTTTCTTTTCTACTAAACAAGACAACAATTACTTCCAGATCGTGACAAGAACACTTTATTTTTCGACATGAGATGAATCCTTATTCTCTCCAAACAATAATTTTCCTTCTTTTCATGTATAAACATAGCTAATGAAATACATACTAGTAAACTGAGGATCGAGTGTTGTAGCTGCTGGAATTCTTAAAGCCCCACTCTTTGTTCTCGGCAAAAGAAGGCTCGTATGTTGCATTCAGATTGTGCAATTCTTCATGGGTGCATCCTCGCACCTACGTGATAGACTTCGTTGGTCGGTCGAGCTACAAGACGTCAATTTTCAATAGCACTACACTATCCATTACTCGCTGGATCAGAATGTGTGTAATGAATTCATAAAGAGAGGTGGTTATATATATAATATGTATATATATATATATATATATATATATATATATATATATATATATATAGTTTAAAAAGTCACATATTGAAACGTTACTGAAATGGCAATGATAAGGAGAATATTTTTTTTAAATATTTAGAAAATCTGGACAACGCAGATATTTGCTTTTTAAAATAAATTATTTATTTACTTAAAACACTTTTTTTTAAAAACTTGAGTACTGTCGGTAACAATTACTCTTGTCAGAAGTATAAGCATGTTTTTTTTCTCTTTTTACTCCATGACCGAGACATATCAATCGTAGTCAAGTTGAAAGCCGGCTTGATTTTATCGACGACCAGAGAAGAAATGCCGTAGTGTGTAGCACGCGGTTGCGTGAATAAGGTAGTTAGAAAAGTCACACATTGAAACGTTGCTGAAATTGCAATAATGAGGAGAATTTTTTTTTTTAAATAAAAAAAATATGCTTATACTTCTGACAAAGGTTTTTCTTACCGAAAGTACTCAAGTTTTAAAAAAATGAAAAGTTTTTAAAGTAAATAAATAATTTATTTTAAAAAGCAAATATCTGCTTTATATATATAATTATATTTTCACCTTACAGATAGCTTTGTTTCGAGCTTTTAACTTTCTTGAGTGTTAGAAAGTGGTAATTTCCGACGGCCAGAAAGCGCGAACTCGGTTCACAGAACGATTGTTGGGTCTGCACGCTTTCACTCTATTTTAACGACCATATCATATTACGACGTGATATGGAGAATTTAATGTATATTTATGCCCATTACAGCGTAAACATGAAGGCAGACTACATAACTCAACGAACTTACTCGAAGTTATGCTTTGTAGCTAAGTGAATGTCTATTTTAAATATTTCCTATCAGGAGTAAACTTTAATGTTTCTTAAAGGGGCTGTTTATAATAATATTTATACGTATTACAGGAGACCAGAACAAGATACTCACCATTTTAAATTTTAACAAAAGGAATTTATAATTGGTCTCTTTGACTGGACTCACTTCAGCCTCTGTTTATGTCTGCTTCCTTGGAAAATGACGGCTCGCATTTTGTGTGGCTTTTGAACGATATTTCGATCTTCTGCTTTTTTAAAATTTTTTATTACTTTTACTAATTTGGCAAAAAATGCTTGTTCTTCACGCCAGCATTTGCTCATGGATTAGGGCGCATCAAGCAACAGGCCATACACCTATCCAAAAGATGGAGAATGAATAAGCAAACACTCGGTCGCCTCCCTAAATGCGGAGGTAATGCCCGAGTCAAAACATATACCACACATTAATCCTAACCTTAAAGTAGACGTTACCAACCAATGTGACAATTAGAACGAGATACTTACAGGCTAAAGGTTTTAATGAATTGATCCATCCAAAAATATCTTATAAAAAACATACATTACATAAAACTATTAAATATCACATATAAAAAACACACATTAAAAAAAGATGAACGATATAAAATATGACGATAACGCCTCATAATGAATCAGCATTTTCTAATTAATGGATCAATTGAAAAAACTAAAAATCAGACATGAAAAAAAAAATATTGTTTAAGTCTTTTTGTGGGCTACAATTCCCCGTTTAGCTGGGCTGGAGAAATTTGAATCATTTTCTTCGAGATGCTTTTTTGACCAAGTGGTGAGGGGAAGCGAGAAAGTAAGTAGTAAGTTTGATAATCATTTGATACTTACCCCGGGACATGCAATGAATTTTAAAGGGAATCCTGTACTATATAATAAAAAGTCAAGGATTTGTGTTTTTTCTAATACTCATCAGAAATGATAATATATAAGAATTTAAATGAACATTTTTATTATATATTTGAATAAATAGCGAGTGCAAACAATGGTGAAGCATAATTGAGTAAGCGCATAAACTAGTATATATATATATATATATATATATATATATGTATGTATATATATATACAAACAGTAGAACGTTAGATTCCATGTCTTTATTAAACTTTCAAAATAGTTTCGCGACACATGTACAACCATAATATAGAGCTATATATCCTGGAGTTTCCATAAGGGGGACTCTTTAGTCAGACACAATTAAAAAAATATTCCTTCTGAAGAGTCCCATTTATGGAATATATATATATATATACATATATATATATATATATATACATATATATATATATATATATATACATATTATGGTTGTTTATGTGTCAACGAAACGGTTCTTAAGCTATTTTAACATTTGATATCTAAAATAAAACATGGTTATTGGAATGTAACTTTATACATGCACTGGTGTCAAAAAATAAATACACATTTTAAAAATAAAAAAAATAACATACATTGAGGTTTACCCTTGAAAGTCTAGCTATTAATGATCAATACATACAATTCTTGTGTTAAAGCTGCATATATATATATATATATATATATATATTCATCCAAATACGGACTGTTTCGCAACTCATCAGTGCGGCTAGACCCGTTAGTACCTCCAGCCGAGATTGAAACGCAACCGTCGAGCTCACAGTCGGCGCTGCTAAACCCTACGCTATTATACGACACTGAATGAATGTGAGAACTATATCAATCTAAACATGTTAAATGCCGGGAGCTCGAATAAGTTTTACCTAATGAGGTATGCCTTAAAGCTAATGGCAGTTGGCGATATCCTTACAAATAAGCTCTACCCAGGGAGGGAGCTTCATATAGTCATCCACATACAGCCTTTTTCGCTGTTTCACAGCTCATCGAAACATGAATCGTGTTCCGAGATTATAGTTCGGCGATCGGTATAAATAATCTTCTCTACACTGACAATTCTAGAAAAGATGAAACGTATACGTATGTAGATAAAAACAAATATTTATAATTATATATGTATATATATATATATAATTATATATACATATGCTATATATATACATATATAATTATATATATATCATATATATATATATACATATATATATACATATATGATTATATATATATATATAATATATAAATAGTAATAATTATATATATATATATATTAATAATTATATATATATATATATATATATATATATATATATATATATATATGGGAAGAGAAGGATGAAAGTAATCCGACGTGATGGGAAAATGAAAAAGGAAAACCAAAAAATGGATGTTATTTATGTGTACATCAACGTTTCGTCTTTATTTATAAGACTTTATCAGGATGATAAAATAGAGAAAAAATGTCATGCAAGCACATTTTTTCCCCACTCATTCTTTTCTACATTCATTTCTATTTCTCCAACAAATACGGACGTCCACCCAGCAGTTGGCCACTATTTCATTCTATTTTTCCCAATATGTCTACCCTACATGTATCTGTGCTTGCATGACATTTTTTCTCTATTTTATCATCCTGATGAAGTCTTATAAATAAAGACGAAACGTTGATGTACACATAAAAAACATCCATTTATTGGTTTTCCTTTTTCATTTTCCCATATATATATATATATATATATATATATATATATATATATATATATATATATATATATATATATATATATCCCTAACGCAAGAATATCCGCGCATCTGTCAAAATGCCATCTTTAAATTTGATATGAGTCAATATTACTGAATGAAAGGCATGGTCTGTTGATTTTGTATAAAATCCTTTTTCTATTTTATTATCATTTTCAGACTGTTCCGGTTATTTATTTCATCTTGTTGAACAATCGACGAAGACAAAGAGAACGAAATCACTCCTCACATCAACTCCAAGGATGATGTCTTCCATTTACTGTTTTTTTTTCGAATTTCCACATATTTATCTTCACGAACATTTAATGAAATTAAATTAAATTCAACCTCAATAAGTCGAGACGCAGTCCAGGATATTCGATTATGGCTGCAATTAAAACGAGAGAAGGGGGCGGGGATATTCGGATACGCCAAACAAGCAAACCCGTTGACAGTGCTAGACGATTGGAAACACAACTCCAAAAGAGTGGTTTCTTTCGTTAAACAGGCGCTCACCATGACCTTGGCCCAACTATCACAATGACTGATGGGTATATGTAAAACGATCGATAAAAAGGATTTATCATGTGAACTTTTAATTATAAAATTTATTCATCTGATATTTTGCACATTCTTTTAATAAAACAATTGTATACTGGAATGTATTATTGAATATATGATTACTTTTAAGACTAACTGAAATAACTTTAATCTTTTACAAGGATGGCAATATCATTTATCAACTATTAGTAGTATAACGTTGAAGCCCTCGTTATATCAATTCAACGTTAAAATACTTGTTATGTCTTTGAAACACATGTTGTATAAATTTAGTGAAGCTTTACCTGAAATAATCATGTTTATATCGTCATTTACTTGGAACTGTTAAAGGAACATTGTAGCAAGTGACTGTCTGTCGATGTCAAAGGGTCAGCTTTCCAGATCGTCGGAATAGATAAAGCGAAAGTAGAGATCACGTGAAAAGCGACCTCACTGACAAAGTTAAGGAACTTTATTAAGTCGCAAAATAGACTGGTAAGCGGATCGAACGCAACGCACGAAATTGGGTCTTAAAATGAGTAAAGTAAACGGGTTTATCTAGCTTGCTTCCACGACCGTGCTATGACAATAAACGCAAAGAGGTAGATCACCATTCAGACTTCTTACTTGAAAAGCAAGGTGAGTACTGGAAACTCTAGGAGAGTTAATGTCATTAAAAATCTAAATTACACCAACAATTGTTATCAGCGATAGCCTAATGATAACCGACTCTTTGGAGAAAACAAGGTGATTTGAAAAGTTAATCAGAAGACGCGGAGAGTACTAGACATCTGGGGAGACTTGTCACCTTGATTCCAAAGAGCAGAGCTAGTGTTACCATGTGAGCGACAAATGTGAGAACTCCTATCCATGTAAGGAATAATAATAATACTGCTACTGCTAATAATAACAATGGAGGTGTAAACAGATAAACACATACAAGCAAGGAGACGGGATGTCATAATAGTCAATAACAAGGTAAAAATACTGCAAGACCGTAGGTTTTGCTGTTCCAGTAAACCACAGTGATGATCCAAGAAACGGAAGGACGAATGAAATACAGGGACTGTGGCATAGAATGCAAACGGATATGGAACATGGAAGAATTAATATAATACCAATTGTTTTAGGAGCACTAGGAACAATTCTAAAAAAAGAACTAGTAATAGGACTGTGAGAAATTGGAAGCAAGAGGACCGCTAAGACCATGCAAAGGATGGCAATGATGAACACAGCTGAAATCTTAAGGAACATTTTTGAATGCGGAAGCCAACCACTATAAGTCACGAACGGTAACCAGTCACATGGAACTTACAATAAGAAGGAAACAAAACCACGGGAAGAACTTCACATAGAACCGAAGGAACAGAAACTTCAAGAAATTTCATAAACTGTACCCCCCAAAAAGATATGCCACCAATAAAATAGTAGTGAAGTGTGAAGGATGGTTAGAAGACCGAGGAGAGAGAGCACTGACCAGACCTCCACTGGAAGTGTGCGGAAAGTACTGGAACCTTGTGGAGGCTTATTTCAACTGAAAACAGAAAGGAAACAAATGGTCATCACAAGAGAACAATCAATTGTAATTAGCTGTTGCGATACCGCAAAGTATTTTACAATGGGTATCGAAAGAGGTGGAGAGTACTGGACATTAAGGGAGGTTTGTTGTCACTCATACTCCATGGAACACATACCGGTTATTATCAGTGATCAATCACTTACGATGACTGGGGTGAGAACTCATAGCGACTACAAATGAAAATAATAATAAAATGCTAACCAGTCAAATGGAATTAGCAATAGGAAGAAAACAAAAGCACAAAAAGTACACTACCACATGTCACGAAGAAACAGAAAATGCAAGAATTTTTATAAACTCCCCCCAATAAAAGTAATAAACCTAAATTCGGCTGATTTCACACAAAATAGTCGTGAAGGTTCAAGGATGACGGAAAGACCGAGGAGAGAATATCACTTACCATACTTCTACTGGTAGACGGCGAAGCGTACTGAAACCTTGGGGGGGGGGGCTTTTTGCCATCCAAATCCCAGATAAGACCAAAGGTCGTTGCCAGCGAGAAAGTGTTGCAAGTGTATGGTTTGATAACGCAAAGTCATTTACAATGGTTGTCGAAAGAGGTGTTAAGTACTGAAGATCTGAGAAAACTTGTTGTCACTTAGACTTCAGGGAACGCCACCGGTGATTATGAGTGAGAAATCAGTGACTATGACAGTTGTGAGAACTCGTTGTGAGTACATATGATAATAATAATAATAATAATAATAATTATAATAATAATAATAGTTGTATTAATAATAGTTATATTAATAATAATAGTGTAGTTACCGTCAGAGACATGAACTGTTCGCTATAATAAGACATATCTAAAAAAGAATTCATATCGATACACGAATCGTTGATGTGAATAACCTAAATCTGTTTTGCCTGTTGAAATAAGGACTGTAATAATTTACCACATACCTTCACGCGCGTATATATATATATATATATATATATATATATATATATATATATATATATATATATATATATATATTAAATGAAAAGTTTGCGCGTTAATTCCAATCCATAAAATATGATGGAGTATTATTTTGAATATCGCCTTTTTTTCGTTTCTTTCATATTTTTTTATAACGGTCATTGATTACGATTCCAGAGTTAACATTGATATATCGACGAAGAGACTGGTTATTATTACGGTCCTGTCACATGTCTCTATTTTTCAATCCTAATCCATGATATTCGTCCCCAATCCTATCCCACATAGAAATTGTAGACGGACGAATGTTCTACCAATATGATTACATGTTATCGCAGATACGCAGCTTAAAGAACTAATGCATGAAAATCTTGAAAAAGTAAATAAAACGTCCGAGATTTTTAGGGTCTTTCTAATGACATTCGTCATAGTCCTACAACCTCACTGCTTCGCCAGGAATGCCAACGACCTTTCCTCTGTTGGAGAGAGAAGAGTGAAAAATATTGGTTTTGATAATTATAGACTTCTTTCTTCTAATGTGTCATTTTTTTTATTTATTCTTTTTCTTTCGGATGGGTATGTTTCGGTTTGTCGAAAATGATATTTCTTTTTTTTCACAGCTTTGTTCATGAGCGGTTATATTAGAGTCTGTGTTTGCAAGGGTGAATTAATATTGGAATCTTCGGATTTAATGTTGGGGAAAATACGGAACGAGTAGAGGAATTATATTTGTTGAGAATTCCTACACTTTACACTTTCGGTGTTAAAAATACCAATATATCAACCAGAGTGATAATTAACATTGTTAAATGCCAACACTGGAATAATTGCAACACCTTAAACAAATATATTTTGAGGAATGACGACTCATTGTAGCGTTTTCAAGTGGAACTTTAATTTTTATTTCAAAATAAACTCACTACTCTTATAGGCTAGTCGCATCATGTTCGAGCTCTCTTTATCTCTAGTGCATCGATTTTGGTTATACTTTTGGGAAAGGTTTAAATTCCCACCACAACGATAGAATCTCAAGGAAGTGTATGACAATTAGTTTGATGCAATGATAACTCCGAAATAACAACTTATCCCAAGTCATTCATCGGGTTCGAATGTCGCTTAATCAAGTAAGACAACATTCGCTAGATGAGGCTAAAAGAACACATTACAATTTGCCTTCAGCTAGCAGAAAAAGAAGGATCTGAAAATGAACATGAAAATACAACCGAGCCATGTTAGTACATAATCTGCAATATACAGCTAAAACGACATATTTTATACAGTGTTACATTATAGATACATAAGGGATAGGAAAAAGAGTGTAACCAGTAGTTAAATATCGATGATATAATTTTGAATGTATTATTATTATTATTATTATTATTATTATTATTATTATTATTATTATTATTATTATTTCATAGTGATCTCAAAGTTTGGATGTTTTTAGTTGAATTTGAACATCACGGCATTTCCCTTGACGTGAGAAATTCACTTTCCCTGATCCTAACAGAGGGCCCATTTGATGTAGCAATAGGGGCCTATTACAGTGCAGACATCTGCAAATTAGTCGGCTTGTTAATACTGGATACGCTCCCGAAATAAATTCTCCAGACCGTCTATTAGGTTTTTACAGAGATGACGAATTTGCTTGGTACGCAAGCACAATGGAAACACATTAGATAGATTTAGAAAAGACTTAATAAATACCTTTCTAAAACTCGGATTCAAAATCACCATTAAAACAAACTTAGACCAAGTACATTTTCTAGACACAACACTGAACCTTACAAACAACACACACAAACATTTCCACGCACCCAAAGAACCACTCCAATACATACACAAAGGATCCTACCCCCTACTGTCTTAACAAATTTGGTCAATAATATCAGCCAAAGAATCTCAAACCTCTCATCCAGTCCCGAAATGTTTACTCAGGCAGCACCCTATTACAATAAAGCGCTCCGCGACAGCGGGTTTAAAGACGAGATCTCATACATCCCTCCCGAGACCAGTCACGGGGGACACGCAATTGAAAGAGGTCGGTGATCTGGTTTTCTCCGCCTTTCTCCATCAACAACAAGACGAGAGTAAGCCACCTTTTCCTCAACTTACTCGACAAGCACTTCCTCTCTACACACAATCTGCACACACTCTTTAACAGAAATACAATTACGGTTAGCTACTCCACACCCCCATTCATAGAAATTCATCTTTGCAGAGCCCTAGCAATAGAAAGCACAGGTTGCTCATGCTAGAACAAAAGCAATTGCCCTCTAGAGGGCAATTGCAAAATTGATTCCCTCGTATATGAAGCCATTGTCACGGACCAGACTAGCGGCAGAGCTTAAAATATATAGGCATTACACAGGGAAGCTTCAAGCAAAGATTGTATGCACAGAGAAACATTTAAATACAAAAATAAGGCGAACATGGCACTTGCGACCCGGATATGACAACTTTAAGATGAAAATACACACTTTACCGTCTAATGGAACGTAATAGAGAAGATACCATCTTTTTCCCAGACATAAATAGATGTCTTCTCTGTGATGCAGAAAAATACCATATATTAATGGGCATTATTGACCCAAATACGATCTCCTTGAACGTGAGGGACCGACTCTTTAAAGGATGCATCCACAAAAGAAAAGTACTACTTATAAACTGGACTTACCGAGACACATAAAGGCCTACCAATAATACTGCCTACTCTGCTCAATACATAACCCTATAATTGCCCCACAAAATACCAACTTCCACTCCGAAAAATATTCCCAACAATCACCCACATGAATATATGAAAAATAGAAATAAATATCTTAATACTTTAATCGGCCGTTATCTACACCATAACTTTAAACAAGCAAATGATACCACGTAAATATGAAATAATAATCTCCTAAATCTCTTGAACAGGTCCAATCTTGTCGACCTAATACGTGTTCTCATCTGTAGATCAGACTTAATAAGTATACCAATATTATTACTCCCATATATCTTCACTATACCTGAGTTAAAAATGTTAAATTCCGAATACAGAATAATTACGAATAGTTACTTCTCTTAGATCGACTGCCGGTTAAACTGGGTTAAATCTTTATTTAAATTCCTTTTTAATTTATTTAAAAGCTTGAATTTAAGTTTGATGTGTTTTAACCGTTTCCTTCTTTTCGAAAGTTTAATGCTTAATCCTTTAATCTATTCCTATTTTCTAGATGACAAAAAGTTAACCCTTCAAAACATTAACGGCCTAATATACGCTTTAAATTAACATTGGACCATGGGACTTGTATAGAGATATTTTTAATTTATTTTCAATATTAAATCTTTACTGTTACATTTCATCCCCCCTTTTTTCGAACTTCATTAAACTTTATAGTTTCACATTTCCCTCCCTAACCTAAATTTAAAACAAATATTCATAACACTGTAAAACAAATGACGTATCAAAACGAGAGTGATACGCCAATACACATTTCTGTAACAGATGACAACATAAGCTGAAGAGAGCCAGATGGGTAGGTACTTCTAAACTTGAAACCGACGGTACTAATGTTATACTAATTTTTCTGTACCAAAAGATAAATTAATATTACACTCTTAATTTTGATTGTCAATTAATCGAGCACTCTGCTGAGACTTTTTCCACCATATTACAAAATAATTATATATATATATATATATATATATATATATATATATAAATATATATATATGTATATATATATATATATATATATATATATATATATATATATATATATATATGTATATATATATATACTTATTGTTACGTATACACTGGAGCTTTATTTTCTAATTCTGTAGAATTAGTATTTAATTGAGAATATCGTATCGTGGAGTGTCGTTCAACGGAGATTCTCTCTTAATTATGACATTGTTTTTATACAAGTTTCATAGCAGAATAACAGTTTACGTGCACTACTCTGTACAAATACCAAGTTTGTGTTTGTTGGAACTTATATAAATATGTATGTCCGTATTTGCTTATTAATTGTAAGGTTTTAGTCAGCTTATTTTAAGTTCATTAACAATTAGATGGCTAGTTATATTTAACTCTAGAATGGAGCGTTCTTATTCAGGCGTTATAATCATAGAGTGTACAGTTCTTATTCAACCGATATAGTTTTAGACTGGAGAGTTTTTTATCCAAGAGATATGATCTTTAATATAAATAACTGCTGACATTTATTAATGCCAAAGTATTTGACGTACACTTATAATAAGTTGTTATTTGTTTTTGTTTTCCTTATAGATTATATTTATTCATTGACATAATGAAGTTTTACGCTCTTAATAATAACATTAGATAGTATGTATAGGCAAGGTAGTTCTAATTCAAGGGAGATAATTTAATACAAGTTATTACATTAGTTCATTACAATATATTTGATATAAAAGTAAACATTTTTTTACGTAAGATCACATTATTATAATGCTAAGTGTTTATTTGATTTTCTAATAACATATATAGGATGTACAGTATTATACAAAGTTATTATTCAAGCTAGATAATGTACAACATAGAACACAAATCACGGGATAACCTTATTAAAAGGCGTTTGATAACAGAATAACCTTTTCTTTCGTAAGATCAACCTCCTATTAGCATTTCAAGTCTTCGTCTGATTGTATTTCTTTAGATAAACACGTTTTTTCTTTTTTCGCTTTTTTTTTGCTAACTTATGATTTACAATGAGAAATAATTAATTCCTGTGGTGTGTAACCAGGGAGATGACATTTGTCGCTCTCGCTTGGACTTAGTGTTAGCCAATTTAAACTGACAGGCCTCGCCTCGTTCAGTCTGCTGTCTACTTAGCACGCTTCGCCAGACAGGGCAGAGCTCAGGGGTTGTGCAGACGGCTGCTTTTTTATTAGCGAACGGGAATGACGAATCTGTAGGGGTTGTGTATGTGATAGTTTAGAAAGCCAGTAAATGTATTCCCTTTATTTTTAGATTTTTTTTAATCAAGTCTCATTGGTGATTATGTCTGATTTAAACAATGACATGATTTCAAGGTATAATGAAAAACAGAAATTACATGGCAATGAAATTAGGGTGAGGATATTCGACAGTATGATGGTAATAACAACTGAGTAAATGTTTATATGTACAATAAGTATAATGAAATCAAAGAACATTTGTTCAACCGAATGAACACTGCCACTGTTTTTGCGTTTACACTCCAGAAAGTATATAATTCGTGACGCAATCCTCTACCTGATTACGAGTCACTCCGTCCTAAGATAAAGTACTGTTGCCACATCTGCGAAGGTGCCGCTTAAACCTTGCCTGCCTTGAGAGAGTATAAAATCGAATTCGAAATTAACACTATCACATATCTTGGCGTTTACACTGCAGAATGATTATTATTCCTGACGCGATCCTCTACCTGTATACGAGTCAACTACGTTATAAGATGGTGAAGTCTTGCCACATCTGGGGAAGTGCCGCTCAACCCACCTTTCCTTACAGGACAAAGTACAAAGTTTACTTCGAAATCTATTGAGGGCTATCTCCATCGTTTCAATATGGCCACTTTCTCACAGTAGTTTCTCGCCTCTCTCTATGTCTTTATTTTCATGGTAGATGCTCGACTGAGCTCCAATCTACGGTGTCTTCCTTGTAGTTTGGTATGGTTTGGTAGTTTTGTTTTACGGCATATCAACCCTTTTTGGGTTATTTAATGCCGAATCTGGTCATTATAGTGAAAGTTTTTATGCTTCAAGTTCTTTATATCTTCAAATGTTTAATCAGGGTTTTTGGTTTGGTAGTTTTGTTTTACGGCATATCAACCCTTTTTGGGTTATTTAATGCCGAATCTGGTCTTGTTTTCTTCTCTTTTTTGTTTCTTTCCCCTTTTAATATCTGTTTCTATTTAACCCATAGTTGGGACCCTAACAGGTACTACCACTCCGGGTCAGGGTGCACCTAGGAGCAATGGTAATTAAGAGGAGGCTCCACATTCCCCAAAGTCCATAAGCCGGATCTCACCATCGGATGTAGTTTAAGGTCATATCCAGGACCGGGAGTAGGGTAGTAAAAATAAAAATAAAATAGGGGAGGGAGAAAGGGAGAGGGGCTGTTGTTTTTGTTTTTGGTTTTGTAGAACATAATTAAGTTTTACAAAAAAACAACAAAAAAAAACGTCAATGTAGGTGAATTTCGTCTCAGGGAGCCACAGGGCAGCCTGATCTGGTATCACCAGGTGTCTCCCTGTAAACATTCGCAACAAATACATGTCTAGCTAACATCACTATAAGTAATGTTCTATTCTCCTCTTTGTATTTAAAAGCAAACCGAAGTTCCATGAGCGAAGTTTCTTTCAAAGAACTGCATGTGGAACACAATCTCTCAGAGTTGCTACATAGTGTACTATAACAGGGTCGTTTTCAAGTCCAATGTTAACAAATTCTTTTTAATCAGTCCTCATAGATAATCAAATTCTGCCCAGTTTTAAGCATCACAACTAACCTCCAATATGATGTATCATCGTGTACATGACAGAGTTATTACCCTTTATCTTCGAATTGCTTCTTGGGCAGTTATATGCGGCGAAGTATTAGTACATAAAAAGCATATCCGAAAAAGGCATACATAAGACCGAAATTTGATATTAATTAAATGAAGCCAACTCTCGCTAGTTATATATTCGGACATTGATGCAATAGTTGTGTATGTGATTGTTTAGAAAGTGCGTATTTTTATTATTTATATATTTATTTATCCATCTTTTTCTAATGTAATCAATGATATCATTTGAGCATATAATGAATTAGATATTATACGTCGAATAGATGTAGGGTGTAAATACTCAACAGTATTATATGAATAACGACTGGAAATGTTAATATATAAAATAAGCGTAATGCAGTTTAAGAACCTATGTTTTCTCTAAATAAAACAGCTACATTTATTGACGTTTAGATATCTGAAGATGAAACACATTTACAGAGACCCTAATCTTTGGAGCTTACGAAACCCATCCACTTCTGTCCATATTATTTGAAAACATATTGACCGCTAGTAAATAAAGTATTATCTTTTAATTTACTATGTTCTCTGAGTAATTTATTATTTTATTATTAATAAGTATTAATTGTTAATATTTTATAATTAATGATAAACATTGAAACGTCTAGTTATCTGCGTTACGTGAATAAAATTGGTACATCTGAATTTATAAGACATTAAATAAATCAAATAAGAATCGCAATATTGATAATAAGTATTTGAGACGAAGTTCAAATAATATATTTATCTAATATATATACTGATACAGAATACTTTAGATTACAGTTCTTAAACTTCAACTGTTATTCTATACAATTCAGCAAAAAATCCCTCCAGTTAAACGTATTGCTCACCCTATCCCTCTTTCTCTCGATATATATATATATATATATATATATATATATATATATATACATATATATATACATATATATATATATATATATATATATATATATATATATATATATATATATATATATATATATCCAAATAAGGAAAGGTCATTTATATATATATATATATATATATATATATATATGTATTATATGCTACTATAAGTGTGTGTGTATACATTGTCCATATATGTGTGTTTATATGTATACCATACTAAACACTTGTATATCGGTTGTTGTTTTTTTAATGTTAGACACAACATTTAAATTAAACAGTTTTTTGCATGTGATTTTTGTCAAAAAAAAAATTCACCTCTATTAACTAGGGGAACATATTTTTACTTCAAATATGAGATAATAAATATTTCACGTTGCGGGTAAAAACAGACACACATGAACTTCCCAGGTTTTATATAAATCAACTCACATTTGCAATATTGATTATTAGCATTTAGGAGATTGTTAAACAATTATTTGAATATATATATATATATATATATATTCACTAACCCCCCAACCCCGACATTCCTTCACACTACCCTTAAAATATAAGCCGCACGCACTATTCCTTTTTGACCTCGGTGGATCCGGTTCTATTCTCTTTAGTCGGCAAAACTCCCTACCCTAAGCAGAATATTTAAGATGATATATAAAACTTTTAAAACATTTCTCTGCCAGGGAAGCCAGGAATTGAAGGCAGATATGAACAGGATTTTTACTTGTAACTCCACGGAAATATACTATAACGGAGTACGAATCCATACGGACCAAGTGAGATATTTTGAACCCTCCACCTTTTATTTGTTCAAAAAACTTTCTTCTTTTCTACAAACTTTTATATTTACTATTAACTATCTACACCATAACGCCCCTTTCGTCTTCAAAAATCACCTCGCAATACTGCTAATTTTCTACTTCCCGGCCTTTTATTTCTTCATCCCCAACCTTATTTGGTTTTTTTATTCTTCAATTTTTCAAAGTGAAATGGAACTAGGTAATATTTAATTGTTATAAATACCATATTACCAGATTTTATCCTCTGACGAGAAGAGTTTTATCTTTGAAAAACCATGGTATAAGGATTAATGTAACTCCTTGCATCTGAACTTTCGATGTAATAAAATTTGTATTAATTTATGTAACTTTATGTAATCTTGTACACTTTTTTATCTTCATCTTTCTTTCTATATATTTATACATACATGTATATATATTTATACATAATTATATATATATATATATATATATATATATATATATATATGCAAGTATACATATATATATATGCATATATATATATATATATATATATATATATATATATATATATATATATATATATATATACATATATATAATAACGAGGATATTTTTTATAAAATATTTAGAAAACCTTGCACAACGCCAATTATGGTATTTAAAAATAAATAATTCATTTATCTTAAAAATAATTTTTTTCTAAAAACTTGAGTACTTTCGGTAATATAATACCATCTTCAGAAGAATATTTCTTTTTTTTCTTTTTTTTCTTCTTGGTTAAGGCATACTTATCGCGGCCAAGTAGAAAATCCATTTGGATGTTAGGACGAAAAGTGTTGATATGGCTGTGTGTCACGTGGTTGCGTGGAAGGATATTTTTAAAAGTCACACATTTGAAGCGTTGGTGGAATGGCAATAATAACGAGGATATTTTTTTTTAATTTAGAATATTTATTATTGCCATTCCGCCAACGCTCTAAATGTGTGACTTTTCAAAATATCCTTCCACGCAACCACGTGACACATAGCCTAACATCTAGACGGATTTTCAACTTGGCTGCGATAAGTATGTCTCAACCAAGAAGAAAAAAAGTAATATTCTTCTGAAGATGGTATATATTACCGAAAGTACTCAAGTTTATAGAAAAGATTTTTTTTAACGTAAATAAATAATTTATTTTTAAAAACAAATAATTTGCATTGTGCAAGCTTTTCTAAATATTTCATAAAAAAATATCCTCGTTATTATTGCCATTTTGCCAACGCTTCAAATGTGTGACTTTTCAATATATATATATATATATACATCAGGGGCGGACAACCTTTTCAGAGTGAGGGCCAGATGAGACTTTTATAAGGAGATCGCGGGCCGGATTGAAAAACGAAATCTCAGAATTACTATATTTTGTCTACATGAATAGATTGTACAACAATTGTATTGACCAGTGCAAATCTGATATTTTTTCTCAAGAGACTTCTGTATGTGATTTATAAAACGCGCCGACGAAGAGCCATTTTGAAATCATAAAAAATAATTACGGGGGAAGTAGCAAGTTGATCCAGCATTCGTTTTGACACACCTCACATAAGTTCTATGTGTCATGCCCTTTCCTCGTCTCTCGTTTCCGATTTGCCTCTCTCATTCTCTTCTTGTATTTTGATCTCAGGCCAAGGATGTGAAATTAATAGTTAAAGTAAAATGAAATATACATGCATCTATCGCTCGCTGATATTTATACATTTTTATGCCACTGTAAATCTTAATTCAAACTTACTTTTACGTCTTTGTCACAAAAGTATATGAGTTTTACTGGGATGTCCGCGGGCCGGATTGCAATAATAAAGCATATTAGTGTTGGGGCCGGACGCTAAGCCTTCGCGGGCCGGATGTGGCCCGCGGGCAGGGGGTTGCCCGACCGTGATATATATATATATATATATAAATATATATATATATATATATATATATATATATATATATATATATATATATGCAAATATATATATATATATATATATATATATATATATACTATCCTCCATTTACTTTTTCAGGAAGGCTGTGTAAATACTACTTACTACAGTACCAGCCTAGATTATATGTATATATATATATATATATATATATATATATATATATATATATATATATATATATATAGTATGTTTTTAAAAGGCTGAGGACAATGCAAAGTCCCGGGTAGTATGTAAGCTGGAATGGACGAAAATAGTAAATCGAAATCGAAATAGGACGTACTATTTTTTTTTTCATAAAAAGTGTGGTGTTAGCTGTTAGTGTGTTGTCCGGATGATTATTAAAAATCATTTATTTAATATTTCGGGAAAAAGAAACTTCCCTTTGTCAAAAATAATAAACACCAGATGAAAACTCAGTCTGTGCAGACAATCTACCAAAAGGTGTGTGTGTATGTATGCGTATGCATATATATATATATATATATATATATATATATATACATATATACATATATATATATATATATATATATATATATATATATATATATATATATATATATATATATAGCTCATGTTTTCCTGCACCTACATAGCCTATCAATGGCAGCCTACATACATAAAGACATACACTTATAGAGACAATTCTCTTTCTTATAACTAACAATAATACATATTCCTGTTATGTTAGATAATTTTGTCTGGTGAATATTCATGATTATATTCTTTTATATATTGTATGTCTATTGTCTAACAATGGTTAGAAATGTACTTATAAAGCATGTTTATGTGATGTGGGCACCTGGGAAATGAATAACCATAATTGTCTTTAGGTGATGACATTATTGCTACCATTCGATAGTATCATACAAAATATAATAAAACGTTCGAATCATGCACATCGTCTCATCCTAATATGGTTCAGAAAAGAAACCGAACTGTCTAATCAATGGAATGGAATGTGTTTTTTTCATAAGACTAAAAAAGTGTCGAATTCTCAACAGAATAAAATGTTATCGACCTTGTACATGATAGCAGAAAGGCAAATAACTGTTGTCTTGCATTTTACATTATTCTGTATTCTTTTCATCATATAAAATATTTGATATACAACTTTGTTTTTGTGCAATCAACTGAACGAATTATATCTCCTTCTCTTTTGGTGTTTAATTATATTCCATTTTTATATGACTTCCTCATCGAAACAGTCAAAGAGAATAGAGAGAACAAATGAACGTGACAGATAATAAATTGAAGCAAAAAACAAATGAGATCCATTATGTCGAAACGACAACAAGGGGAGATAAATATTATCTTTCTTCTGAGGGAGTTTCGCTGTAACTTCTTAGTTATCAGCTCGAGTGGAATGATACCGCTGACACTTCGATACTCATCTCTCACTTGTAAGAAGAATGATTTGAGAAACAATAGATTGGAGCGAGATAGACATGTCCTATGGTCTAAAAGAAGTGTTTACAAACGTAAGTATAGCAATATACGTTCATTGAGCGTTCGAATCTTTTATCTGATGAAAATGCAACAAGATGTATGTCCATGTTGAAAAAATCAAGAGACTAAATCTAATTCTGGGGCGTTTATCTTTTCCCTTCAGAAAACAAAACGACACGTAATCCGAGTGTTATTTTTTTATGTGTGAATTTTTTTAGCAAACTTTATGGTCCTTTCGTCGCTGTTTCGTATAAAATCTGCTATCCAATTTTGTTTCATATCATTTTAGAATGAAACACAAAGAGTGGAGTGTAGAAACTGTACCTATTCTTGATCGAAAATCAAAAATAAAATTAATATCTACTGACACACACACACACACACACATATATATATATATATATATGATGTATTTTTATGTTATTATTTTATTGGAGATTGCAGCGTTCGTTGTTTTTTTTCTCACTACTACTTCGATGCAGAAACTTGAATTATTAGTCGCTTTCAAATTTAAAGGACGAATGGCACGTTATTATATATATATGTATTTATTTATTTTACAAGTACATCAAAAGTAATCTATGGACACGTGTTTATGGCCCACATACGTCATCAGCATGCCTAACTTAGACAAATATCGACCCTTCGATGTTGATGTCTATACCCCAGCAGTTTACCATTGGACTAAGACGCTAAGTCTAGAAATATATACGATTTTTATTGCCTAAATATTCAATGAATGTTCATGTCATTATTTTTATGGTAATTGCAAAGCGTCTTAGTCCGATGGTAACACGCTGGACTATAGACATCTATATGGAAGGTTCAATCACTGTATAAGTTAGCCATGCTGGTGACAGCTGTGGGCCAGAACCACGTTTCCATGGATTACTTGTATGTACATATAAAATAAATGAACAAATATATATATATATATATATATATATATATATATATATATATATATATATGTGTGTGTGTGTGTATATGTATGTATACGATCGTACGCCAAATAATTGTTGTGTTTAAATTCTTGATACTGAATAATGTTCAAATGTTGTTGACCTGAACACACCTTATATATATATATATATATATATATATATATATATATATTTATATATATATACACACACACACATATATATATATATATATATATATATATATATATATATATATATATGTATATATATATATGTATATTCAACACACACAGAAATATATATATATATATATATATATATATATATATATATATATATTTGTTTATATAGAAATATATATATTAATGTATATATCCAATTTAATATCACCCAAATTGGTTCTCAATAACAAGCTAAATGGAGTAATGTTTTCGACTTCAGGGAATATAGAATGGTGGTTGCACCCCAATGACTATAGAAAAAAATAAGTCCATCTTACTAATTTTTATTTTTTTATTTTCATAATTCGACGAATGCCTATATTTGTCTTTCTGTCTAACGCACGTTTCAGAACCCGTTGAGAAAAATAAAGTTATTGGTTTTACAAGCTGCTCTTCAGAGACAATCATTTAACAATAAAAAACAAGCACACTATTCTCAAGTGTCTAAGCATTTCCACAACTTATGGAGTTCTAACATCTGCCACTTGCATTCGCCTTATTGTATCACTATGTGTGGAGCGCGATTTGGAAATATTCCAAGCAGGTCACCTGAAACACAAAGGACGACCTGATTGCGAGGACAAAACTGGTGTGTTGACCTTCCTCGAAGGTCACTGTGAAAGTTGCGTACTTTAGGTTTAGATCCCACCTAAGGCTTTTCCGGATAAGCAGTATTCGGCAAAAGTTTATCTCAGAGATGTTTTTTTTTATTTTGCGAATACATCAATTCTTGGCCAAGATAGGCATTTTTTTCTTTTTAAAAGGTATCTAATTTGTCTCGGACAACCTGTAGATTGACCAAATGCTTCAACATGCTAAAAGTTTGGTTACGAATGGGAAATAAGTGAATATGTACTTTTCAAATCTTTATACACTTTATTTACATCTTATACGTGTTCCATTGACTAGAATAAATAAACATAATTCAAGTATACTATCTAAAAAGAAGGCACGGAAAGAAAGGAAACACGGAGATAAACTAACAAACTCCACTTTTCTGGGAAACCTATGGATCGGCTATGATAAAGTCACATCTTATCTGATGTATTGTGTTCTTATAGGAACTAGAACCTTTCAGAAAATCATAAACCTATTAGTGTTGGGACGATTTATCGGAATCAGAAATCGGAAATATCGGAACTTTTTTTAGGTATCGGAATCTGAAAAAATCTGTGCCAATTTTTCGATGCCAAAAACGATTCTTTTAATTGTTTGGTTTTCTTTTTTGTTTGAATTTAATTTTCCATTGCTGGTACTTATCATGAAATGAAATTTTTTTAATTGATTTTAAACTACGAATGAAATTAAAATCAATAGACCCCACCCACAAGTGTATTTCTGCGTCTGCGAAAATATACGCAAATAATACATAGGTGTTTACGGTAATGCGAAAATAAAAGAAATAATAAACAACAGCTCTATAGCTAAATATTTAGATATTTAAAAAAATCGGAATCAATAGTTGTATCGGAATCGGGGAAAATATTAGAATCGTTGAATCATAAGAATCTATAAATCTATTCTATCAACCTAGCGGCGAGGATGAAATAGAAACGTATATTCAATCCATCTAAAAAGAGTAACCGTTGGTATAAGGTATGGCACGTCGATATTAAACAAAAAAAATGGGTTGACATGCCGTAAAAATAGACACACCGAATTAAACCAGGTATCCCGCATTTATTAACAGGTACATTTGAGAAACATTATTATTCCAGTTCTTCTGTCTACAAGTGCTTCGCGTGGGTAAGAGGTCTATCACGATAGCAGACCGCGTGATTATGCCATCAATCAACACCTCTTCGATCCTGGACGACATTCCTCGCCGATCCACGACATCGCCAAAACGCCACCAACTCAGATCGCAAGATAGCAACTCCCTCTCCGAACTTCATCGTTACGGTCATCAATAACAGTCCATCAAGTCATATACCGCCATCTACATAATTACCGAAATCATTACTCACAAACCGCCCCCTCCAATTTCTTATGACATCGTTCCACCTCCACCGCCTTTATTGTCCTCCGAAAACCTGTATCTCCTCCCTCTCCAAGTTTTGTAGGACGCATTTTCACACTATAGATAATGTTAAATGCTATTGACAGATCATCGATTATACTGGTCCTCTCCTGTTTTTCCTATCGAATAACAAACCTGGGCTTCTGTGTAATTCCACCAGTGAAATCTCCTTCCATCCGCCTTTAACTAAACCTACACTATCTTTTAACATACTATTCTAGTTAATAAGTTAATAACCCAGACAGCCCCTCTCTTTCTCTTACTCTCAAATTCGTGAGGTGCGTGATTGCATACTAAATACTGTCGATTTAAAATATTTTAAGATCTATTATATTAACGTAAAGTGGTTTAGAATCAAAATATAATATCGGTTATGTCCTCGGTCAGTAGAGCGGATGTACTTCTAGACTGAGGCACATTTTATTTTCCTCTCAATCTGGATTTTCTTTTTTTGAGGACCTGAAATTTTCCTCTATAAAAAAGTATTTAGAGTTTAAATCCCTCCTCGTGCGGAGGCAAGTAAATAGCGATTTACAGACGGCAGATATGAACCCCCGATCTGTCATGCATCGTTGGGTAAAATAGTAAGTAGTATTACAAAAAAACGAATGCAATTAATCATTTTAAATAGGTGGAGTTTTTCGTTAACAGTAATACAAAAAAGGCGATATGCCGTAAATCTATCAATATAAACCACTGAATTTCTCTTCGTCACACAGAATGACGTGCGCACACGTAATCACACACACAAAGATATGTTGATTCTCTAGTGCCTGTGTTATCCTCTAAAAATAGGAGTTTCTTTTAAACAGACCTTTTCTCTGTATCTGCAGAATACGACCTATCATATATTTGTTGTTGTAAAGACCGTCTGCCCCTCACTATTTTGTTTAGCTGACTGATTGATCTCGAACTCCAGGAACATACGTTATCACGGAGTCTTCTCAGTGGATTACCTCTCATTTTGCACCCATCAACTATTCCTTCTAGACATACTAGTCCAGTAATCAATTGGGGTATGTTTTGGTATATGTTGTAGTATTAATAAGACGCGTTTAAAAAGGTTTACGTTGTTCTTCGTTCAATTCTAAATAATACTTTAGAGTTAAATGTTCCGTCTTAAATTAACTTTTAATTTAGTCCTTAATGTATCTCTCATTATCTTGTGATCTTATATGTTAAAAGTAATGAGTATTGAGTTCTCCAATAAATCTGATTTTTTTTTGTTTATATGTCTGTACACCTCTTTTCTCAAATGGTGTATTGTTTATTATCAATATGTTTTCAGACAATAATGAGCAAGACGTTATCCTTTAGTATTTGAAATACCTTCAAAAAGTGCTGTTTAGAAGAAAATCTGTTATTTACATGTCTAACTGTTAAATTAAAATCGCTTGTTATAAATACTTGTAAAATAAGACCAGTGGTGTATCACGATGACCCCCACCATCATAAAAAAGGTAATGCATAAGAAGATGGTATCATGGCAAAAAACAGATACTACACTACCCACCTCCCTCCCCAAAAAATAAAGCAGGAGAGGTAATACCTAGTTTTACTGTATAATGACGAAAGAACAAACACTAAAATTTTCATCCAAATATGGAGAATGATTCAAATGATGACATCATCTACTACACTGCTCCTCAAGAAAGGAGGTAGTTCCTAATAAGTTGTATCATGACGAAGGAGATATACACACTGCCTCACCAATGATATAGATAATTCCTTGAATGGTAGTATCATGAAGAACCAACATATACTATCTTACTCGGATAAAGAATAACATATGCTATACTACACTCCCCATAAAAGAAGATATAATGCCTGTGAGGATAGCATAATTACTACGGAAGAAATAATATACGAAACTCTCGAATTGAGCAGGTGAATTGAGAATTGAAAGATAATATATATAGTCTGAAATAGTATATTCACTTAAATTGAACATTAAAAGATAGTACATATATTCATAGAAGTAATAGTACAGCTTAGGTTTCAGACAGATATATATATATATATATATATATATATATATATATATATATATATATATATATATATATATATATATATATATATACGCAGCTGTGTTATTGTTCTTACTGGCGATATAACTTGGCCGCCTTGTTCTCCTGACTTTAACCCGATTGAGCAGCTCTGGTCAATTTTAAAGAGGGAGGTTATGAAGAGGACAACAATTTACATCAAAAGATGCCCTCTGGAATAAAATTGTTTATGTTGCTAGTAGTATAACACCTTCCCAAATCAACAGATTGACTTCATCTGTTGATGGGAGACTGCAGAGGGTAATGTCAAGCAATGGAAGAGTTGTTGATAAATGATTACATTTTGTGGTGCATATCTGGTAATGTATTCCTTACATTTCATTCATATTGTTACTTATGATTTAAATGATTAAAATAATTAACCCTGCTAAGTCAGATGTGTTTTATCACCTGTGGACTGTATTTAAACAAACCTGCAATAAAGCGAGAAACAGTAAAAATAGCTAACAAATACATAAATGTCTGTAACTTTAGAAATATGGTATAGATTTTCAAAATATTTTGTTATCTTACCTACTTAGAAGCACACGTTCAGTGTGCAAACTTTCAAACTTGTGCGATTTATATTATTGAAGTTATTAACAATATTATGATCTGCAATCAAGCGAGAAACACAGTTTATATATATATATATATATATATATATATATATATACATATATATATATATATATATATGTGTGTGTGTGTCTGTATCATTTTTATTTTACTTGAATTAGTGTTCAAAGTAATCAGAGGCAACCACTTGATCTCTATATGAGATACATAGATATCCACGTGTTTGATTAAAGTTTCTTTTACCTCTCAAATGTTGGGTTAGGAAAGAAATGGAAACAATATTTTCCTCTACCTAATTGACCAGTTGACTATGTTTTAGCATATCTTGGTTGGTCTCGTTGTCTTACTGGATTCCAGGATACGAATGAATCTGGTCTGGTGGAGTATTCAGCAACGTGCTTTTGCTCATGGTAATTATAACTAGGAGAAGGTGCAACATTCCTTCCTATTACTATGTTATTTGGAATATTTCCTCAGGATTTACTTGTAGAGTGACGTACTCTCATATAAGGATTTCCTGGTAACTCCTTTACAGAGAGAATGAAGACACTCGAGAATGGTGTCTACTAGGTTATTGAAACTCTCATGATAACTCATTAAAACTCTCCTGTAGGTAATTCAAACACTTCAGTAAGTAATTCAAACTCTCTCTCTCTCTTCTATTTATGTATATATATATATATATATATATATATATATATATATATGTGTGTGTGTGTGTGTGTGTGTATGTATACCATGCATGTTTGTCTGTGCTATACTTTTAAATACAATTGTATTTTAGTTCATGTGATTTAAGATAAGTTAAGCACCCCACAAAAAGATTCATTATATTGGTACAGAATGCGAACTTGAGCCACAGAAAGATTGATAACATGTCGCGTGTTTCGCTAGTAACAATTAGCTAATTTTAATATGAAAATAAATAATTTTCTAAATCTAAAATGGGACAAAACTTAATTATTTTGTAGAGGATAACTAAGATATTTACCTACTTAAACTTGACAAGGCTCAAATTCAAGATCCAGTGTTTAAATTAATATGATGACCATATAGTTTATCTTCTTAATTTTATAAGAAGTTCTCTGAATACAGCGGTTTGTAATCACTATTAAGTGTAGATCTAAATTGGATAGGGGAAAGAAATCAACGTGATAAACACACTCTTAGCGTTCGGGCTGGACTTAAAGTGAACTATCTTTTCTGTCCTTAGTCGGTTTAAAAGGCATCCTTCTTGATAAAAGCAATTTTTATTTTTGTCCCAATGCAGAGTAAATTTTTTAGAGAACGGGCAATATATATATATATGTATAAATCTACCTTCGTGAGAAGACAAGTAAATAGAAACATGACATATTTATCTTTTAAATATTTTTTACAAGCAGTACTCTTTTTCAGACGTTGCCCGGGTGAAAATATAAAGAAGGATTTAGCTATGAAAAAATATCCGCAAAAAAAGAAATTAAAAATAAACAATATATATTTTATCTTTTAAATTCTATATAAATTTAAAGTAAAATGAACACCCACTTTCGGTCCATTTAGCTATAATATGAAAAAGAAAAACAATATTGTTTTATATATTTTAGGAGAATCAATATTTTGTGTTAACTAAGCTTCTGCTTAATTTTAATTCCTGTTTTTGTGAGTTATTTTTTTCTTACAATAAAATAAAGTGCGGAAAATGTAATTTATGTGATATGGTACATTTCGTATATGCCCACTTTATTTTTGTCTGTGAATCCTGGAGGGAGAGGATTAATATTTTTTGTTGCTTTTAAAGTATAGGTATTCAAACATTTACAGTCGTGATATAAGCCAAATAAAGTGCTGATTCTTCTACACAAGACAACCCTAACTAAACCGACTTTGAAAACTAACACTAAAACTTAGTTTATGGTTTGGTTAGGGTTGTTTCGGCTTTCGTTAGGATGCGTTTCGGGGGACATTAGGGTTAGTTTAGGGCTAGGTTAGGGTTAAGGTAAACATTTAAAAACAATTTAGTTTGGCATTGTGTTACTTATTTAACAATTTAAAAAAGACCACCTTCACTCTAAAAAATTAAAAAAATTAAAACATTGAAAGGTAAAATCTTCCATTTATATTTAAAACAGGAAACAACTTTGAGTGAGTTAAAGAAAATGCTTAAACACATATTTTTCTCGTCCTAATATATATATATATATATATATATATATATATATATATATATATATATATATATATATATATATATATATATATATATATATATATGAGAAAGGAGGGATTAAAGTAATCCAAGGTAATGGGAAATGAAAAAGGATGAACAAAAAAATACTTGTTTATGTATTCATCAACGTTTCGTCTTTATTGTAATACTTCCTCAGGCTAGTAGATTGAAGAAAAATGTCATGCAAGTACATAGAAGTTTGGGATTGACATGGTGGTGATACGAAGGTATATAGCTGCCGTAGCTACTATGAAACTTAGAGAGTCAATGATGTGAGAGTCAATAGTCGAGAAAGATTCATAGCTTTGTCAATCTTGCCCACTTAAAGTTGTTCATATTCATTTGAATACTTCTCGACCATTGACTCTCACATCCTGTTCTCTCTGGGTGTCATAGTAGCTACGGCTGCTATATCCCTTCAACTAACTACTATGTCAACTCTCAACTACTATGTACTTGTATGACATTTGTCTTCAAACTATCATCTCGTAGAAGTCTTGCAATAAAAACGAAACGTTTATGAATACATAAACAAGTATCTTTTGGTATTTCTGTTTTCATTTACCATATATATATATATATATATATATATATATATATATATATATATATATATATATATATATATATTATATTTATATCTTGCAGAAGATAATGATTTTACTTTGAAAACATATTGATAATACAATAATTACTTTAAAGCAATTAAACTTGGGATATGCGTCAATAATATTTGTTCGTTGCATATACGATTGAACTGGAAATATTTATATAATTCTTATACGTTGTTTTAGAAGTGATACGTCATATTTATTCTTTTTAATTTATATCTTTCTTTTATATTCCCTCACCCAGGCAACGAAGTACACGGGCCCTACTGGTAAACAAAATAATCGAAACAACTAAACTGTGGCATTGTTGTGCATTGTTGCGATATGCATGTCATGTTGTTCTTTGTTATGTCCGGGAATGAGAACTCCTTATGACTTAGGCAATTATCACAAAGGTGGTTGTTAACAGTTGGGAAATTGTAAATCGAACACCAAAACAATAACACCTTATATAAATCGGGGAAAATCCATCAACATTATTTCTATTTTTAATAATACCAAACGTGTTATGTATGTTGTTATATGATTATTTTCATATGGTCATTACATTTATTTGTATTCTACCTAAACATTGGATCCTCAATGTAGGCCCAGTCAAGTTCGATATCATAGTTATACTCTACAAAGAAAATAAAGTGGTGTCCCATTTTAGATTTAGAACATTATTTGTGTTTATATTAAAATTAGCTAATTGCTATTAGCGAAACTAGACATGTTGTCCATCTTTCTGAGGCACAAGTTCACATTCTGTACCAATCTAATGAATCTTTCTCTGGATTTCTTAACTTATTCGCAATCAGATGATCTAAATTAAACCTGTATTCGAAAGTATAGCACAGGCAAACATACATGGTATACATAAACATATATATATATATATATATATATATATATATATATATATGTATATATATAAATGTGATATTTAGAAGGCAATACAATGCAGAGGTGTGACGGATAGACACAAGTTGGAGCAAATAAGACATATAATGGTGAAACAAATGAATTAGTTTATACTTTAATACAATGTGTACATACACACATATATATATATATATATATATATATATATATTTATTATTATTTTTTCTTGTTGTATTTTTTCCCTTTCAAAACACATATATATCTGTCTATCTACACAATGTTACAATGTTATGTAATACCTGTATCAAGATGGTCTGGTGGAAATTCCGTATGATATAATATTTTTTTTTTTAATTTTCGGGAACTCTTCACTTCTTCAGAACCGTGTTCAACTCAAGTTCAAGCGTGCATATGAAGGAAGCCGTAAGATTTAGTCTCGCAGAAAATACCGGTTCGTGTTTTCTAATATGCGTTCGTCTAATGTACGTGTTTTCGTAGTATGAGTTTCTTCAATATACGTGTTACATAATATGTTCTATTAGATGTATGTGGTTCCTAATATACGTTCATTCAATATACGTGTTTCCCAATATGAGTTTATTTAATGTGCGTGTTTCGTAATATGAGTTCATTCAATGTACGTGACTCCTTATATGAGTGCATTCAATATAGTGCTTACTAATATGAGTTCACTGAATATACGTGTTTCTTAATATGAAATCATTAAATGTACGTGTTTGATAATATGAGTTCACTTAATGTACGCGTTTCCTAATATGAATTCATTCAATGTGCATTGTTCATAATATGAGTTCATTCAATATGCTTGTTTCCTAATATGCGTAAATTCAATAAACGTGTTTCCTAAGCTGAGTGCGTTTAAAATACGTGTTTCCTAATATAAGTCTATTGAATGTACGTGTGCCTAATAAGTTTATTCAAGTGATTCCAAATTACTGAGCAGTAAGGAGAGAGAGAAAGACAGAAAGATCAATAATCATCGTTTAATTATATCTTATGAGATTATTTTAAACTAACTTTTTCCCAAAGAACTGCCGACATTTCTTTCTCACACTCTCTCAAAAACCATGTGACGTCGCATCCGTTTCTCTCAATTACCATCGCCCCAGAAATGTTAACCCTGAGTTCAACAAGTTGACCGACTGAACTTTCATTTCTCTGTTATTCTCGATTAACCGTTTTATATATTTGTGTGTTTACACACACGAGAGTGTTACATAGCGAGGGCCGTCTTTGAGTGGAAAAGTTTGAGTGATACTTTTAAGTGTCAAAGGTTACACGTCACAGAAGTCGCGAGACTACGTCATTTCCGGGCAAAGATTTTCTGTTTCTTTGGCTGGTGTTACTTACAGCGGGAAAGAAGTATCTCTTTGCTGTCTTTAATGCTGTCTCTAATGGGAGCAGCGCACGGTCTGGCTGCGTATAGCGAGCTATATGTATGTCTATATGGCTATCTTTGCTTTCTTACTCTTTCTTTAACGCTTACACAAGTAGCCTGTCGCTCTGATATTTTCTGTGTCTCTTTTTACCAGTTCACACGAGTTTCAGGAGAGTTGAAACATCCACAATTTGATAAAGAGATTTTCAATCGAAATATATTAGAAAACACGGTTAGACACATTACATCACTGTGTAGATATATCTACTAAACAAGTAAGATTTACTATATACAAACTTGAATAAAAATGTCACTTCGGTATTGACGTCCTTTTCAACACCGACATATTGTAATTTCTTTCATTGTGATAGCCTTCTATGACTCCTCTGTATACGTATTACGCGAAATGTTTTTAGCAAACTGCATCTCCTAATTGTCTCATTTTATTAAAATTTACCTATTTATAAACATCGGCGTATATGTGTGTTTATCAGCAGACTAAAAAAACTTGCGTTCATGACGACGACGACGACGACGACGACACGCGTGTATAATGATTTATACACTTATCTGTAAGTGAAAGTACAACAAAAAAAACACCTACATGCCTCTTACTTGGATGGGTCTAAGTACTTATATGTACGCATCTAAAGTAACTCAGTTTTCACGGTTAGCGATGAATCTGTTATCACAAAATGAAGAGTGACAAGATACCGACGGACGGAGCCACTTATAAAATTGCAAGGAAATATCTAAAACAATCGCTTTCCTCGTCCTCTGGTGTCCTTTGCGTATCGTCTGTTCAGCCCTATTACGTTTTAAATACGTTGTCGGTTCTATTAAAATTGCCTAAGCGTCCGTTTGTGATACGCATGGGCGGCGAACGTTTGATGCCGGTGTATCGACTATTACCAATCTTTTTTTTTCTTTTTGCTCCCTTAATTACGCCCACTAAAACATTTGTTCCTCATTAATACACGGCGAGGGGAGTGTGTAGCGGGGGTGGCGAATTGATGAGATCGAAATAGGTGGAGTGTTAGTGGGGGAAGGGTGGAGGAGAGGCATGCGAGTACACACGGTGAAGAATTGCTAACTGGAGATGGTGAAGAGCTAGTAGACACTGTCATGACGCTTAGCTTTATGATTGATCCTACGAGAGGCGCGAACCATTGTTATTCAATGGCGACGGAAAGTCCGTGAATAATTGTTAAATGACTATTATGACGCGAAATTCAATGGCGTCAATCAGTTATGGCGTTGTCCCGGTGTGCATGTCGGTGCGTGTTTATATTGATATATCTGTGTATCATTAGGTCTGCGTATGTCAATAGCAATGTGTGTCTGAATGTGTGGTTGTATGTGAACGTTAGTCTATGTGAGTGTGTTTGCGTATGTGTGCTTAAACATATGTATCCGTCTGGATGAAAGTTGTACATCTATGTCAGAGTATAAGTGCGTGTGCAAATATGTCTATATATGTACGCATATTTCTGTTTCAGTATGTCTACGCATGCGTATACGTATATGTCTGCGAATGTGTGATCGTATGTGGATCTTACTGCACTTTTGAGTGCGTAGGGGCGCCGACTGTCAGCTCGACGGTTGAGTATCAATCCCAACTTGAAGCATTAACTGCTCTAGCCGCACTGAAGAGCTATGATACAGCGAAACCGCCTGTATGTGGATGACTATATGAAGCTCCCTTCCTTGGTTGAGCTTATTTGTAAGGATATCGCCAACTGCTATTAGCTTTAATGCATAGCTCATTGGGTAAAACTAGTTCGAGCTCCCAGCACTTGACAATGTTTACATTGAGAAATGACTCACATTCAGTCAGTGTTGAGTGATAGCGCACGCGTAGGATCACCGACTGTCAGCTGGACGGTTAAGTTTCATATATTTATAAATAGTAATTCAGGTAAAGTAAACATTAACAAGACAAAACTCCAAAGAATTTCAACCCGGCTTATAAAAAGTGCTAAATATCAGATAGAGCTTTTATGTATATGATTATCTTTATTTATACAGACATGTACATAATCTGCGACCCTGGCATATCGATTAAACGCTGTTATAAACTGAGATCTCATCAGGAAGAATTAAAATCTGATCCTAAAATATGACATAAGGGAAATATCAGATTTTTATTCTGCCTGATGAGATATCAGCTTCGAGCTGGCAGTTGTTGATCGATAACATCGACTTTTCAGTGTCGCATATTATGTACATGTCTATATGAATAAAAATAATCATATATATATATATATATATATATATATATATATATTATACACATGTAACTTATACGCCTGTATGCGAGCGTTTTTGTGTACGTGCGTGTATGTCAATGTATGTAGTAAGTGGGTGAGTCTACGTATACGTATGTGTGTTCGTATATGTACACATGTCTATGCCAGTGAGGGTACGCCTATGTGTACGCCCATGAAAGCGTGTACATATGTGCTCGTCTATGTGTGTGTTAGTGTGTGCGTTAGATACGTATGCTCCAGTGTATATATGCCTAGGTATATGTATGTGTACTTATAGAAGCTTTGGGATGTACGATGGCATTTTATGATGGTAAGTGTATGCTTTTTTCATATAACGCGTGTGTTATGTCTTATAAAAACAATGAATATTACGTGTGTGTGTGTGCGTGCTGTTGTGTAAGTTGTGTGTGGTGCATGTGAAACATTGCGTATGTAAAAGTGAAATTTCTGCAAGGTGTTTGTAAAACTTATTTCTTAATATCAACTCCAATCAACCATTCTTAATGATTCGGTAAGAGTGATGGTGAGGGAAGTAACCCATATATTTAATTTAAGAATATTGTAAGTCTCAGAAAATGTTCAATCAAGGGAGAAAACCTTCGAAATATTGCTAACTTACAGACTATTCATATTTCTTTTAAAGTGCACGACTTTAATATTTTTTTTTAAAATAAATATTTATTATCTGCAGACACCCATGTTGCATGTTCACTGAAAACAATGCGGTAAACGTTCTCTGCGCGTTTCTCCATCGTCTTTTTAAAATTCTCTTCTTTCTCCAGCTTTTTTGTTCATTTGCCTTTGACACCTGATTATGATTCGACGAAGATTCGAAAACGTTCGTGAATCATGTGAAACCTATGGAACATTTATTATTTTTAATTTATTTTAATACAAAAAATACCTACAGAAAAATTGGAAAAATTGAAAAAAAAAAGGTATAATTAAACAGACGGATTCTGTTACTTTCACAATGTTTGCATAACTGAGAAAATGCTGCATAAATACACACAATGTATATATATATATATATATATGTATATATATATATATATATGTATGTATGTATGTATGTATGTATGTATGTATGTATATGTATATATATATATGTATATATATATTTATATGTATATATATGTATATATATGTATATATATATATTTATATATGTATATATATGTATATATATATGTATATATATACGTATATATATATTTATATGTATATATGCATATATGTATATATATGTATATATATGTATATATATATACTTATCTCTATATATGTGTGTATATATGTATATATATGTATATATACACATATATCTATCTATCTATCTATCTATCTCTCTCTCTCTTTCTCTCTCTCTCTCTATATATATATTTATATATATATATATATATATATATATATATATATATATATTATAATTACATTGTTCTGGCAGTCACACTGTAGTTTCTGTCCCATTGGTTAAACGGTATAGATTTACTTACAGGTAGGGTTTGTATTAAAACTATATGTAGTTCGAATCCGTTGGTGTGTAAGCCAGTCGTGTTAATCAATACTGATAAGTCTTTAAAAGACGTAACAAGCTTGTCTTAATATAGATAAATAATATTTAATTATGCAATCCTTATGTTAATATATATTGTATAGAACAACCTAACAACATGTAACTGCACACGCACCCCATAACAGACCATTATTTAAACTATCCTTTTTCATCTTACTGCCTCCTCTATCTCACCTCAGTGCTTTACCGTGTAGTAATACTGACATAAATTATCTAAAAGAAAATACAGAAGGCATATTAGTCAAAAACTATTTTATCTTGGCAGTTTGGCTAAGATCAAAGTGTAGTATCTGTTCCGATGGATACTGCACCCCATAGACTGGTATTGTCTTGGCCTTCGCGGCTTGATTCACGCCGGTCTATGGGTTTGTCCTGTGCAGATCTAGGAGGTCCACCCTCCAAGGCTTCGCCTCCCCTCTTTTGGGAGGAGTAAGTTTATTGCTTACTGCCTGAGGCGCCCCTACCGGGGAATGCCGATGGGGCTGCCCAGGCAATATTTAAACCCCACTTTCCCGACCCGACCTTGGGTCACATGTTACTTGTGGGAGTAAGATAAAAAAAACTGGCCTTGTGCATAATCCCTGGAGAGGAGTAAATCAATACTCTTTCCTGATCTAACTGCCTTTAAAAACAAGATAGTGTATTTCAAAGAAGTGTTAACCCAATTTACTGTACTGTAAATAATATTGAATTACTAATCTGCATTCAGCAGTTTTGAATATGAAAGGGAAAGTAAGTTTATAACCGAAGCGTCTTGTTTTTCAGCCATTAATTTCGGCGTGGCTTAATATCTCTTCCGGTTATGTAATTACTTAATTCTCTTAGATTCAAAATAGCTGAATGCGGGCTTAACACTTCAACACTATTTCTGATATGCTAAATTTGCCTCAAGCTTCTTATAAATATGAAACATCATTTTTTACGCAAATAGGCAACAAATAAGTAGGTAAAGCAAAATAAAAAAAGTTACTGACAAATTTCCAAGCGGTATCCTCTTTGAAATAATTTTTGTCGGTGTAATAATGATGATCCATTTCCAAATACGCACACTTGTACCTCTTTTAGTCTGCGAACTTCATCCTCTTTAGGATTGTCACTTCTACTCACTACACAATAAATTCTCTTAGATTATTCATATAAGTCTGATTATTGTCCATCTTTCACTCATATTTTGTATATTTAATGACTTAATCTTTATTATATTTTCTATTTCACAATAAATTATTATCATTTATAAACTTACTATACATTGCCCATTATTTTAAACGTTGTTATCTAAATAAGCCTCATGCTTAGCTTGTACTGACCAACTACTCTACACTACCAGTTTTCTGTAAGAGTTCCTATAAACTTGCCCCTTAAAAATATAGCGTAAAACAAAATGTCGGTTTTACATGTGGAAAAAAAATCAAACTTCTCCAAAAAGGGTACTCTGAATCGGGGCTAAAATTCAAATTCTATCAGTATAGAAGGATTAATCACTGCTAGTGGACAATAAATATTAAATGTAGTAAAAAAATAAATACTGTGAGGCAGTCAGTGCATCCCATCATCCACTTTATCATTATAAAACGTGTATATGTCTCATAATTAGCAATTATATTTACTGACTGAGGATGGAACTGTAGAGTACCTCCACATGCAGGAATTCCCACACATCCTGAAACTGTCAGTGTTAACAACGAACCAACATTTCACTGCATAGGTATGCAATGCTTTTGAAAAACCTTCTCGTTTCTTTTGTGCTTATTAAACCTAAAAGTCATAAATATACATACAAGCCTTATGGAAAAAACTCCGAAGCTTAAGTTTGTAAGACAGTTGAGTATTCTCTGGGGAGAAAGGACCAATACTTTACGCACGGCATGAAATATAATATCCCACAATAGACTCTACTCTTACATCCTTATAAATATTGCCGATGGGGTGGCTCCCAGAATGTGGGGAAAAGTACTACTAACAAACAGTCACATAGAAACAGCCAGAACCAATAACTTCGGCTTCAAAACAAATAAGTATCGTATGTTTAATATCGGATTTTGTTTACCAAAAATTACACCTGACAATAATGAAACGTACTCCACACTTACACGCACTTGGCTGTTAACTTAGTTCACTCCAAACAAAGCAAGTTACCACTGTAGATGTAAGAGGCTACTGATAATTAGTGTTAACGTTTAAGATGGTTATCGCAAAATGGGAGTTGTTAAGTCAGATGTTTGTTAATATTTGTTTTAAATTTCTGCATGTCAGTAAAGTCGGGAAAACAGTTGAGTAGTTCCGAAGGCCGACAGCTCGCGGAAAAGAAGCTATATGAGTAGATGGATCTCCGGCATCTGGGGGCATCCACAGTGAATGGATGGGATTTTGCTGATTGTCGAGTTGGTCGGGGTTTTTTTTTATATGGAGTGGGTACTAAAAAAACAAGTTAATCGAAGAACATTCAATTGAAGTTCTTGTAAAACAAGCACAACGATGCAATATAACGGCGATGGGACAAGAGCTGGACCTTGGTGGATAATGAGGGACCTATCAGATTAGAGACTCCTTTTTGGACTTTGTCTAAGAGGGAGAAACTAGTGGACGACGTACCAGCCTAGACGTGACAACAATACTCAATGCATTCGCAGATAGTGATTTTGTAGAGATATAGGATATTGTTAGGTGTGAGAAGTTTTCTAGAAGGTTTCTAGTTTTATAGAGCGATCCAAACTTCTTTGAAGCAGTTTTGGTAATGTCATCTATGTATTAGTTCCAATTCATGTTGACTGTAAATGTTAGGCTAAAGAGTTTGAACGTTGGCCTCTCAGGTAGGGTTTTATCTGCCATGGCAATCTGTGGTTGAAGAGATTTCTTGTAGTTGTTAAAGGAAAAAAACTTTGTCTTATCAGCATTAAATGTTACCGTTCATTTTTACTCTATTCCACTACAGAGTGGATGTCACTTTCTAAGGATTCAGCAATTGCTTCGGATATGTGAGCGTCCGTTTTACCCACATTACGAGAGTAGAGCGTAGTTCTATCAGCAAATATACCCATCTAAGACACAATTCATCAAGGAGGTTGTTTATGAAAATCAATAACAATAAAGATCCAAAGATCGATGCCTGAGATACACCTGCAATTATGGCATGCTTTTTGGATGAACAACCCTCGAGGAAAACCTGGATCTTTCTGTTGGATAGGAAGGATCATATTAAATAAAATGTTCGTCTTGTAGTACCATATGAATTAACTTTTATTAGAAGACATTAATGGGATACCCTGTCAAAGGCTTTATATATATCAGGCGCTACCGTCCCAGCTTCACCTGGATTGCCTATTGTATAGTATATGCGTTCGGAGATGACCGTTATGATATCCGCAGACCATTCGGTTAGCTTATTTGCGCACTGATCAGCAGAGAGGGAAAACATCTACTCCATAGGGCGTTTCTGATGTGGTATCTAATGGAATAAAAACCAGAATGCTTGAAGTATCTCGTTGTTTTGAGAAACGGTTCTTCAGCTTGCGACGATATTTTTGAGTGACAGCAATCATTACCACAAGGTGATCAGCATTCCTGAGCGGGATATGGCCATTCGTCACACAAGCCTCGGGCAGTGAAGTAAAGAACAGGTAGAAAAGTGAGGCTTGATATTCCACAAAATAATGGAGGCTACTCGAGAACGTGACAGCATGTGAAAGGGAGTGAGCCATTCGCGTCTGTATAGCAAGCGAATCTAAGCCAGTCACGGTAATGCGCATCAATATCTCCAAATACATGCATTTGGCCACTCGAGTAAAGTGAAAGTGCGATATATATGCTGGCCGCAAAAAACAAAGCGTAGATTTACCTCACATATCGATATTGAACGCACACCTTCAACCCTATCAAGTGGGATTCTATTATTAATTACCAATATGTCATTAGTAAGAATTAAAAAAGGAAAAATATCTATTACTTATGACTGAGGTGTTTGCGTCGAAAATTACATTAAAAAAATAAATAATGATTTATTTAGAAAAAAAACGCATTGCTCATGCGACTTTGTAAATTTCGTATATATATATATATATATATATATATATATATATATTAGTAGTAAGTTTTTGAAAGGCTGTGGGCAATGCAATTCCGGGTAAGATGCAAGTTGAAAGGAAAGGAACAAAAACAATAAAAATAAATCGAATACGATATAAGACTTACTATTTATTTTTCCTTTTTTTTCCTTTTTTTTTTTTTTTTTTTTTTCTTACATAACAGCAAGAGTGTTTTAGCTGTCCGGGTGATTAAAAATCACTATTTGATATTTCGGGAAAAGACATCCCTTTTTCAAAAATAATTAGACCAGAAGAAGAATAATATTTTATTCTTCTCCGACTGTGTAGAGAATAATACAAAACAAAATGGCTGCCAGATATAGACCGCAGCAAAAAACAGTTTCACAGGGAATATAAATTAAGTTAAGTTTTATTTTAATATTATGTTAAATATATGATTGGTGTTTAGAATATTAGTGTAATGTTGGTTAGGTGTATGGTGTTCGATAAACTGTTATTTTTGATAATATATATTGTATCATTTTTTTTTATTTTTTATTTTTTTTTTATATTTGAATATTTACTTTGTTTTATCTTCGTATTTTTATTTTGTTTATCTTTCTATCGTAATTTAAGAATTTTAAAATAAATTAAAGTAATTAGTCTCATATTTTAAATATTCTAGATCTATCTACTTATCGATTTCGATTATCATCTATTAAAGAAGTGTTATTAATTACTAATTGTGAGTTTCGTCAAATTAGATTAACGAATTAACTTATTAACTTGAGATATTTATTATAAGATAAAGGGGAGTAACTCTGGATTTTTTAAAATATTTTTTTTATAATTAATTTTTTAATTTTTTTTTTTTAATTTTTTAATTTAAAAAAATTTTTTTTTTTTTTGGTGGAGATCTGTATAACAATATTAGTATATATATACAACATATATACACAAATGCATATATACATATATATATACATATCTATGTATTATTGTTTGTTTAATTGTTTATCTATATATATTCATCAATTTCTTTACATATTTGTTTGTTTGTTTTTTTTTTTGTTTTTATTTTTTTTTGTTTCGTTTTTTTTATTTATTTATTTATTTATTTTTTTTTATTATTATTATTTACTTGTTTAATTTATTTTATGAATTATTTATTTAATATTTGCATGTTATTTGTATACATTCTATATGTGTTTGGATTTATTAATTAATAATGCTAGGTTATGGAGTGACTTATTTTGGTGGGTTAGACGAGTATGCTGAATATGGTTTTTGGTTTGTGGTTGAAAGTGTGTAAGGATGGAAGTTCATATGGGGAGGGGCCTGTTTGATTGTTTGGGTGTATGGTGAGTTTATTATGGGAGGTGAGTAATGATTGAAGTGGTGGAAACGGACTCTGTTAAGTGTTAGATATGGGGGTTGGTTGGTGGATGGGGGTAGATATTATAGAATGAAAGGTGAGTAGAGCTCGTGACGTTGATTGAGTGAGGGGTTTAATCTGGAGATGAGGATTGATTCTGTGATTCTAAGGTCACCGATGTTTCTGACAGACGCTAAGATGGAGACGTGAATATCGCGCTGAGTGTTTGAGCAAATCTCTATGTGTTTGTGGAAAGAGGATATACGGGTATTCAAGTGCTCCTTTATGCGCAAGTGTAGCAGTCTTGTAGTGTTGCCGATGTAAAATTTTTTGCATTTATTACACTGTAGTTTGTAAACACAGTTAGTGCGAAGGCACAGACCTGTGTTGGAGATAGGGCAATTGGCCAGGGAGCAGGGTTCGGGTGTGTGGTTAGTGTGTTTATTAGATAGATGTTGGCGTAAGGAGGTGCCAGTATGTGTTAGTTGTATGTTAAGGTTTTCCTTATGTATTGCCTTGCGGATGGAGGTGGTGATCTTATCGCTGAAGAAAGGGAGTTTTAATATATATATATATATATATATATATATATATATATAGGCCGGGCACTCTGAGTGAATTTAATAACAAGCAGTACTAATAGCTTCATGCGAGACCCAACACAGTTTGTTGTTGTAAGATCACTTTCACTGCTCGTTGTAAAATACCAGCCGACTCGGTATTTACAAAGTTAAATTCCTCCTTAATTATTAGCTAATTCGCTGTGGCCAATGCGGGAACGCTCTTGACTACGAATCAGTGGCGATTTGTGATCGGAGTTAAGACCCCTGACCGTTGAGAATTAACTTCCTGCATTGAAGATTGCGTTAGCATGAAATATCGATGTCTGTAGGTAATAAATAATTAATATTTATTTATATATATATATATATATATATATATATATATATATATATATATATATATATATATATATATATATATATGGAGAAGAATGGAAAGGAATTAGAGAAAGCAAAAGCCAAATCAAAATTCAATTCAAAAGTTCAAAGCAAGGTATATTCCGCAAAAAGGCAATTTATTCAAGTTAAATTTTCCTAAAGCCAGGCTTTTCAAAGATCAAAATCTTATCATCAGAGGAAGTCGCTGGGATAGATAAGTTGGCAATGGCCAAGATTTAAAATTTGAAAAAATGAAATAAAAGTTGTAGGGAAAGAAACGCAGGGCAAAACTGTGCCAGGGTGTAAGCAAATGTCCGATTGCTAAAAAGTCCGGTGTCGAAGCGTCCAGCGGAGAGAATAAGATGTAGATAGGTAGGTCGTTAGAGGCACGAGAAGAAATGAGAGAGGTTTCAAAATTAAATTCCAAGAAGCCACAACTTCAGGTACGGCGAAAATAAAAAATCCAAAAAGGGTAAAAAGTCCAATAAGAGGTACGTTCGATGATGCAGGCAGGCTCAGAGAAGATTAAGGTGGAAAATATTCGCCATTAAAGATACTTCCCGGGCAGAGATGACAAAGGAAAGTGTTTTAAAGTGGGAAAAAGAGGCAGCGAGAATATTTAAAGCATGCCCAGTTGAGAAAACCGGCTATAAATGAAGAAAAGCAAAAACAGTGAAAACAAGAATATAATATGCGACCAGTAGGCAGGGGAGGAACGGGTAAGGGGTGTGTGGGAGGAGAAAGGGACGGGTACGAGGAATAAGAGGTGGAGGAGAAAGGGATCGATGCGGTGAAGGAATGCGGATAAAACTAAGAGTGTGAAAGTGGGGGGTGAAACATAAAGTTGAAATTGGAAGTTAGCGCGAATTAGGATTCAACTTGAAAAGGGGAAGAAAGGAGTGGGGGTAAGTTAACGAATGTTAGGATAAGGGGTTAAAATATCAGAATATGTATAAGAACAGAGTTCGGGGTTTAGATGTTTAATCAAATGACCTTAGATATAAACAATGAGGCAAAATATATTTGAAGGGTAGAACTAGAAAAAGGAGTTAAAAATTAAAAAGGTAAAGATAAAAAATAAAGATAAAAATAGTATAAAAAGTAGTATAAGAAAATAAAAAAATAAAAAATGAAAAATAGATAATAAGATTAGTCTTAAGCTCGCAGGGAAAATTAAGGATTGACCGAAAGAATAACAAATAAAAAATAATAAAAATAAGATACTAATAATAGAATGAGGGAAAAGTCGATAAGATTGGAGCTCAAGAATGAAAATTAGAATAAGGAAAAAGAAAAAGGAAAACAAGACCTCGAGAGGATATCCGGAATGGGAATCTCCAAGATGGATAAAGATATGGGTTGAAGTGAAATAAGCAGTTACGGGACGCTAGTTCTTATAGATATGGGAAAATTAAACTTTGAAATTTTATTCAAAAAAGTTATATGGAGGTTAATTAAGAAAATTGTTAAATAGGTTAATGAAGGCCGGAAGAAGTAAGAGATATACAAGGTTAAAGAAGTGACAAAAGATTAAGCCAGAGGGAGAGTGGGGATCGCAGTTAAAATTAAATAATATAGGAGTGAAAAAATGTAGAGCGAGGGCGGGTTGCGGGTGAGTAGTCTGAGAGAGATGTGCGAAGGGCGAGGTAAAACAAGGGGGGAATAATCGAGGCTATTTAAAGAGTGAGAAGAATAATTTAGAAGTAAAAACAGGAGGGAAGAATTATTAGAGTGCATATATATATATGTTATAATTTCGTTGATTATAACATGTATGGTATAACCAGTTACACTTTTACATATTATAATTTTTTCCGAAAATAAAAAAACAAACAGTGTATATTCTTATTTATCAACGTTTCTGCAAAACCATTTATTCACACTATCACATAAGTGTAAAGCCTAAGAATTTATATTAATTTTCTAATTAGCATTTAGATTTTAGCAATTACAATTCATATAACATGCAATGGATATATCCGCGGTGTAATTGTGTAAATTAATACTTTCTAAAAGGCGTTTACATATGGATAAACATCGGTATTATTTTCTGAGCTTCATTATAATGTTAATTTTTTAAATTAAGTATAACATATATTTTATAATCTACCGACTTATCATATATTGATACCTATTTGACATAACCAGTTAATTATTGAGCTTCTTTCTATCAGTATTATGTAATATATCCTAGGTGAATAATTACATCTAATTTCTGAAAATCTATTTGTTTATTAATTACTTTCCTGCAGATATCAGGAATGTATTTTGTTCTATAGCGTAAACTACATATATATATATATATATATATATATATATATATATATATATATATATATATATATATATATATATATAAGAATAATATTTTGGAGGCGATAACAATGCGTTGTTGGAGTAACACATATACGACACGTAGAATCGTAAAAACAAAGTGACAATATTGGAGAGTCAATAATTTTCAAACAAATTTTTTTATTTACCAGTGTATCGTTGACCGTGGTGTTAGGTTGGAGTGTGTCCTTTTATTATTATTATGTTTTTACGATTCCACGTGTCGTATATGTGTCACTCCAACAACGCATTGTTATCGCTTCCAAAATATTATTCTTACACTATACACAATGTTCCAAGCAAACTACAACATCCTTCTCATATATATATGTATATGTATATATATATATAT
>OY744536.1:51444865-51577365 GCA_963556195.1 Sepiola atlantica | reverse complement strand
GTCTATCAATATGTAGCTGAATGTTTGTATAAATGCAACTTGTATTATATATATATATGTGTGTGTGTGTATATATATAATTGTATATATGTATGTATGTATGTATATATATATATATATATATATATATATGTATATATATTTATTAGGTTCATTCATTGTTGTAGATTGTCGTACTGTTTATCGCTCGCCGCAATTGAAATAAATATACCTTAATTTCTCTGTATAAATTGACAATTTTCTCATGGCTGACAGGATAGAGCGAAAGCGTTCAGGATTCTATTGCGAATCTGTGAACTGTGTTCATGTCTCGTGAGAGTCGGAAATTATCACTTTCCTACACTGGTGAGAGCACAAGCTGAAAACGACGTCGTATGTAGGTCAATATAGTTTAATATATATTCATGAATGTTATTATAAATGCTCATTTAAGAAAATGAAAGTTGAGCAAAAGTTAGGAGATATTAAACGTAGACATAAACTTAAGCTATAAAGCAAGACTTCGATTAGGTTCAGTGAGTCCTATAGATTGTCCTGATGTTTTCTGCCCGACGCAATTAGCATACATATAACTTAATTTCTCCGTATTACGCGACACTTTCCTATGGCCGAGAGGTTAGAGAAAACGTGTGCGGAGTCAAAGGTGACTCTGTGTACCTGGTTCGTGTCTCGTTACTGTCACATATTATCACTCTCCTGCACTGATGAGAGCCTTCGAAACGAGGTCGTCTGTATGTAAATATAATTTAATATTTGTTAATGAATCTTATTATAAAAGTCCTTTTAATAAAATTAAAGTGATCACAGTTGGGAGATATTTTAAAATAGACGTTAACTAAAGTCACAAAGCGAGGTTAATTGAGTCATATAGATTGTATTGATGTTCATTGTTCGCTGCATACAGTCGGAAATTATCACTTCCATGCACTGATTATAGCATAAGCTCGAAACTACCTCGTCTGTAAGTAGAAATAATTTAATATTTATTCAGGAATATTATTATCATTAAATATATATATAGAGAGAGAGATGACCACAGAAGCTGAAGAGAGCCGGATGGCTAAGACTTTCCGAGCTTGAAACCGACGGTACGAATGTTGTACTATTTTTTCTGTCACAATATATATATATATATATATATATATATATATATATATATATATACAGAATGAGGAAAGTCGTAGCCAGCAGCCTACAATTCTGTTTTTTAAACAATTTGCTTTTAAAGAAATCAACAAGTTATCAATCAATAAAAATGATATAAATACTCACATATTTTTCACTTTTATTTTTACATGTATATACATATATATGCATATATATATATATATATATATATATATATATATATATATATATATATATATATATGTATATATATATATATATATATATATAATTTAGTAAATGTTCCGAATTACAAAAGCTTGTGAATTCAAACAATGGTGTCTTCCCATTTTAAAAAGTACATATTATTGATCAACAATTCAATAGACTTCGTCGATTAATTTCATACTAGCTAAACAATGAAGCTAAACAATGAAGCTAAA
Organism: Sepiola atlantica; assembly: GCA_963556195.1. Lineage (NCBI taxonomy): Eukaryota > Metazoa > Mollusca > Cephalopoda > Sepiida > Sepiolidae > Sepiola > Sepiola atlantica. Next base: position 51,575,815 of record OY744536.1, on the reverse strand, counting down.
CAATGAAGCTAAACAATCTAACAAACATTTAACATTGTTCTCTTTAGTTAACTTATTTGTCACTTATTTGCACAGAACAGCAAGAATTATTATGTAGGTACATGTACAAACCATGATCTAACTTTTTAAAATAATATCCAATGTTAGTTCTATTAATGTCAATAATACGCCCCAAGAAACACATATCAAAAAGAAAATTAGTTTAATTTTCGGAACACCTACTATCATGTTTCGCTTATTCCTAAATCTCTTTTTTTTCTATTCCTTTAATACTTGTTATTTCTTAACACATTACAAAGCTTTGTCATGCCGTTTTCAATTTCTGTTTTCGTCCGATATAAACGTATTAATTATCTACATCCTGTTTCAAAGTAACCCATGTTTTGTTTTGTTTGGTTTTGTTATTATTAGTAGTATTAATATTATTATTCGTAGTAGTAGTAGTAGAAGTAGTAGTAGTAGTAGTAGTAGTAGTAGTAGTAGTAATCAGTATAATCATTATTATTTTGATTTAAGCTTAGTTAGTGTTAGGTATGATCTAGTACACTAATTTGTGTGTCAATGTAAAGAATGTGTATATATATATATATATATATATATATATATATATATATATATATATATATATATATGAAGAGTTCGAATGCAAAACGCGATTAACGCCATTTTCAAAAATAACGAAACTGTCTCTACAAAAAGTGTTACGGATCAACACTCGACGACACCCCAAAACTATGTGCTACATTATATGATACCTAATAATTTCTTTTTGATTTCAAATAAAACCAGTTATTATTCGGAGTCTTGATTTAATATGTTCGTGGTTTTATTGTTTAAGGTCTCAATTGAAATGAATTGGATTTATCGCGTTTAGCGTTCGAACTCTTAATATATATATATATATATATATATATATATATATATATATATCGACACACAGGTGTTTTGTAGTCTCTAGTACACATCGGTGTGGAAATACTTAGGGAAACACTAAACTGGAACTCCGGTGTCGCCTATTATTGACTGATCTACGAAACTGCTTGTTGAAGTGGGATTAATTATACTTTTCGTTATATTCATGTATTACTATATTTGTACGATAATGAAAAACAATGATATTAAATATATAAATATATATATATGTATATATATATACATATATATATATATGCATACATATACATACATATATATATATATATATGTATATATATATATACATCTATATATATTATATATATATATATATATATATATATATATATATATATATATACACATATTGGCTACATATATGCAGATAAGTGTTGGCTTCTTACTTCATTACTGTCGGTCTGGGTCGAGAAAAAATGTCTTCACATATGTAGCCAATATATTTATATATAAAAAGAGTTATACTTAAATCTAGTTCGACTTGTTACTTAGCACAATTGCACATTAGGTTTCACGAGATCACTGTACAATATCGTAGGAGTAACTTTTTCGATATATATATATATATATATATATATATATATATATATATGAAGAGATATAGAGAGAAAAAGACAGATAGATAGATAGATAGATAGATAGATAGATAGATAGATAGATAGATAGATAGTTAGATTGACAGACAAATCACTTGAAGAACTGTTGTGCAGCTCAACAGTGTTTTGGGAATGACAATATTTTTAGTTACACTTAGGCTGATCACTTAGCGTAAAGCATGATGCATAGTAAAAGAATAGAGCACTCTCAGCATTCGATAGTGTAAATATAAGCATTTGTCAGACACCATGATGTCCCTTTACTTTCGGGGAGAGCCTAATAGTGTAGATATAAACTTCAAGAAAAATCAAGACACACTGAAGAGTAGTGATACGTCGAAACAGCTTTCTATGGCCGACTGTCTATGTATACAATTCTAATTACAACTGTTGGCTGTTTTCACGTGGGAGACGCATTTATTTGCTAATAAGTATCACATCGTTTTCCGTTTGGATCAACGTCAAACACCATTGTGTGTGTTAACGACTGCAGCGTTTTCGTTTCTGCCATCGTTTTTCTGAAGCAAACACACAAACAGATGTGGACTCGGCGACTGAATGTGGCCTTCCCGCAGAGTGCGTTTCTGTGCTTGCGTGTTCGTTGCTACATTTCGTTCTAACATTTCTAAATTGCAGATACGTTTTGATCGAACTCGGAAATCTTTAGGTCGAACTCGGGAATCTGTACAGAAATTCGAACAGAATCCTCTATTAAACACATATAGGTAGATCAACGGAGTAAGTGTTAAGTTATAATCAGTTCTAAGTGAAAGTCTTCAAGATGTTGAAGGTTCAATCCGCAGTACAGCTGAGTATATGAAGAATCAATGGAGGCGCGAGAGCGCTCTATCCCTTAATAGAGTCACGAATGCCCTATGCTGGAAATCTCATTTCTTTGATCAATCATAACTCAAAAACCAATAAACCAAATTAGTTAAAACTAAGCGCAACATTTTTATCGGATCGGTTCTATAAGTGTGTAGTGTTTCAGGTTCATTAGTCAAGGCAACCCAGAGATCCAGAAAGTTCAATCATGAAATTATGTTAGCTGTGTGTACGTACGTACGTACGTACGTACGTACGTATGTGCCACCCTGTATCTCATCAACTATTTGATGGATTCAGCTGATTTTTTGGCAGAGATAGAGATTCTAGGGTCTAGTTGATGGCATTTTAATTTCAGTTTACCATATACTTTAATTTTCCAGAAAATTCCAAAAAACCTTATGAGAAGGTATTGTATTGATGCATAGCCTTTTCAAAAGTAGTGGCATTCCATGAAAAATGCCAGTATACTGAAATCATATGCCCTTAATAGGGTTAAGATGAAAATTCATATACACTAAATGTACAAAAGCAAGGAAATTCCCAAATGTTTACACTTTTATTGCCATTAAGGGTATGACTACATATCAACCACACCATTTAATTATCAGATCACTGCAGTAAAAATCTCTATGCATGAGTGTGTGAGGTGCGCTGAAGAAAAATTCCTACCAGTAAAATACATAGCCCTGTTGTGGTCGTATACCCTTAATGACAATAAAAGTGTAAAAATTTGGGAATTTCCTTGCTTTTGTACATTTAGTGTATATGAATGTTCATCTTAACCCTATTATGGGCATATGATTTCAGTATACTGGCATTTATCATGGAATATAAGGGATTAGATAAGACTCCTATTCTGTCATGGCTGACAGAACAAGAGTAATCCACCCTCTTGTGTTAAATTCCGTAAACATCATCCGTACAGATTCTCGAGTTCAACAAGATGCACCGGATGAAGCCAAGAGGTTACCGCGGCAGAAACGTGAGAATAATACCCAATATGAGAACAGTTGTCCGAATAATCCAAATATTCCAAATTATCAATCCTCATCTCAAAATAATTTCTGTTGTGTTATTATTTTTCACGTCATAATGACTAAAATTAGCTGATTTAAAAAACAGTACATTGTTTTTTCTACTATTTTTTTCTTTCTTTAAACTCTACGATTAAAAGAAAACACATTTATACTGTTTCACTTTAGTGATAATGTGGAGGAACGTATTCTACTTTGTTTTGGTGATGTATATTAAAGTCTTACAGTATCCATCTTCTATGTTGTGCATTGGATTTTAAATAGACGAAGATGTATTTATTTAGTAGTAACAACCTTTGAAATAAAAATAAAGTAAATCAAAGATTGGCGGTTCAAAGTGTCTGAGAACGGTCTGGGTCAAAAGAAGATAGTTAGTCTGTAAGAATAACTTGAATACATGTGTTCCTTTCGGCTGTCGTCTGTTGTGTTTATGTGTGTGTAAATCGGATTGGCATTGTAGAGGTGTGTGTATATTAGAGTGACTGTTTTGTTAGTGAGAGAATGTATGTACGAACTTGTGTGCGAGAGAGTTCAGTAAGCAGTTTGTATATGCTGCCGCTGTGTTTCGTGGTTCGTGAAAGTCTCTCATCATGTGTGTGCTACTTGGTGAGGGTAATATACCTCGGCTGGACTGTGGTGTACGTACGTATGTTATCTCTAGGAGAAGAACAGAAAACATGATGAGATACCCAATGTTTGGGGTTTCATATTATGCGTGACATTTTTTAACTAAATAGTTCTGTAGTTGTGATTGGTTGAAAGACATGCTTATTTCTGGTTTTGTCTAATCGGATATCAATGTGTAAAAACAACATTCCCTGCCGCTGCTTCTTAAAACAACAGTACAGTCCCATTGATTTATTTTGGTATTTTATTATCTATCCATTGTTCTTATGTACTTGTCTCCCTACGAGAGTAGAGTTAGACACAGAATCTGTTTTTATGTAGGGAAAGTTTAGCTCTCTAAAAAGGTTCACTCCGGATTGGAACACATTTTTTTAAAAATCGCTTCAGTCTAGATGGATTTTTCCTTCACTCACCGAGGTCATAAACGATGAAATGTAGCCTCAGAACAGATACTACACTTCTGTACTAGACAGAGCGGCAGGTTGTTCTATTGTTTATCGTAAATATTTGGAAATAAAAGCTAAATTAGTTTCGTTATTTAAAACAAAATGCAAAATTATAGTTTTAAGAGTATACACCGATCAGAATATAAACTATAAGCCTATATTTTATTTTAACTATCTTCTGAACATTTGACTAATTGAGTAACGATATTCTTTTTATGGACAAATAAATTACGAAAGAAAGAAAATTGTGTAAAATCGTGTTTTATTCTTGCCATTTTATGTGAATTTTATATTTTTAAAAAGCATACGATAAAATAATAACTTTTTAAACATTCTATAAAATGATAACATTTTTAAAAACATAACCACGGAACTGCTTCCTTGCAGACTAAAACATTGTATTTTCTAAATACAATATCAAAAAGTACTTCATAAGTAATTAGATGTTATTCCTTCCATTTTTCGCCATCAACCATCACATAATATTCGTCATCATTCAACTGACAATCCATCTATTTCATTAACCATTATCCTTGAATGGCTTTTGACTCTGATAAATGGGGACTAATACGCAAAGAAAATAACAGTACAAAAACAATATTGTTTTTATCAAGAATATAGTTTTGAAACATGAAACATTAGTTTAGCAATGTTTAAATGTTTCTATTTTATGTGAATTGTATAAATATTCTATAAAATAATAACAATTTTTTAACATTCTATGAAAAATAAATGTGTTAAACATTTTATAAAATCCGTACACATGTGTAAGATACTCTCATCTATGAGTTGTCAGCGTGAGTATCCTGTTGCTATTCTATTTTAAGATAAGGCAGTTACCAACAAGTTTTAAACCTATGGTAAGACTAATGGCGTTCATAGAGTTACTTTTATTATAATCCACACAATGTCTACCTGCCCGCCATTCCATATCTGATTCCAACCCAACATCAAAAATCAAAAACTTTTAATCTGTGGAACACATTATCTGCAGACAAAAGCATAGTAATCCTCAAAATAGATACTGTCGCACAATGTCTTCAAATTTGCTTTTTTACTTGCCTCCCCATGATGGCAAAATATGGCACAAGGTCGGGTTTTAATGTGTGGAACTCCAGCTCACAGAAACGGACACTCTAGATTGGAACACAAATTAAAGTTGCTTCAGTCTAAAAATACTTCTCACTCACTAATTGAGGACAGAATAGACTATATATATATATATATATATATATATATATATATATATATATATATGTATATATATATATATACATTTTACAGATGATGGAAAGACATTTTGTGTGAATAACATATTGGTTAGAAAATTTAAATGTTAAGAATGTGTAGAATCCTCGAAGTTTGTACGTCTATATTTGTTTTCTGTCACTGTACATTTGCGGGTGACAGAATATGTGGTATGGAGGCTGTGTAGACATTACGCTTATGCCATTTTTGTGTGTGAATATGCATAAACTGTGTGAGATAGTTGAGTAGTTGAGTTAAAGTGCAATGTACTGAGCGTGATTTCGTGGTAGAGAACCGTTTGTATCTGACTCTCTCGCCTTCTATCTCTGCGTCTTAAATTTTGCAATTCTGTAATTTCATGCCTGGCGACCGGACCAAATTGTGAATACACTTTAAGGCGCAAGAATTATTCCGGGCACAAATAGTGACTTAAGCATGCGGACGTAATGGTAAACACATCATATGACCGTTATATAATTGCTTTTACTGTGTTTTAGGGACGTACATGTTTTCCCTAATGCAGTTGCTCAATTAATATATACGGTTGGGAAACATATCGGTCCTATAAACCTAACATTGCTCAAAGTTAAATTAATCACTGGAAACTTATCTTAAACTTATGTTATACAATAAATCCTTTAAAATATGCATTGTATTTCAGCATTCGACAATTAAAAAAGGCGATGTATATATATACTAAAATAGATACACGCAGCTCACATTCTAATTTGCAAAAGTGGAATTTCAAAGTAAGAAAATACAAATAAAAAAAGTTCTAATCATTATTTTATTTAAAATACAGTTTTTTCTTAAGGTTTAATTTAGCTTTTATTATTTTAATGTGGCTTTTTTAAATTTGAATTCGCACATTTAAGTTAGGCTTTTTTAATTTGCAGTTGGTCAATGTTTACTTTTCTTCATTTGAACTTCAGCTGTATTAAGATTTGAGCTTTTTAATTTAAATTTCTACTCATAAAATTTTGTATTCGGATTTTTTAATTTGAGGATTAGCATTTTAAATTTGAAGTTTACACTTTTCGTTTGAAGTATAACGATATTAATGTGAAGTTCAACGTAGTAAATTTACGGGTAAAATATATATTACAGCTAAGTACTGCTCATAGTTATTTGTAAATGTTTATCAAAATGATGTGTTCCTTAAAACGCCAAATGTTAATAAAAAAAGTATTATTTATCTTTACTTTCCGATCACAAATGAACAATATTACATGAGTTTGGCGCCTTAAATATAAATGCGAACCAGAAATTACTTATTATTTGTCATTCTAACGGCTTTAAACTCACAAACTGATAGATTTATTTTGCTATGAGTATATTATATTATCGGTTCTGATTCAAAACTTAATATTTTCTTTCCTGGGATTGTAAAGGAGAACACTTCTTAGACTGAGGTAAGTGTGATTTTTGTCCTAATCTAGAGAATTCCTTATTTAGAGAGTGGAATGTTCCGAACATTAAAACTAGGTATGGTGTCTAACTTTACGCTTCTGGATAGGCAAGTAAATAGGGATTATAAATAGGGGCTATCGACTACCGTTGCTAACCTTATTATTGTTGCATATTGTAACATATGTAGGTTGGTATACCAGCCAGTAGCCGTTCTTTCTCAAAGTGTCTAACCTTATTGTTTCAGCACTGTCTGCTATTATTTATCCTTCTGTTACATTGCTGCGGTGTTACATCCCTTTGTTTGTTTTATAGGTACTTCCACGGAATGTGCTATAATGAACGTAGTACACGCAAATAAACTAAAACAAATATCCTAGACTCGCCAGACTGGCAGGAAAGTCCCACTTTCCACTGCAGAGGTAGATAGATGCGGGAAGATATTCAACTCTAATTGCTACTTTCCTAGGGCCGCTTTTCCGTGTAATCCTCTCACTTCACCATATTTCCAGACGGTACCAACATGCAGAAATATAAATGTATTGTGAACAAACAACTTGCTACATAATTCTACAACCAGATTGCCCATCTATACATCTGGTTCTTGTATCTGTTTCTCCTTACGCTATTTAGTGAAACAAATTTAAAAAAAACAATTTGGAAGGGCAGGATATATTAACGAACTTAAACATTTTTATCTATTGTTAAAGGATATAAAAAAAATGCCGGAGTGTGTTCACTATCTAAATTACAAAATCAAGTTTTAGTCTTTAAACTATTGACTATGGTTTGAATGAACTGTTCAAGGCAAACGACAAATATAGTTATTTAGTACTTCTGAGACAACGGAACACATTAAGTTCGGCACGCGCCATTTTTGTATCAAACAACTCAATAATAGATAGCATAGATCGACACATTTATATGTGTACGCGTGTGAGTGTGTGAAACAGACAGATGTCGAAAAGAAAGCGACGTGTTCGTGTGTCCGAATATCCAATTCCAATAAATCGAAAAAGTGGAGGTGCACACGCAATAATGGTTTGCAACGGAGACCAGGAGAGGCAGACAGTGTGCATCTAATTACCGTCCTGTATGATGCGTTATAAAGTCATCAGTTGACACCCTGCCCGATTAATGTCCGACAAAGTTACCTCGAGACAAGTTAGACTCATTCAAAACCTTGTTACTGTGTAGACAACAAAATAAGAAAAACAGAAAATTTTACTCTGAGAAAATCAGCAGGTTTAAACGTTGGCATTGTTAGTGTAAGCCAAATTATATATATATATATATATATATATATATATATATATATATATATATATATATATATATATATATATATATATATATATATATATATATATATATATATATATATATATATATATATATATATATATATATATATATATATATATATATATATATATATATATATATATATATATATATATATATATATATATATATATATATATATATATATATATATATATAAAGTGTTAAAATTATCACAATTTATTCGCTATTTAAAATTGGCCGTCTGGTTAAGGCGTCGGATTTGAGTTGCAAAATACTTGTAATCCGGGGTTTCGAATCGCATGACCAGTAGTGAATAGTCATGCTGATGAGTCCTGATTATTAAAAAATGACGAAACGTATACGTACATAGATAATAAACAACAACAAATATTTCTTATTATTTGTCGCTTTTCGAAAAAGTAGAGCACTGTAAGTGTAGTACTAACACAGCATGACGTCACTAATGGGTGACAGTTATACACATCAAATAAAATAAAAAGTAAAAAAAAACAAAAAGGAAATAAACATTAAAAAGAGAAAAGTCTGGTGTGTGAATGGCAACACCAACAAATAATCAGGGAGTTTTAATTACTTTTTAATTAATCAATCACCTGTATTGATAAATATTCACAGATTATAATTGTTTAATTATGTAATTAAAGTTGGGCTAGATATAAAAATAACGAATCTACATTCTTAGGTAAAGTAAAATATATTAGATTCTGTCTAATTTGACAGTTAATCTAATAAGTCACTAATTACAGTACCCTTACTATCTTAAAATACTTTTACCTAATTTTGTCTACTTTTCATAGTGAAAACTATCTTAATTTTTAAAAATAATTTACTTTTATATTTTGCTTTTTTTTACTGTTGCCTCTTAAGATGTTGAATTGCACTGTATCATAAAAAAGCGTTGACAGTCATACAAAGTGCAATTATAATATAACCTGCATTATTTTATCACAATTTATTAAAAAAAAACTAATTTGAGTGAAAATGTGCTAACATAAATTAATACACTATTACTATTAATACATTTTAAATTAAAAATTATGAAAATAAAATATTTATAAAAAATAGCAAATTTAATTTTTAAAAGATTAATTTGTATATCTACACCAAATAAATCATTAAGTATACAGTAGTCAATACTCCCTATAAGTCACTCATTTTTTTTCAGCCCCTTCAAGTGATATTTTTTAACTATTAACTCTATAATTATTTATGTTTAGTTGTATAAACTATTTTTTAATATTTTATCAACCATACTATACATGAATGCCACTACTTTTCCAATAACTCTAAGTGCATGGGTGTTGCTAGTTGAACTTAGGGTTACTTGTAATTTATTGTGTACCTGCATTTAATTAAGGAAACATCAATAGAAACTAATGGGTCGCCTATTTTAGATTTTGAACAGTCTCCGAAGGAGTGGATTTCGACGAAATATTAAATTGAAATTAGAAAACTATGAAAAACTTTCAGAAGTTTAAAACTATGCAGGTCATAAGAAAAGGAAATGTTATTGTGTAGATATATGCTTAATAATAAACTAACACCAGAAAATTACTAGCCCCTGCCATTGTTTTCATGTTTTTTTATTTCTTATACAAATATGAATAAAACTGGTACACAAACAGGGTAAGTAGCTTTTTTCAAAGAAACAATTGTCACATTAATTTTTTATATTTATTATAAAATAGGTACACAAACATGTGTTGTAACATGAAAAAAAAGGTAGAAAACACAATCTGCCGCTAACAATTTTGTCGATTAAAAATGTTTTCAGAATAATGCCTACATTTACTTCAATCTGAAGTATTTACGTGACTAAAATAGGATTTGACGAAGCGATTCTTTATTTGCTTATAAACGAAAGAAACACATAGTATTCCTTAGATGTAATTGAATATGGGTATTTTCATGTCCATTCATAACGAAATATCCGTGAATGTATGCTCTTGTCGCGAATGTAATTGTTCAAAAATGAAAAATTAAATTCGCTCGAATTGCTAGATTGCAGTTGTGGTAAGTCTTTAAGGGGTTAAACTATGACGGTGTGCTGGTTAAGATTTACTGTAAATGCAATTTAATAAATGGTATTTCAGTCCTCAGAAATATTTTGAATGCTTACACGTAATCGCCTATATAAGCAAAATATTTAGTTTTACGAAAATAAATTCTCCGAACTCGGAAAACACCGATAACATTAATATCCCCTAGCAATAATGCTGGATGTTCAACTGGTCTAAATATCGTTTTGAGTATAAAAATATGTATTGCTTACTTTTTAGGAGTCTTACTTTAATTGATTAAAATTATCTCTTTCAATGTTTTAATATCAGTCATGAAGTAGTTGAGACTCACAAAACTAAAAGGACGTTGAAACATTACTCGGATATTTTGACATTTACATGATTAGTATCTCATGTGCGAGCGTGAAAAATGATAAAGTCATTATGTGCGTGGATCAGAAAAGGAAAGACACTTTTCTATTTAGTGTTTTCTGTAATGAAAGACGAAATAATTAGAATAAGTATTCGAACGGAGTACATGTACATTAGGTGTAAATGGTCAATTAAAAACATGGAAATATACTTTACGATGTTTTGATTATCGCCGCCATGTTGTTCAAATAGATTATGATTTTTTGTGTGTTCGGTGTTAACTATATCTGTGTATCGTAATCAGTGGCGGCTCGTGTATAGTAACTGTAGAACTGCATCACCCCTAAGTTATTCCTGCTCAATATTATTGATTAATCTAAGAAAAATAATACAGCTTTTTTTTAATCTAATCCTTCTTTTTTACTTGTACATTATACAATCCTTAAGTTTAATATCGGTAGCCATCTTCAAATTTATAGAAAAATAAAAAAAAGCCGTGCATGGAGCTGTGAGATTCACATTTGGTGTTTACTTCTTGTGCGCATGCGCCAGTCAGGCAAGCGACACAACGGCAGCAGGGAACTGTCGCCCCCAACAGCATAGAGTCTCCTTTTCTTGGTATGCTGTTAGAATGCCGTAGTCCAGTCAAATGTGACTGAACCTAAAACACATTGCTAACAAAGGTTTTAACTTAGATATTGGGCATGAATAACCTCTCTTTCAGATAAACAAGTTTACCAAAATTAGCCTTGCTGAAACGAGTCGAAGGGTGCCATCTTTAAAATCGAACTTAGCAATATTAAAATTTCGAGACATAAAATTCCTGACATTTCCTGACAAGTATATCCATTATTCCTGACAATTACTGACGAGAATAAACGTTTTTCCTGACAAAAGAAGTTTATAAAATTAGAAATAAACAATATTGTTTGACGTGTTCCTGGTGTTTTAAATTGTAATGATAGGAAGCTATATGCTTAATAATAAACTAACACCAGAAAATGACTAGCCCTGCCATTGTTGTTATGTTTTTTTTTATTTCTTATACAAATATGAATATAGAAGGTACAAAAACAGAGTAATTAGCCTTTTTCAAAGCAACAATTGTCACATTCATTCCTGATATTTCATACAAAAGGTACAAAATAAGTACAATTTACAATAAAGGAATGGTCAGTTGATCGAGGGCTGGGGCAAGGCTCTTGCATAACCACCACAGAAATAGTTCATGAACGGACCAACAAGTGACAAATTTCCCCCCCCCCCCTTTATTTTCGCATTCAATAGAAACTTACTACTTAAGTCAAGAATTCTGGGTAATTAAGCTTATCTTAGTATTGAGTGAAACGATTTATAAATAAATACTACACATCTTCCACAAAAACACCGAAGTATAACAATCTTAATAGTTTCTTGACCGGATGACTGAGTCTATTAAACTAGCTCTAAACTGTTGAACTTACAAGAGCTTCGTATCCAAATGACCTAAATAGACATCTGAAGGCTAATTGGTGTAACTTTAGAAAGTAAAAAAATTACCCTCAAGTGAATTAGACTATTTATAAATAAATTATAGAACTTATTAACTATTTTAAGAAATATTACTGAATTAAAATTTATATATGTCCGCACAACTTTTAAGATGTACTAGCTCTGAACGAAAAATTCAAAATGGCGTATTAGTCGGTTCCCGCACGTGTGAGTTTCGCTTTTTTCCATTATTTTTTGTTTGGTTTCACCCAAAAATGAACCACTGTATAGTGTAGGTTTTTTCAAGATACTTTAATCCAATAACTTTTTACTCTTTGTAAATTTTTCTGATGATTTTCTAATGTTGCAGAGATAATATTGAGATAAAAACGTTGTTTGGCACAAGACAAATGAAACGGACCGTAAAAAATATGTCTCACAAAAATGGAAATGTGAAAAAATAAAAATGATAAAATAAAACCATGGTTATAGGAATATAAATGTAACCTGACTTACATACATACACACACACACACACACACACACACACACACACACACATATATATATATATATATATATATATATATATATATATATATATATATTAATCAATTTGAATGTGTTGATAAAATAGTACTTACACACATATTTTTCAAAAGTGGTCAATGCAAAGTAGAGCTATATGAATAAAATGTATATACACCTTAAATCAACTTACGCTAATTAATGTGTGTGTTCTGTGCAAGGCGTTTATAAATCACGGTTGGCTGTTTTGACACTAACTACGTTTTACAAAAGATATTTTTGATATAGAGATTCAGATCAGCATAAAATATATCACGTTCTTTCTAAAGTTATAACTACTGAGGTAATTGCGGGATATGTTCTGTATGTGTGTGTATATATATATATATATATATATATATATATATATATATATGCGTACAGAAATATTCATGCGTATACGCGGATGGAAAAGAGGCGACTTAAATTATTATATTTGACGCGCATAAAAGACTTAAATCCCGACTATATCTAAGTAGTCACCACCTGGACAGAACATCGTTTTTATGCTAGTATGAATCTTTATAGTGATATTCTTTTTTGAAAATTTAGTTAGTGTCGAAGCAGCCAGTCCTAAATAAAGCACGCCTTGTACAGAAACCCACATTTATGTGCGTAGGTTTTTTTCATATATATATATATATATATATATATATATATATATATGCTAGCAGAACCCGCGATTTAGCGTAGCCCGATGGGGAATAAAATAATTATTGAACTCTAAAAAGTAACTTAAAAAACGTTTTTTTTCCCAAATTGAATTATTTTAGGTTTTAGAGTGGGGATCATTTTACTATATTAATTTAACTTAAAATAGGATGGAGGTATGTGTGTGCTAACTAAGCTCATGTTTTTATTTTAGTTTTTTTAAGGGGGGATTTTTGTTACCTAAAAATAAAGTACGGAAACATATTTAATCTTGTGGCATACATTTAGTGTGTGTTGATAAGGGGGAGGTTTACATTTTGTATGTTCTTTTAGGAATATGATTCCAGAAATTTGCAGTTGTGACGTAGGAAGTTCAGACTTTACGGAAAAAAAACGAATAAAGTTTCAATACTTCTACACAATACAAACCGAATAAATATAAAACTTATTTCAGGGTTAGGTAAGGGTCAGTTTAGAGTTAGGTTAGGGTTATTTTAGTGTGAGCTTATGGTTTACTTAGCGTTAGGTTAGGGTAAAAATAAAAATAAAACAGTTTGGTGCATATTGTGTAGATTGTTTGGTGAAGCTTGCCAAATCGCATCAAAATAGAATTTGAAGTATTTTAGGGGTAATACGGAAATGAGTCTCTTGTTTAATCTAAAACAACTCATGTTTAGGGTAAACCGGGGTTTTACTGGATCACTTTTTTTATGTCTGAAAACCTTCCCAAAACTGCATGCGTGAACCGGGAAATGTGTTCAAGGTCGCCAATGGGTTCTTAGCATTCAATCAAATAAATATAATGATTTGTAATATGTACCCCAATACAAAATCTCCCAAGTTTTATGAGGTACTTTGCGTGTGTTAAAATAATTAATACCGTAAAGAAGACTATTAAATAGTTTTTCATCAACACATTAGATGTAGTTAATTTACCCTTGCATCCATGTAATCTATTGGTAACACACAGGGGACACATAATCTTCACAGATGTCACATATCTACAAACTGATATCCCAAGGTCACAAATGTGAAACAAAGATAAAATAATGTCCTACAGTGTTTATTCATAAAACTTTCCATATAATGAATTGTTTTATCTTATTTTGAACGTTGTTCCTATAATGTTGAAATGTTAAAAAATACATAGTTTTTAATTTTTTTTTTAATGATATTTCCTTTGTAACTAAAAAGTAAGGTACTTCTGACATGTACGGACCATGCTATTCTTTAGATAGAATTTTCAAATGTTATTCAATTTTTACGGTATTTTTTGTTTATCAAGGTGTTAGGTGAATCACAGAATAGTGAACAAAGCACCCTCATAATGTTAAGAATGGCTTTCTAAATCATAATATTATTATTTCAGGACAGAACCAAAATAAATATGTTTACATTGACAAACCCTGTACGATGACTGTTTTTTTTCTCTATGTAAAAGTTTTTTTCTTAATTTTGAATGTTTGCTAGCGTTTTCGTCCACATATTCACGACGGTTTCATTCTGCATCTTCCGACGTTTTGTTTTTAGTTAGGGCGGATTTATGGCGAGTATATGTGGTTTGATGACCTCGCTACTCGGACTCATGATTAGTGGTAAACAAATTTGGTTGCCTGTTCTAAAAAGTTATAATAGTCCGGGCATGGAAGATTGTTTACGTTAACATAAAATATGAAATAACTTGTTAAAAA
Organism: Sepiola atlantica; assembly: GCA_963556195.1. Taxonomy (NCBI): domain Eukaryota; kingdom Metazoa; phylum Mollusca; class Cephalopoda; order Sepiida; family Sepiolidae; genus Sepiola; species Sepiola atlantica. Next base: position 51,560,619 of record OY744536.1, on the reverse strand, counting down.
AATAGCTAATAAAATATATTATATTAAAAGCATGAATAAAACATATTAAAAGGGTCGTTATTATCATAGATTTACACTATTAGATAACCCGCAAGAGAAAAAAAGATTCTACTTAAGTGATTACGTGTGACACCCCCGAAATACCTGGCGGAGAAAAAATAACATAGCACAAAGTTGTTTTAGAATTTGAATAGGTAGAGGAATCAGTTACATTTAATATAAAACGATCCGCCATTTCCAGGCCATTGTAGCATTTGGTTTACATTTTACTATTTGAGATGCATTATATACGTAATTTTTAGGGGAGCAACTTTTTAGGTGATCAGGTGTAGTTTTAAGGCATGAGAAATCGGACTTAAGGTTGGTGGTAAAAACTCAAAATTAGTTACTGCACTAATAAGTAAGAATGGCTCACAAATAGAGCATTATTTTATGTTAAATGCAAATATGAAGCTGGGTCTCATTTAAAATTTTAAAATAATTGCTGGTTTAGTTTTTTTCTTGTTTTCTTCTTTCCTAAAAAATGTACAATAATGTTACTCTATCGAAGTTACTGAGTAAAAACATATTTTTTAAACTTACGATGTATTGCGGGTAACTTATAAAAGATAAGAGAGCAGTAGATAGGAGGCAATTATATTCGCATATTCGTGGAATACTGAATATGTTTGTAGTAAGAATCAAATAGGTGTAAAGTGAAGAACCGAAGCTCAAGGGGCCGGACTGTATTTATATAGGTATGTTCTTATGTGTGATAAATAATAAGACTGATTTAATAAATAAGTCAAAGACAATCGTAGCTGTATATTGTCTCCAATGAAATATATGGCACGGTGTTTGATGGGGGAGTGTTAGTAGTGGTGGTGTATCTGTGAAAATTACTGCTACCTCCCTAAAGTATGTTGGTGTTCTGAGAGTAACTAAGGTAAGAGTTAATATAGGAAATTAAATAATTGGATAAAGCTGATTGCTGATTTCCGAAAATAACGCATCGGTCAGTGGCACGAAGCCCAATCAATTTCATTTGTATGTAGTGCCTATGTTTTGTGTTCTATAATGTTTGCTTGCATGAGGGAAAATCGAAACAACTTTATTATATATATATATATATATATATATATATATATATATATATATATATATATATATATATATATATATGCCGCATGGTTATATATTTAGGGTTATAAGAGTTGAGGTCCAACATCCTGACCCGGTGGTGTTTGCAGATCAGTTGTATAGCAACAATGATGAGACTTTAAAAAGTGAACCCAGCTTGTCTGTGGATATTAACAAAATAGAAATTATTACATTTATAATCGTAAGCCAACTTAAAAGGGAGGCAGTCGTTTGGGGGAAAAATAATTACCTTGTTTAAGCAGTAATGCAAAGGCTCCCTCTGTCGGTTGAACACTCTAGATACAATTGCAATAGTAGTGATTAAACGCAGTATTTATACTTGTTTATTAGAACAGCTGACCGATTGACCGAACTGTTATAAATATATTCAAACCGTGCGTTGTGCGTATCAGTTGCATAGCAATACCGATGAGCCTTCAAGATGTGAAGCCAGATTGTCTGTTGATATAACAATATTTAAGTACTAGATGTATAATTATAAGCCCTCTTAAAATGTCATGCACTTTGTTTTGGAAAATTAATTGTCTCATAGAAACCCTCTCTATATAATTCACATAGTACTTATTAAAAGCTGTAGTTTTACTATTTATTCGCACGGTTATACATGATCTTCAGAATTGTTTGATTTGCGGAGCAGTTGTATAGCAACACTAATTAGCCTTTAAAGTACGCAACAAGCTTGTTTATAAATAGAAACAATATTCAATTATAAAGTTTATAATATATATATATATATATATATATATATATATATATATATATATATATATATATATATATATATATAAGATATATTAATATTGCATACAACGTATGTTTTTAGAGATACATTTCATAATTTTAAGTGCGTGGGGTTAAAGCATAAAACGCTGCCATTCCTTTTTTATATTTTTTTATTATTATAAGTCAATATTTCAAACCGCCTGCGTTCTTCGTCGGGAATGACTAGAGTGATAAAGTAAAACGGAAATGAAGCTGTCCGTGTGCTAGATATTAATATTCTAAGAATTACACAATCATATGTTTATAGGTGACGAAGTAATGAAAATGTCGTCTAAGGATGTTTTTAATGTGCTTAGGGGCGGTTATTCAAAAATAAAATGAAGGGTGATTATTTAATTATTTACGCATAATAGTTAGATATCTGCGAGACTACTAGCGAACACCTCGTCATAGTTTTGAACAACTCTGTTCATCTTTATTTTGTAAATAAATACAATGACGATCTTATATTGTATATGAGATTAGGTTTTCTGTTAAGTTAGAGTAATTCTGTTTTTTTTAATTATATATACAGTGCAAAGGTTTTAATCCAGAATAAAAGAACACATACCACTGCAATACGCTAGCGCCTACTAAATAATTAAACGAATTTATTAAACACATACCGGTCAACTATTGCTTACAATCTTATGAATAACACCGAATGTGCTTCGGCTTACACTAGTGCGAATTTCTCTGTCATAAGTAGAGCACATTCACTATCCCATCTTAAAGGCCTGCAAACAATATATATCAAGTCATTAAAACTCTCCATGTGTAAACAAATGGAGTGGCTTCTAGAACTTCATATGATCAATTTGTGACCCCTCCCACTGTATTTTTAGCCCCAAACTAGCACTGGTTTTTATTTCATTTTTTAAAAAGTTTGAAATCGTAGTGCATGAATCATATCCACGTATTTACTCTGATGAGTGTAGACGAGAGCCGGGTCAATATATTTATGTAATGACAAATTTTACCTCTCTTTTTAAAAAACTTTTAAAATTTTATTCCAGAAACCCCACAAATGTCACAAACGTCTAAATAATTAGCTTATATATATATAATATATATATATATATATATATATATATATATATATATATATATATATATGTATATATATATATATATATATATATATATATATATATAAATTTATGTTATAGAATTTTATATGATAGCCGCCAGAAGATCACACTAATTAATAAAACGAGTAATATGTTTACGAGTAAGCTAATGCTCTAAATAGTGAAAGGTTAGTTTACTTGCTACGATTACAATGTAAACTAGTATTATCTGGCTCGTCGACATGCAATCGACAGGTAAACTCGCGACCCTTGTGTTGTGTGTGAACACTCAACAACACTAAAAAGCAAGAACTTCTTTAGTCTAGAGGAGCTCCAAGAAACCAAACATCATCCATACTGATGCATAGTAGAAAATGGACCTTGGGTGTACTTTCTGCAGCCTCGTTATTCTCGCTTCATGCCTACTTTGTATTTTATTTATCGCACTGCATAAGCGATGTTTCTAACAAAGGGGGAAACCGTGCTGTTTTCCGGTGTGTCTATTGTTTTGAGTGAACGACATGTGGAGAGACGTTGTGGTATTTTTCCATGTAACTAATAAACGTGTTGAAGGTAAATATTTCATCTGGTTGTAGTTCTCTGCTTGATAGTTCAACGACCTAACCTGGAGTCACTCTCAAGGAGGCTCTCTTATAAGCGCTGTATAATATTGGCGCTTCTGTATTACCATTCTCTGAATGGTGTTGTGATTAAGCAGTTGACTCCTGTAAGTCTTCTCAATATCGTATTAGTGTGAAGTGCTGCTTTTTCTTTCTTCAATCATTAACAGTTAGAGTTTTTTTTTACTCATTCTTCCCGTATTCTGCTTCCACACATTTTCATTAAGAAAATTTCGCAAAAACTTAATAAACGGAAATTCAGTTCTGCAACTCCTTGAGAAGATTCTCACTATCAAGATTATATTTTACAAACATTAGATGTCCGCATTCTAAACGTCCAGGGATTAAAACCATTTAATATGGGACCAAATTAACTACTTAATTGATTAATTAACTAATGTTAATATAAAGAATTTATTTAATTTAGAACAAACATATTTTTAAGTTACTTTAATTACTTCACAGCTTCCTTCATTTCTACGAAATACGTCTTAGTATATATATAGTCGAAACTCAGTGACCACATTTACAAATAGATAACATTCTGAAGGTCCGAATGAGAGAATCAAAGGCAGCTCTCGGTAGAAAATTATGCTACTAAAAATCAGGTATTTATGTGTAAAACATAAATGTGTTTGAAGCTTTAAACACTAGATTTTCCTTTCATATTTATAATGTAAAACATTTAGATTGTTATTTGTTATGCTTCAAAATGAGATATTTAAGTTTACAATGAGATTATACATTTCCTGCTGTGTCATTGTGTATCTGCCATAATTTATGTCGATAACTTCAATACGATTTCTGTTTATTCTAACATGATCTATATACAGGACTTACAAGACTGTCATAACCATAGACTTTGCGCTAATCACAAGGTGGTTATCCATGTTATAGATACCTCTCAATTACGGACTTGAGTTTTCTTTTACATGTTTCATTGTCGCTTTGTTCACTGTATTTTCATTTTCTTCCTTATCGTCACACGATGAATCGGTAATACATGGTGTAGTATTAACCCTGGGCGGACTATGCAGGCTTCCACCGAAAGATGGAAGTTTACATAGAATATCAAATTCACAAGCGATCCCCATATAATTCAGCCATGGGAAGAGGTTGTACAGGGCTTAGCATTCCTAAATGGTTACCAGGCTGGTACTCGACATTCTCTATGTTTCTAAACTTCGCTGATCTAGCGAGAACCGGTGTGCCAATGCGATTAGGCCGTATCAAGAGTTACTACCATATGGCGAATATATGTTTACTTTTCTACTAACATGCACATATATTGCGACTTGGTCAATGTAGAATAATCATGAACAGGGTGTGTAATATAGCGATGTAAACAGGTCTGAAAAAAACAAAATTAAATAAAACATTAAATAACATTGTCTAATAATAAGGAGACTAATACAGAAAACCACAATGCGCCTGATGCTTACATAAGCAAATGTAATTGATATGTATCTATGTATTCCTAGTTGAGAATCTTAAAAAGAAATTAAAACATGTTTGGCAATCAAGTCATTAATTTGTAGTATTGCAATGATTTGGACTATTATTCTCATCATGGTTGTTATTTTCACAAGGTTTTGGCTGATGTAATCTCTGGTCAAAAATTGTACACCCAGTAGTTGAGCTACGAACAGCATATTTTCGGATGAGTAATTATCATGTAAAATAAGAGGGATGTGTTTGAGTTTAGAATTTGAAACATGTAGTGATGTAACCGGATACACATTGAAATAACAGGATAACAGATAACTGCTAGGTGACTGTTTGCCAGGGGGGATATGCTCCTACTCGCTGTCTGATTATTTTATTTCACCAAAATAAGTGACGAATGGAGTTACTGAAATTGTACATGATTTTGCTTGTGAACTAACTGAAATTGTCGACACACTCACTCACGTAGTAATGATAACGAACATTATTCAAGCCTCATTAATCTTATTTTCTCTCTTCTCTGTCGTTGTAAATGTCTACTCTGTGACAATTTTAATAAATGTTCTTAATAAAAAAACATCACAAATGAAACTGGGTGTTAACATTCATTGGCAGAGTATATTTCTGTACATCATAACTATATACGCATAAAACAGTTAACTCCCTCCCCAATCAGGGGAGGCAACAATTATGTACCTCTTATCACCCCCTCTCTCTCTATCTCTCTATCTATTTATCTATCTCTTTCTCTGCCGGTTCAGTCGAAAGACAATTTTTTTCTCTCCCGATTCTCCAAGTCAGTTTTGCGGTGTCCTGCATTTGTGAAGGCAGTGCCGCAACACATGGCTCCTACGACGTATACTTGCAAACTCTAATTCGCATCTTAATATTATTACACAGTCGAGGATCGATCCAAGATTCTACTTAAACGTATTTTTAATAAGCTGTAAACTATAATAAAAAGACACATACTGAACATGAAAAACTTTCCATCACTAATTGTTTAAGTTTTCAAAATTTAAAATGCTCAATGCCAATATCATCATCGTAATTTTTTATTAGCGCACACCTCTTTACCATAGCAATATATATTTCATCGCTCTCAATAATTTCATGCTTTGGTCTCCTTCACGTATTAAAGCTTCTGCTTATACTGTTGGTCTGCCACTTACCAAAGACAAGAGCCATTCAATGATTAGAGTCAATAATATGGAAACATTGTCAGCCGAAAGATGGAGGAACTATCAATGGTATCAGCTCAGTTTGATTACTCATGAGGTGGTTTCTGAAACACTTCAGCTAGAATGTGTTCCAAATACAGGAAGCTCTAACAAAGAAGTTTTGCCAATGGTGTAGTTTAGTTTAGGCTGGGTATTTTTTATTGTGGCATAAACAATATCTGTGGGTTATTTAATGCCGAATAAAGTTGTCAAAAATAATTTTATATGTAGGATAATTATTTAGAATAAATTGCTCTTAGAATAGATTGCTTTCAGAATTCATTGTTTTCAGAATAGATTGCTTTCAGAATTCATTGCTCTTTGAAAGCATTGCCCTTTAGTAACCATTGCCTATTGAAAACATAATTCCTTGCAAACATCACTCATTGAATACGTTACTTCTTGAGAATACCCACACACGAAAAGACTTCGACAACCCCCTAAACAACATACCAATTGCATTTGTTTATGTGGTTTGGTTTGTTTTACGCCATATCAAGCCTCTATGTGTTATTTCATGCCGAAAATAGTTTTCAAATATAATTCGTTATGTAGGATAAGTGTTGATATTTCTAAAATATATTGCTCTTAGAATACATTCGTCGTGGAATATATTGTCTTAGTGTATATAGCCCTTAGAAAACATTGCTCCTAGAATACATTGCCTTTAGAATAAATTGCTCTCAGCATACATTGATTTAAGAATACATTGCTCTCAAAATACATATTTGCCAACATACATTGTTCTGAGCGTATGTTGATCTTAGAATACATTGGCCTTAAAAACATTGTCATAGAATACATTCTCTTCGAATGCAATGCTCATAGAAGGAACTTGCACAGTGAAAGTAGGAATATTACTCCGAAAATTGAATTTTAATGAGAGAGAAAATAATTACTCTAGAAAAAAACACTCCAAGAAAAGCATTACTCCCAGTAACAAACCTTACTTATTTGAAAACATCACTATTTGGCATTTGTAATCTGTTTTGTTCTCAACGTCATTAACGTTGAACAACTGCCTTCTAGTATCGATTTGGGGAGCAAAAATAAAATAATACGAAGGAGAAATAAAGTTTGATCTTTGGGACAATTCGATTGAAATAATACTTGGTGATAAACTGTTAGATACCAGAGCATAGCGTGACCAACCGATTGATTAATCTGGCTTCTACGACCTCCTCTCTAGCTAGAGTAAGGGCTGAAGTGGGCGAATGCCTAGGAACACAAGGACCCCGTCTTACACGGGTCCCCACCAACGACCAACAGGTGTCCCCTTTTTCGTAGGAGGGTGGTCTCCCTCTGCATAGTCGACGAATTCGTTGCCCCACTGACAGGGTTAGAGTGGGTGGGGTCAACAACCAGCTACGGATAACAAACACAAGACGTAAAGAGTAAGAAAAGAACAAGTGAAAAAAAAATGTTAAAACATAAAAGCATATGCATATGTCACCGTAATTGATTCTGTACTATTATTATACTCGGTTAGTGTTCAATAGAGCTAGAGAATGTTTAAATTTTATACGTTAAGTGTTCAAAACTAATTTACGCCGTTGCATTGCAGTTGATATAAACAGTTCTTGCTATGCCGAATCTTTCTCATCAAATCTCTTTTGGAATTCATAGATTATATCCATTGGTCTTGCTGCTACTTGTAAAGTCAGTTCTCTTTATCGCTCCAAACACTTTCTCACACCTGAGGCTTTTCTCTATGTCTACAAATCTACTATCAGACCATGTAGAGATTACTGTGCCCATATTTATGCTGGTGAATATTTGTCTCATTTGCGGGTTCTTGATCACGTGCCGAAACGGATCTGTAATTTGATTGACTGCACCTGTTCTACGTCTCTGTCACGTCTATCTCACATACGTGATGTTGCTAGTCTCAGTCTTTTCTAAAAATACTAGTATTGCATGTGAACTTCAGAATTGTCTGATCTATTTCCTTCTCCCTTTGTTCTCGTTTACTTCATTGGTCTTGTGGGTTTCACCAATTTGCTGTTTTGATACCTCATTGTAATACAGCTTTCTATTTCAGTAGATTTTTTACAATACTTGCGGACTTGTGGAACTTTTTTCCTGCTTACTGATTCCTCTTACCTATAGCATTGATCTTTTTCAAGATTAATGCCAATAGGCATTTACTGACTTTGAGATGACTATCTTTCGCTATTTTAGGTCCTTACATCAAATACCTTTATATCTTGTTTTGCGCGATTTTCATAAAAAATAATATAACTATTTAGATATAAAAGTCAGGATTCTTTAATATTTACGGATGCCCAATGTTCCTTGTGATATTTTACCATTTATCCTAAACATTTAGGCTAATAATATTAGTGGAGATAATACATATAACATCAAATATATTTTCCAAACTTTTTTCCAATCATCATTATAACTCCGTTTTGGAATCGCTATTCTAGCCAGTAAATGCAAATGTTTACATTGATTGGTATATTTACGCCATATCAATCCTGTTAGAAATACATATTGCTTCGTACTATTGTTAGCCTACATTTCTCTGCTGGGGTCCACGTTAGATAAGACGAAATAGGGAAACACTTGTTCTGCCTTTACGAATCTTCCTCACATTTCTTACAGCATCTTTCTCCCATAGGGGTATTTACTATTGAAGACTAAATAATACAAAATGAAGTTCTGTTGCTTGCTTTATTTTTTGTGGTTAATCTTCCCACACACTTCCATGTACTGAAACGGTTAGGGTGATGGTGGGGATCCATTTAGTGAGAGCTAGCAAAATATAAACTTCGTATGCTCTCGTGTTTTTTTATTATTATTATTTCGCAGTTATGCAATTGCTTGTTTCTTTTCGTATTTAACTGACACAGAAATTACTCGCTCAGTATTTAAAAGTTCTCAATATTGGTTAATATTGTACAGTATTCTCTATTAATTTCCAAAACATGATCTCAAACACTTTTTATCAGAATCGAATCACTCTTACTTACACAACGCTCGCATAGGTAATCTGGTAACAGTATTAGTTTTGTCTGATTGTAAGATAGATCGATAATTTCCGAGTCATTTGTGCGGAAACACAAACCCGATTGTAAACGAGTAATTGTAAACGAACAACTAAACCCGCTTCAAGTTTACTCGCATAGCTGGGAAAATTGCGAGTTATAACTTTCTACAAAATTCGTGCGTAATAAATAAACAGACCGGCGAGGATTTGATCTCTGCATAGCTGATTACATAGTTTTCGAAAGTATCCATTAGGCCGATCATAGGCTCATATATCTATAAAGCTTGGCAGATTAGCCAATTTCTTTTGTGAAGTTTCGCACATTAAACAGTGTCAGGAAATTTGTTTGTCTTTTATCTGGGGAATAACAAAGTTATTAGCAGGACAAATGATCCTCTTTATTGCAGAACTTTGTTATTGGATCGTTAGCTATGATAACAGCAATTATTAATCTCTTTCTCCTTTGTTCCTTACCGATTTTATTGCTGTCCGCTTCAGATGTGCAACGTTCAGCCATATGGATGACTGGCGACATGCAGGTAACGAAACAAACGCCTTTGTTTTGTTTGCCTCCCCCCTCCGCCCTCTTCTCCACATTGTGTTACAATTTACTTCTTCTTTTCTTTCATATCCCAGAAGATTAAATTAATTAAGAATAAGAAACGACGCCATTTTCTTTCTTAACAAACGTTCGGCGCAACCGAAGCAAAACGCGGGAAACACATTCAACGTCGCTAGTTTTAATTTATTGTGTAGTTTCTTTTCTTCTCTCCTTTGTGTTAGTTTCTTTCCATTCTTGTAAGCTATTCTTTCATTTATCTTATTTGTACACCTTGATATTTAAGGAGAACTTAATGTTCTCTATTTGTTATTCTCCCAAATTGGTTCATTAATTTCTTGCCTTCTGTTTGTTTATTTAATTATTTATGTGTTTAATTATTTATTTATTCATCTCCGGCTCTAGATTTAACACGTACACATTAATTTAAACGTGTTATCTTTGTAATCTTTTCAATAAAGTATTTATTTCCCTACAACCATTTATTCATGAAAATCATCAACAAACCATATATCAGTTGCATGGGAAATATTTGGAGAACATACAAAACAAGTAGAAGCATGAATAATGTTGCTTGGTAATGCTTTAACATAATATTACAGTGATCCATGGATAAAAGTTGCAAGATTACCCCTGTGTTTTCAGGCAGTAGTTGGCAATGACAATTGTGACGAAAAATGCGCTAGGTTGAATTTTGAAGTATGTGAACAATGTGTTGACGGAATTCAAATAAAATATTGTGATTTGCGGATCGATTGAAAAAGTAAACAAAAGTTTTTTTTGATTAGTTTAAAAATGTACGAAAAAAACAATTTGTAGATCTAATTTGGGAATATGAAAATGAGAGAAAGGATTTAGTTATAGAGGACGTCTTGCGTGCTTGCACAGAATTGTGATTCTTATATCGCTTGCAGTATATACCATACGAAATTTAGAAAGCATTGTGACATCTGATAAATTTAGCGATAAAAAATCCTTTTGTGTGTTTTCGAGTCGTAAGTTATAAACTAGTCTGCGGTAGAAACATGCTTCCAGAAGTGGTAAAATAATTACCCAACGGAAGGACGAGTTGTTACTTTAAGTTTTAATATAAGATAACTTCTTAATGAAGATGTTGGCTCGGTTACATATGATTATAGGGAAAATATCACTCGTTATAGACTTTCGTATGTTACAACCAGCAAAAGAAGCAAAGGGGCTGAATACGTTATACAAGAAATCACACCTAAAACAGGAAAACATGCACTTTGTAAGTGAAAAGGCAGATAAGCTCGTTACTATCGTCTTGTCTTCCTACGACGTCATAGTGAGACAGGTTGTCGTTTTTTTAATCTCGGGAAATACATAGCACACATACTTTTATCACTGTACACGTATTTTCCTTCTGCATATTAGTAAATAGAAGCTCTTTAAGCGATACGCCATGGACACATCACTACTCTATAAAACTGAAATAAAATCTGATAGAAGGGCCACCTGAGACCAAATACTTTAATCCTACCGCGAAAACCTGACCGGATCGTGCATTGTTGGTCTAAACCACAGGAAGAGGCAGATTTATAGTAAAGGATGGTTTATATAAATTATAATTTTATCTCATCTTTCTCTAAAGCTATCATAGTCTTATGATATTAATCAAAAGGTTACTATAGAATATATCATATAGATGCCATTTATATAATCAACGATAATACACACCTCCGTAAATATGTTAGATAGAACAAAATATAAAGATTGAGTGTGAACAACACTCCATTTTACTACTGGTTTAGTATTATAAGACTGGGCTAGTGTTCAAGAATTCAAATTACATGTCTCGAGAAAGCCCTGCAAAAACGGTTATATACCAGTTCATTCTCATTTCATTTTTATTGTAGTTTACGTGGTAAATATGATAGAAGATCATTTTGAATAAATGGGTTAAGAAAAATATATACTTGACTGCTAAATGTTTTGAGGCATGTTAAATGAAATTTAAACTCTCTATTTATAAAACTTGATCAGGAAATTTTAATTCACACAAAAGATTCTAAACTCAAACGTAAATAAATAACATACGTAACCAATATTATATAATACCTATAATATAAATGTAAACAGTACAGAAACAGATAATTGCTGTATTCTTTTATCATAACTTTATCCTTTCCTGGCAATATTGAAAATATATCACGTAAATCAAGACAGTGAAAAATGTTTCACACGTACAGTTCTCGTCCGTTAAGTGAAAGACGTCAGGCGATTGGAAGCTTTCGATCACAACTTTCTTCGTCGCATCTTCCGTTTCGGAAGCAGCATTTTCTTTTAAGCAACACTATGTTTCTGCTGCAAAATTAACTCCCTCCTACAAGTCATCATCACAAGACGGTTGCTCTTGCTGGGTCATGCCCCCGCCGTCAACTAGGAGAGTTTGTCTACGAAATAATTGTTCCAGCCCCTTCTACAGGGTTAGAAATAGTGATGTGATGGACAAAGAAATACCAGGCGTATGACGATTACCTGGAACACAGATTAGGCTCGCGTATCTACAGAATTGGCCGTTAGAACAGCGAGTGGCTAGAGATGACCCAGTCGTTGACTTCAAATCATCAGGCTTGGGCGGCCTTCGTGAAGAACGCAGTGGTATGGAAGGATCGAGACGGCTCAACCCACTTCGGATGAATTCTGTTACAAGTTCAAGTAAACCAATGAGTGAGCGCTAAATTATGAAGGCGGTTTAACACTGGCGCTGTACTTTCCAATGATTCTTCTATTTTTATAACATAATAGGTTAGCCATGATGATGAATATTATGTGTGTTTTTAGTAAGACTATATATATGAAATAGCACTTAAAATCAAAAGTGCATTGTCGTATTTTAATTATTTATTCAGAGCACTTAGATACCTTTTGTAGAAGCTTATCCTTCCGGGGTACCCTGGCCGAGTAAGGTTGTTTTACTGGGATCTCTTAAAAAAAATAAACCCATAACTTCAGTGATGTAAACTCTATTTTTACACACTTTTCATGAATGCAATATGTTTATCATTGCTTTGAATTATTTTAGAGTTTCGGTTTCTTACGAAAATTAAAGGGCGGAAAAGTTTCTTGACCTCATGTACCCGTAACAGCATGAGTATTCCGGTTGATAACGGATATACTAGTTATTCAATTATTCACCGATTCGTTTTTCCTGAATAGGGTTTGTCTAAGTTGAGGATCTGTCCTGAACAATAAGTCTGTGATCGTATCGGTCATTTTTGAGTAGTTGACGACCTAGCATCTGTGAAGCTGATGTATGGTTTTGTGAAGTTCTTGGAAGTTCATCTTCCCAGGATTTACATTTTCTGTTTGAGAAGGTGTTAGCTTACTGCTAATTGCCTGGGACGATCCTACCTGGTAATGTCGACGGAGCTGCTCAGCTAATGTTTTACGGTAAAGGTGCACATACTTCCAATGCGCTGGATTTTAAATTGGTATCTTGTGACCTTGGGTCGCATTTTTCCGCGGTGGGATATAGGTAAATATTTACTTATTTGTGTCTTTGTTTCTTCATTCAGCATTTCTCGATTGATTAATGCTTCTTCTTAAAACAATTGATCCATATTCATTTTCAATTAATATATTTTTTACCCGCTCGATTATGTATTATGAGGTGGCACGCACCGATGTGGTTCGGGGAGTAATGAGAATCATGTGTACTATTGCACCCATCTGTTAAGATCATGTTACCATCTTTTATATTTCTAAAGTAAGACAACGTCTTTGCTGTGCAAACGAAGAATACTACGCTATTATTGCGAACGAATATCCAACCATATTCTTCTTTTTTATGATATTTTTTTAACCCAAAACAAAGCCCATTGCCACAATGAATTAGGAGCAAGATTTATAGGGGGCATCCTAAGTTGGAAGTTCTGCAGCGACATGTTTGTTGACATTACATTTTAATTTCTACATGTCGGTACAGCCGGAGAAACAGTGAATAGGGAGGAAATTCCATAAGCAAGCAGTTCGAGTAAATAAGTGATCAGAGCAGAACTCTTTCCGGCATCTGGGAAATTCTACAGTAAATGGGGTGGGATTTTGCTCAGTATCGAGTTGGTCAGGAGTATTTTCGTTGACGATACAAAATTGTAGCAAGTTTGTCTAAGCAAAGTCCATAAAAGTACTTGTAAAACAAGCACAGCAATACAACATTGCGGCGATGGGACAGAGGTTGTAGCTTGGTATACAGTGCGGAACTTATTAAATTAAAGGTTTTTTCTCGACTCTGTCTAAGACGGATAGACTAGTGGTTGATGCACCAAACGAGATGTGTCCAAATTATTCAGTTCATTGCCGAATGGTTGCTTTGTAGAGAGTGGCAGATGAGAGTTTTCTAGTTCAGTAGAGGCAGTCGAATTTATTTGCAGCAGACTTGACAGCATCTTATTTGTATATGTTTTAAAATTATGTTACTTATGTTGTAAAAATCGAAATAAAAATATAATACCACAATGTGACTCCGCGTAAAATTCTCTCTGAGCAAAAAGTGTTTTGGATATTGATATCATTTTGGTTTCCAATCGAGCGATCCATTTAATCAATAATTATACACTAATTACACCAGACTGAAATGTACTGGTGTCGTCATATCCTTGACAAATTCAACCCTGTTAACAAAATGTTAATTTTTGAATTTATAACGTGCTCATCTCTATAACAGCTACACAAACAAAAAATAGCATTTCTTTATATATATATATATATATACCAGCTTTACCCATCAGCCGGCATTGCCCGGGAGAAATAAAAAAGAAAGAATTTAAATTTGCCAACATCCGACAGAACGTTCATAAGTCACACAGAACAATTTGATTATTTAAAATAACTGTCGGTTTGGAATTGTTGAGGAGTGAAAGGAGGAAGATAAAATGAAGAAAGAAAGCAAATGCGGTTGTAGGAGTCTTCCTGCCCATCCTATAGTACCGATATTTCCCCAGGATTTTTCTTTTTGATTAAACACCTTCTCTATCTATGATCACAGCCACTTTTACAAATAAAGGAGCCTACAGAGACCTATTAAACCAATTCCCCTTCGTTATATTTGTATATAAAATCCCTTTTTTGTAAGGAAAAAAGAAAAGAAATGAGTATGTCTCCTGAGCACTACTGAAACACACAAATATAATTAAGTAGACCAGCAAAGCACTAATAAACCATGTGTGTTCGAAGAAAAATGATCACATTCACAATCGTTAAAGTACTACATATAACATTGGCTTTTTTAAAAATTACTACATAATAACGTTGATGTTTAAAATAACTCAGCTAATAGTCCTCCGCCCTCCCTTGCAGGCAAAAGTTAAACAATGTGAAAAAAATGTGTGAGTAGACTAGGATCGAATCATTAACCTATCTGTATTGGATCTCCGACGATAACCTGACTACGAAAACGAGTAGAACATCTCTTGAAAAATCGGTCACCTAAACGAAGCCTGTAGCTGGCATGCGTTTTAATTTACCAGAAGGCAGCCAAATTCAGGGTGCACCCGTCACACGTTTTGGGGTATTTCTATACGATGAAATTGATGCTTCTTTCCAATTTTTCGATATTATGAGTGTAAAATGTGTAGGATTAAGTAAATGTCAACTTCATAAACTGTGTAGTATTTTGACGTATATTGACTTAATTCAGATATCGAGTCACTGAAGAAATTGTAGCCGCCATGTTGAATGAAGAAACACTGTAAGGAACTATGTTCGTGGATTGCTTCTCTAAAGACTGGAATGTATACATAATAGGTAAAAATAACGTAATCCGATACTCTCGAAGATCAGCGGGATTAGACGGAGTGTCAGTTAAATATGTGCGTATGTTTTTGTATCATGTATTAACTTAATAGCAGCCTAATACTAAATATTAACGGGCACGTTTTTGAAAAAAATACGCTTTTTATTAGTTTCCAGTGTAGATGTGGAGAGTGGTAGTATTAAAGGGTACGGGGAAAAGTGTTTTCTCCTACTTATATGGGGTATGCTTTTAGGAGAGTCTAACATGGTTGGTCAAAAGTAATATTTAGTGTTAGCTGGGGTAAACAATCACAAATTTACTGAAACACGCTCGGCTAAATAAGCGTAATATAGTGGTAAGTTTAGTAGCATGTGATGCATGTGGTTATTATCCTATTCTTGACAAAAGTACAGGGAGAAATTGTTATATATATATATATATATATATATATATATATATATATATATATATATATATAGGAATATTTCAAGTATGTTTTTCCTAGGCACGACAAAAACTGCCTCGAACACTTTTGGACAACGTGTTAACCCGACACACGCTACCACGAAATGCATCCTTCTCAGCTATTTCTACACTTTTATTTTGAATCTATATACAAATGCTTACCATTGTAGCCCGATGGTCGCTTTCGTGCTCAGATTACGATGAAAACAATACAATTTGTTGATATAACTTTGTTGGGCTCTGGATGTGTGTGAACCCGTCATCACGGAAACGTTTTTTTGTTGATAGCTGTCTCGTCGTGTCGATTCCCAGTGATTATTTTCTTTGTCTAGCGCTGAGTCGTTTAATTTTGAATTGTCTCGGGGACCACTTCAAGCCGCGAACGGCCGCAAACGACCGAGAAAAAGCCGCAAACAGCTTTGAAAAAGTGTGTCTCTTTAATATATTAACTTATGACCAGAAATGTTACGTCTGGTCTTTTGTCTTTGTTATCCCCTGATCAAGTGTAATTGACTACTTCCGCACTCGTCCTGTCAGCCACTTTCAGTAGTCAACCCGGAAATCGGCCACTAATAGCGAGGCGTCTGGCTGTCTCGACAGTTAAAAGATTTCGGCGGGTTCCTACCATTTTTTTTACTATTCTCACTTCCAATACCTTTTGCTTTTCTGGTGCACTATTTTCTCCCATGGCAGTCCATAGAATCATACTATGCTTCCCAACTCTATTTAGTAATGAAATTGCGTCTATTACAACACTGTTCCGTAGACTACATATGGGGGCTAGGTGCTACGTTAGGAGCTCCTGTGAGTGTGGAGTCGATATATAGTTGTCCCTTCGACCAGTCTCATATGTTTCTTATCTATAATCTTCACAGAGCCTATCCTTAGTGGATTATTTATTTAAGAATATATACCTATAACACATTATCTAACTCTTTGAAGATATCAAAAACGCTATTAGGATTTGCGGGACTAGACTTGAAATACACTATTCGTCCATGTTCAAATACTTGAGTTGTTTGTGTAGATAGTGCTGGTATATTAGGTGTATACAATAGTGTATTGGATGTACCGTTTTTGTTAGTTGTTGTTTCTACGTGTGCTGGTGACGCCTGTATTTAGCGTAGCTAATGTAAACTCAACCAAGTTCTTCAACCCGACTGGACAAAAGAGGACTAAATTTTAGAACCATGCGAGATGTTCGGTCAAGCTGGTTTCGTTATACATTTTCTGATTGATCCTTCATCGGTGAATCACGGATATCTGTAAAATTGGGTTATTTAAAGGGAGGTGAATATGAAAATCATATAATAATTTTATAAGGTGATGCTTAAACACTTTTATCAAAAAATTACTGAAGAGAGCATTAAATAACTGAAACCTGTTGTGATATGGTGTAATACAAAACATTTAAACCTACTATATCGAAACCGGTATATAATGATGGTAGTACAAATTAATATAAACCATGAAAGGTGTGTATCTTTGATTGTAAGCCAGGAACACTTTACCAATGTATCAGAGATCAAAGAGATGCCCAATATAAGTTTAATCTGTTTATAACAATAAAGATCATAACAAGTGGAGTGCGAGTGCCTCTCTACCTTAATAATCACAGACGTCAATTGAGAGGTTCCATTGTTCGCCATTCTTCTACGTTGAGGAATGAAGCTTTTTGATTCCGCGGACCGCAGATCTACGCACCGATGGCCACGAAGGCGCCGAAATAAATGCGTAACCAAGATTTGCGGTAAGTTCCGCTTCCGGTTTATTTGCCGCCTTTGATCGACTCCGATTGGGAATTCTAATTAGAATAGCTAACTTCCGGTTTGGGGGGCGCATGCGTAAACACATTTTCAGCGGCAAGAACGATGTAAGGTATCTAATGTTAAGAAAATAATGTAAGAAAAAAATCAACAAATACTTTTTTCTTTTTTCATTGTGAGGTATTTTTTCACCAGAACACATTCGTCTGAGAAAGCTTCTATAAAAAAGAAGAAAGAATCATGATTGTAAGCAAGCGCAAGGCGTAGGTTGTTTCTAAAGTGGTGTGGAGCGGGCACGAAGCAATCGCCTTGAGGCACATCGGATGATTGTGGGTTGGTTCGTCACTTTTACAGCACATCTACACATTTTGAGTCAGTTGATGCCAAACACACAATAGATAATTTCATCAATTCGCCATACACAATTAAGTTGTCACCCTACTCATAGATGAGTGCGAACCCATATAGGTACTTAATTCAATAGAATAGATCAAATAACATTTCTACACAGAATAGCTGATTCCATAGTCCGTGACGATTAAGACAATAATTCTTCCTCTGAACTATTCTAACTGTATCAAAGATATATAGATTCACTATAAAGAAATGTGACCCGTTGAATCATTTATTGATTTCAGGTAAGATTGTTTGAAGCAGGAAAAGTTAAGTTTTAAAGCAGATAAATGTACAAAAAATACAAATTAAAAAGGTAAAATCGAAAATTATACTCCTTCTGCTCACTATCTCTCCACTTCTCTCTCTTTTTCCATCTTTCTCTATACAGTTACGAGTATAATAATATTACTTACCTTAATGATATTCAATTCTGTTAATAATAAGCTCTTTCAATATATGTTTACTTCCCTTTCTTTATTAGATTAACTGGCAATAAACAGGGACAGAGTGTGTAAATGCAGGTTCCTGAATAAACTAGAGTGATAGATACGATATTAAATATCAGCATAGGAAATATACAGTGAGAACAGGTGAGAAGTATAAAAAGAAAAACGTAGTCAGAGATGGATCACTTCTTAAGTTAATTGCAAATTACGACTAATAAAAGCAATTAAAAAGGGTTTTTGTCAATTATGACTCAGTCATCAAACAAAGGAATATCTTCACATGTATTTTGGCTGATTAAAATAGATACTTTGTAAAATAGATTGATAAATTATATATGTATATATATATATATATATATCTTCATATATGCATATATATATATATATATATATATATATATATATATATATATATATATATATATAAATGCATATATAAATATATATATATATATATATATATATATATATATATATATATATATATATATATATAGTAATCTAGGTAAGGTTTGTATCCACAGTGTAAAAATCGAGGTTCTTTTTGCTGGGTGGTCAATAATATAGAGAGCCGTTTAATGGTTATATATGTTTAATTCGGTATATAAAACTTACTTGGCTACACATTTCCAAAAGTTGCTTCGGTCACAGCTATACCAAGCTCGACCTTCGCAGTACTAAATGTGTTTTTTTACATTTCATTTTGTGCATTGATGCAAATCTACATTTTAAAAAACACATGACTAATTCGAATTGTTTGATAATTCGAATAAAAGGAAATATATGCGATGATGTATTTTATTTTATTTTTAGAAATTGTTCATGTCTCTAACCGAAAACAATGTCAAGGCAAGTTTTACACAATAAAATATATCCGGTTGGTTGGGTCGAATGCAACTTTACTAACACACACGTATAAACATACACACAGGCACATATCGTAACAATATAAACACACACACACACCTACAGCATTTACATAAATAAACGTAAGTGTATCACTTTAGCTAGCAAGATGGATAATAACAATATACTTAAAGATAACATATCTCGAAAATATTTAACGCTTAACAAACGAACACAAATATACATCTCCCTCTCTTTCTCTTTATATATATATATATATATATATATATATATATATATATATACATACATACGCATATATGAATGCATATATATATATACATATACCCACATATACATCTACCCACACAACGCTCACATTAGTCTATACACATGTATACAGTGTATACCAACACACACACACACACATATATATATATATATATATATATATATATATATATATATATATAGATATACGTAGTAAAATTTACAACTCAGACTAAAAATGATGAGTATCAATCGAAAATATTAAGTTTAAAAAATAATGAATACAAATAATGAAAAATGAAATCATAAAGACGCATTAACGATATAAATAAAAAAGAAGTAAAGTAATACTAATACTAGAATTTAAATTTCTTCAAAGATAACATATCTCAGTTGTATTATGTGTTCACAGATGAGCACAACTAAAGACATACGCACATTTACATAAATATGCATACACACACACACATATATATATATATATATATATGTGTGTGTATATATATATATATATACATACATATATAATTTACTGTAACACTATATGTTACATATTTCAGAAACGTACCGTGGTTCCATTCAGATAGGCTGACCTTTCACATTTTTAACAATTTCCATGCCCAGTGGAATCGTCAGCGTTGTGAATGAGGTCAACTCACGATGGGAAATAGCGTTATATCGATAAAAACGGTGTTTTCCCGGAAAATCCTTCTGGAAAAAATATATAGGTTGGGGGTTAATTGAGTTTTATTGTTTATACTTTTTTGTTATAAGAAGGTTTTTATTTTATAGTACTATGTGTTTCATTTACTTATTCTCTGTAGCTTGGCATTTTTATTTGATTTAAGGTGTTGTTTGTAGACCTTAAGAGATTACTGGTGTCACGAAAAGTGTAAATACAAAGAGGTGGTGTTTGAATACGTCGTTTATAATTGTAATATTGATATCTCTTTTTTCATGGTGAAATCGGCTTTTATTGTGTGTATTGGATGTATTATTAATTTTAGTTTTAGTTTTGTGTTTTAAAGTTTTTATTTCGTTTGGTGTTTTATTTACATGTTTCGTATTCTTGTAAATCGTCTCGACAAAGAAAAACGAAAATAAAAGGCGTTGGCGTCTATTCAGACGCAAGACCCCTTTATTTTCGTGTGTTATACCGTAAAAAAAACGGTGCTGGTTTACGTGTACTTTTAAAAATAAGTATTGGGTTGAAATAATATATGGGTCTTAATCGTAATTGAGTTATATAAAATTGAGTTAATAATTTATGGTGCGTGTTGTCTGTTTACCGCTTCAAAAGTGTTTTTATATTTAGGAATAACTGAGTGGCATGATTTGTTGACTAGGCTCTGGGTGGGATTCGTTAAAATCTTTTTTTTATTTATTTATTATTATTATTTTTTTCATTTGTTTATTATTTATAGTTCAGTATTTTCCTGAAATGTATTTTTATAAATTATATATAGAATATGTTTATATATATAGTCTCGGAAGTTTCTCAACCATTAAAACTATATAACAAAAAAAAACTCAAGTCCCAAGTCGTTCAGTGGAAAATCACTCATGTAAGTCAATTTAATTTTTACAGTTATTATATTAGTTTCTTACATTATTTATATGTATATATGTAGCGAGGAGTAATTGTTATGTTATGGCTGAAATTTGATGGAGTATATATATTGTCAGTGAAATGGTTCATCTAGAGGTATCTATTGTTTAACTATCATTATCATATGCATTCGTGTTGTGTTTATGTTTTCAGTAAATTTAGTTGGATTTATCTAATATCTTTATGAATATATTATATGATCTGTATGAGGCGGGGGTAGGGCCTTAAACATCAATAATTCCTTTAGTTTTGGTACCACATTGTAATACAGCTTATTTTTTCAGTAGCTTTTTTCTAAGAACTGCATGCTTGTAGAACGCTCTTCCCGCTGACTAAGGTCAATAGGCTTCCCTTTTATTTGCGATAAGCATATTTCTTTTTTGTTAGCTCTTTACATCAAGTCGATTTCCATATAAAATAAATAAAATAAGTAAATAAAAGCGATTCTAACTCCCTACCGTTATGCTGTAAGTAGTATAACCCCCTCCCCTGCCTGCGTGTTAAAATAAATATTTTAAAATATATATTTACTGTTTTCAATCTAAGAAGATGGATTAGTCTCAGTTGTGGGTGTCTGGGATCTCACATCTATAGTTTTAAATAGGGGTTGACCCCCCTTCTCAAAGAATATCCGATCAAATCCTATTTGAATCATCAAATTACTTACAGTGAAATGAATCAGTTTTATAATAGCAGACATAATATGCAAATGTCAATCCTCATCTTTAAAATGACGTAAGTTCCCGTTCTAAACTACTACTTACAATACTACAAAATAACGACAGCCCAGAAAAGTAAATGTGAACAAAATATTAGCCTACCTTTCCAGTAATAAACCCGTCGTTAAGTAAAAAACTAAGTAGAGAAATGAGTTTAGATTTTAGTATTTGCAGACTTTTTGTTTTTCAAGCATTGAAATGGTAACCATTCGAAAACAATTGCAAAAGTAATATTCTTGTATTCCGATAAATTAGAAGCAGCAATTATTTGGATCGAAAGTATACTGTAAATTACAGATAAAAAACAGGATCGTAAAAAGTGAAACACAAAAGGTGGTCATGGTATTATTATGTCATGAAAGATTATGTTGATTTTACCAGGTGGGTAGGGGTAGATAATTAGAAGCGAGTACAAAAAAGTAGCAGCTTTCTTTTAGGATGCTCATTTGAGAGAAGCAGGTAATCCGGAGAAATTGTAAGCATTCTTCAAAGAAAGCCAAACTACAGAATGATTTCTGGAAACACGCATGATTGCTTAGGCTAATTCAATGGGGGGCACAGATAAGCGTAAGAAGGTCTTTAATCTCTAAATTTACAGGGGAAAATCGTTGTTACTTAATTATGTAGATACAATGTTATTCCTGCCAGTGCGCGTTTTAGTGGCAATAATATGTATGTGCGAGATAAACTTCTAAACTAATAATATGTATTTAAGACAACACGGTGAGTAATGTGGGCACATATTTTACATTTTAGCATTTAGGAGGTTTTCCCGTGAAAAAGTATCCTATTATCCCCTAACAAAATTAACATTTCCAATAAAAGTTTTAAAAAAACAAACAGATGTAATTACATATTGTATATAAACTGACACCGGTATTTTTTTTCTTTTTCAGTATATCCATTTACGGAGGAAGATTGTATGTTGAAACAGAAGCAGGACATAGAAAGCGACGGACTAACCCTCTTAGAAAAATAGAAGGACGCGTTTTAAAAAATAAATAAATAATAAGTAAAGTTTAAATTTAAATTTTTGATAAGGATGAAGTAGAAACAGTTATTTCAATTCAAAGAAAACTATTGGCTAAAAATGATAAAAACGATGTTGGCGATAAAAACAAATGATTAAAAATTTAAAAAATGCAAACACATTAAGCAGATTTTCTAATTCTAGAATATCAATTAATGAAATTGCAAGAGTGATAGGAGTCGGGCCGAGAGATCAATAAGTAATTAGCTTGTATTAATCGAGCACGGCGAATTGCATGTTTTGATTGACCTTTTCGAGAGAAAGAAAATGGCGGAATGTATTTTTAAATTAAGAAAATATTGATTGGAAATGATTGCGGGTGGGTGGAAAGAAACGTGTGTGAGAGAGTGGTAGCGAGTGAGAAAGAGAGGGAAGGAGATAATGGAAAGAAGAAGAGGAAAGAAAAAGGGGGATTATAATAGTATCGAGTCTAGAGAGGGAGGGATGGATGGTATATTTGAAGAGTAAACAAAGGGGGTGGTTTCAGAGATAGAGGAAACGTCACAGAGTGAGAGAGTGAGGACGGGAGAGAGAGAGAGAGAGAGAGTTGTAAAAGAAATGGGAGGAGCCGTGACGAGGAACAAGAAATAGGATAGGGATAGACGTCGATGGTATAGCGTCTAGAGGAATAGGCAAATACATGCCTTCTTTGAAGAGGAGAAAAGGGATATGATGGCAACGGAAGAGTAAGATACATAGTAGGAAGTGAGATAGCGTGAGGGAAAAGGGTGAAAAGAAAGAGGAAAGAGAACAAGTGTGACGATGATAGTATGACGTCTGGAGAATGAAGGAGAAGTTGGATGACATGAAAAATGCAGGGATGAGAGAAGAACAGACTAGTTAGAAAAATAGGAAAGAGAAAGTAGGAGTATTAACTAAGATTGGGAGTACGATGTTTTCTAAAGAGAAGTAAGATAGGGATTAATGTAGTTCGAGTGGGAAGAAAGGTGTGAAGAAAGTGATAAAATGAGGAGAATGAGGAAAACAGGGAGAGTTGAAGATAAAGATATGACGTCTAGAGAAAAAATAAAGGCATTTTTTAAGGTTAAGTAAAGGAGAAGATAACATGGTAGTTGAAAGAGACGTGGGCGAAAGAAGGAGATAGAGTTGTAAGATAGACAGAGAAAAAGAGAATAGGATGAGTGACGATGATGGTATTGCAGCTAGAGGGGGAGATGAATGCTTGTTTTTTTTTTAGTAAGAAGAGTGTGTAATTGCAAGGGGAGTGAAAATGAATGCTGGAGAGAAAAAAAGAGTGTGTGTGTGCTGTGCCAAGAGTTACATAAAATTTAAATGAGAAGTAACAATAATTGTATACGTTTGCACATACAGGCTAATAAAGCTCACCTTTGAAAACAAGAACGAGGATATGAATTACTATGGGGGTCACATGAAAGGGGGTGAGTGAGGAGTAAAGAGAGAAGGTGGGGAAAATAAGAAGAGTGACGAAGATAGTGTGGCGTCTAGAGAGAGAAAGATCAATGTCTCCTTTGACGAGTAAAACAGGATATTTTTGCAGGAAGGAATGGAAGAGAAGGAAGGAGAGAGAGAATATGTGTGAGTGTTCGTTTTGTAATAGGAAAGAAGATAGAGTAAAGAGAGTGACGATTAGAGGATGCCGTCTAGAGAGCGTGAGATAAAGGTTTCTTCGAGGAGTATAACAAAGAGGTAATTGCAGGGTGTGCAAAGTGGCACGAGAAAGACGAAGACGAAGAGAAAGAGAAAGACGAAAAGAAAAAGAAAGTAAGAGTGGTTAGGATTATGAAATGGAGTGGTAAGTAGAGTAGAAGAGATGATAATTGCATAAGAGTGGAAACATGCATGTGTGTGAGAGGGGGAGTGAGAGAGAGAAAAGAGGGTAAGAAGAAGAGGAAATGAATATAGAGGATAAGTAACGATGGTTGTATTCCTTTGGAGAGGGGAGAATGAAGGTATTCTTACATTATTAGGAAGATGACAATTTATTCAATGGGAGTTAAAATAGACATGGGAAAGAGAGAGTGATCAACAAAAGTGGAGAGAAATAAGGAGTGGCGATGATAGTATGACGACTTGATAGGGTAAGATTAATGTCTTTTAATCAGTAAGAAAGTGAAGAATGCTGAAGTGGAACATGTAATGATGGTGGGAGGAGATAATTGTTTGGTTATAAGAAAAGGGAGGAGGAAATAATTGCAGGCGGAGTAAAAAGAATCGTTACCGATTAGAGGATGAGGGGAACGCAAATAGGAATACAAGGAATAGTGGGATGAGTATGTTTGGTAGTAGGAGGTAGTGTGTCTAAAGGGCAAGGCAATATGAAGGATTAAAGAGGGAAATACTGGAAAAAGAGGTGAAGAGGAAAGAGGGTTACTGTATGAGGAAATAATGTTTTGTTTGATATGAAGATGTATGGGAAATGATTATAGATACTCTGCAAAGATATATTGAAAGAAGAGTAGTGAAGAAAAAGAAAATAACTATGACGAGAGGAAAAGAGAAAGAGGAGGAGGAGGAGGAGGAGCTGGAGAAAGCTTTTATTTGATTCTAATACCGATTCCGATACCCCAAAATTTCCGATTTTTCCGATTCCTGATTTCGATACTGTTAATCGTCCCAACACTTGTATAGTTCTCAGGGAGAAGAGGATATATTGTTACAGATGAGGGAAGAATAGACGTTAAAAAATACGAATAGGAAAAAAGGTAAATAAAGAAAGAGTGAAAAGTTGCTATTAGGGCATTTCGAGAGAGATATATAGTTTAGTTTATGAGAGATGAACGGGTTATAAAGCAGGGGAAGAGAAGTATGGTTAAAGCGATTGTGTAAATAAATTGTAGCAGTTGTTGTTAAAAGGGCAAGAGGAGGTAGAATACGTATCCTAGATTATGAATTAGAGAAATGACCAGTTATTAATATTTAACTGTATGTCAATGCACCAAACATTAACATGATGTCTGCTTATAATAGGGGAAGAAGCTCCCATTAATAGGAGACACTCGATGTATACAAATTGTTGGTTGATTGGGGCAGAAGGAAAGTGTAAGGTGTTGAGGAATAAATGTTACTGTTAAAAAGGGGTGGAGGCAAAGGAGAAGGAAGAAAAAGAGTGAGGTTTATTGTCGACCGCTTGGCGTCAAAATATGGATGCTCTGAATTTAAGAGGAGAGGAAAATAAAGAAATTGAACGAGATTTAAAACAGATATATGAAAGAACAATTAGATCAAAATACATTAGAGGAAGAAAAGGACAGAACAGATGATACAAAAGGAATGTCATACAAATCAAATGAAGAAAACACTATGAATAACGGACAATCGAAAGAAAGAACAATCGTGAAGAATACTAAATGAAGAAAATAGAATAGATGAAAGGACACAAGGAGTATTTGTGTGAACTCTTAAATGCTCTATTTTCTATGTTGTTTTGAAAAAAGTGAAGAACATTTCATAAAGTTGATATGAAGAAGTATAAATGATTTTTAGAAATAAAACATTTATTAAACAAAACTAAATTATGTTGCAAATGTGCAACAAATGACATAACAGTTTACATGTATAACAAAACACTACAGTATATGCATCTAAATAATCATAATACACTAGAGAACCATAAAATAATGTTGGATTACCATTATAATGACCAGATTAAAAAGTGTATGCTCTTGAATTACGCAGATGACACACAGATAGCACTCGCACGTTACAGCCAAAATACAAAATACCTATTTAGCGGGTGTGCTAATACAACATCATACTACTACCTACTCACATTTGCCAACAGGCTCGTTGCAGATGTATGTGGGTAGATCTTGTATGGCCGATACGTATATGTGTTAATACGGTGTATTCCCTTCGATTGGTTTACATGTTTATGTTTTCTGTTCCGATTATCGGGTGATGGTCATAGAATTTGTTTTGCGGATACGTGACAGTTTTAATTTCATGTATACTTTGAGTTTTCTTTTCAAATGGTCAAAGTAACGTCGTTAATCTCTATATTCATAAATATGGGGCATTAGTCGCACTACAATAGAAACTATAACTTTAAATGTATATTTAAAATAGAGGACCAATAGCTTGTTAACATGCTGATCATGTGTATCCAGTCAATGTCATGAGGTCAAGTAATTAGCTTATTCTTTTTAAGTTTACTATAAAACTTAGTTCAATTTGCAAATATTTTTTTAATCGTGGATAAAGACTAAACGTTTTGGGTGAAAACTGTTTTCCGGTCTTTTACTTCTTGTTCGGTTTGCCATTCTTGTTTTTCTCTCTTTTTCACGGGTAACGCCTTGACATGGGTCCCGCTAGTATTTCTATTTACTTTCTCTTCAGGCGAGGTTAGACACATGGTCAAGTGTGGTTTAAAAAGGCCAGCGCGCTATGCTTAGCGCGCTCTGTCCTACAAAAAATGCATGAAAAGCCCCGTCGAGGTTCTCCAATAGGGACACCTCAGGCAGTTAGTAATAAACTCAACCCTGAGACTAAACAGGAACATATTTAAGCCCGAAAGCAAAAAGTTACTGTCGGACTGATTGTCGAGGACAAGTATTAAATAAACCAGGAACGAAAAAAAAATAACAAAAAAGGAAACATGGATTTAATAAAGGAAACTTTGTTAAGTTTATTAGCGAAAAAAAGAACGATTTAATATAAAAATGGATAAGAATATTAAATAAAGAAACGAAATACA
This sequence comes from Sepiola atlantica, assembly GCA_963556195.1. Taxonomy (NCBI): domain Eukaryota; kingdom Metazoa; phylum Mollusca; class Cephalopoda; order Sepiida; family Sepiolidae; genus Sepiola; species Sepiola atlantica. The sequence continues at coordinate 51,532,833 of OY744536.1, read as the reverse complement.
GAATCAAAAAAATGAAACGATCAAATGAATAATAGAACGACTGACCTAACAAATCGTGAAAGATATTAAACGGTGGAAAAAAAAATAATACGAAAGTTGAGACAATAACGAAAGAATTACTGAAAAGAATACAGTCATTGAATTTATAATATTGAGACGTTACGGGTATAGAAGTACGGGGGAAAAAAATTGAAGAAAGAAAACGAAAGAATATATGAAAAGTATAATTGTTACAGATATGAAATATAGAAACAAAAAAAGAAACAAACCAAAAGAAGAAAATAAAACACGCATTGTTAAGATATGCAAAGAAAAGAAGTAGGATAAGAAGTGGAATGATAGTGATGGGAAATAGGAGGAGGAAGAGGAGGAGAAGAAGAAGAAGGAGGGGGAGGAGGAAAACTGTTGTTAGACAAATAGGTTTACAAAGGGGGATGAAGGTTTAGCTTTTAGATGGGGGTACTCATTTTTTTTACAGAAAGAGTAAAACAACAGACTAAAGAACGTGCACGCTAAAGAAATACAAATGTTCCATAAATGAAAAGAACATGGTCGAAGTTCCATTACTTCCTAAAAGAAATTGTCCTGGAGAAAATAGTACTTTATAAATAATTTATTATAGTTGCTGTAAGTTGTTTAGGGAAGTGACGAAGTATGAAAAGAAAGAGAGGGTATAAAACACAAAGAAAAAAAAGACAAGTGAGCAAATCGTGTTACGAAGGTTATTAGAAAGAATAGCGGTAGTTTAGAAAGAGAGAAGACTGTTTGGTGAAAGAGAGGGAAGGAGAGAGAATACAACTATATTAAATGTATTGTTTATTTTTTTTATTTCATATGTATATGCCAACGAGCTGTTAAATTAAAAACACCAAGTATATATATCATAAACGAGTTTCACTTTTGATGAAATAATGGACACACAGTTTCTAAGAAACAACTGAATAGGAACGTTTCCTCTTTCCATCAAAATATATCTCTTTAACATGAACACCCAAGAGTAATACCATACACAGAAGACAAACTTAAAATCTATATTATAATGATTATTTATTTCTGTCTGTCTCTGTGTATGTTGGTTATTTTCGACATCAGTAACAGTCAGCAGAATAACACCAAATTGTACCCTAAAACATTTTTGTAGATTATTTTACAGATAAACCGTAATCAACTATCACAATACAGTATAACACTGCAAGAGCGAATTTTACTAAGATTATACAATTATACACTATGAAAAATGTTCTGAGACTACCACATTGACACTCCCCCTACCACGGTGAGGAATGTTTCTACTCTAGTGTGGGGGATTGCTTATTTAGTAAATTTAACAGACCCTGGAGAAGGTTCTTTTTAAGCACCAACAAGTCTAAGGATGAGAGACTTCATAATTACTCCATGGTCCAGTTTCGATAGTGTTTAACCGTAGGAAATTCAGCCACTGTTACTAGATTTGTCAAGATATGAAAAAGACGGACAAACGTTCATTCAAAGCTACTAAATAGACAAGTATTGTTTACATCAGAAAAATACTGCAGTAAAATTCAATAAACTTGAGCACAACTGGGTATTTTTATAGATAAGCGTTTCTCAATCGTTATTTTTCTGCAACCCTAAGGCACCGCATAAAGGCCTTACGAGTTCTTCAAGAACCTTAAGGCCTTTATATTAAAGTGATTACTAAACTAATTACTAAACTAATTACTAAACCTTTAAGAACTAGCGTAACACCCTTCGTTAAGTATTTATTTAAACTTATATACGTTATATAATTGAAGACGCACAACATAATATTGGTTACTATAATATGGTTATACTAGCGGGAACCATGGACATTACACGGTTGTATCCTTTATCTGTTAGATATTGTTACCACGCTAATTGGTGTGTAAAACTTTTATAGAAGTTTGTGGCATATATCAATTCTATAGACGCCCGGCGCTGACACAGACACCGCAATGTTAATGTAGCACATGTGTTCACACGGAAACATCTATGTATACGGACACTAGTTAATGTACATTCATAACGTATTTGTGTTATGAGAGTCTATCTAAAAATTAATTGTAATTATTTTGACATAATTCCATTCTATGAACGTCCAGCGCGAACGCAGAGACCACGATATTATTGAACCATCTTTGGACAGAACTGATACTACACAAGTCCGAAGGCTATTGTATTCAAGTTCGAGTTTCATGTTCCGCACAAAAGCGAAATCACATTTAATTTAAAAAGAAGAGATTTAAAAAATTACTACATCATTAAAAACAAATATGTGGAGGTTGATAACGTACGTGCGAAGGTGAAAGTCCCTTAACGTATTATTATGTAGATGGGCATCATCATATCTAACATATTATGTAATCAAATATCATTGGAAATTTATTTAGTTATGTGTGTATGGCGCCATATGAATATTTGACAAAAAGTATTAATATTTCCTTAAAAACATTTGGCAATCAGTCCGACAGTGGTGTTATTTTTGTCGGGTTTTACCTTCTCTCTGAAAAGAAGTTAGGTTCGTGTTTATCATCTTAGCCGCCCATACACGTGAATACCGAGCGAGGTTGGTAGGCCAGTGTGCACTACTGTAGAAAAAAAAGAAAGTGATACATACCGATTGCTGGTGCCGGCCTTCAAGGGGGATAGCGATAAGATAATCATGAGCAGAGATAAAGAGGTGATATTTATATATGTTAAGAATGGGGGTGGCAGGTTGTTACAAGCCTATACATGGGGGTTCTACCTCTCACCGGGAGAATGGTGTTAGAAGTTTTATTGTGTTCCAGAGCTTGGTGGTGACCATAATTAATACATTTTTTGACTCACTATAGACCAGACTCTGGATCGTTGCTCCTGCAGAGAAATCCTTTCTCTGCCCCATTACATATTGTTACAAGATCTATTGGTTGGGTCGCTAAGGAAGCAATTCCTTTTGCAACCCACCCCCAACTACTGCCTCGGCCCCTTTCAGGGTATTGACTCAAAATTGGATTTTTTCTTACATTTGGATTTATTCTTACACTACACCTTGTGCGCTGGCTTTTCAAAGCCTACCTGAAATTGTGTCTAACTTTCTACAGAGGAGGTACATAAATATACTACGATACTTACCACATGATAAAAACTTAAAATAAAATAAGAAGGATATTATATATAATTTTGTTTGAGCTCACGTATCCCATGAGACATGTAATGTATTTAAAGCGTATAATGGATGTGACACGTATAGAACATTACTTTATGTAGTATCTTGTGTAACTTCAGAGAAAGTATAGTAACAGTCGAACGTTAACGTCGCTAAATCTAGTATGACAATTAACGGTTACGTTTCAATAGACCAAGCAACGTTTACTACGCTTGATCTAAATACTGTGTGAGTAAACGCACTAGTCTAAACAGTGGTTACTTGAAAATTAAAAGAACTTAAAGCTCAGTCAGGATCAATACGCTGAACTCCATGTTAATATTATTAGACTGTGGGAATTGATAGAAACGGATGTGATGGCACATGCTTTTAAGACGGAGTGACTATGAGACGTCTTCAGTTCCTTGGAAGCACCACACACGTGTAGATGTTAAGTTTAAATGCACTGATAGGCTTAAACAGTGATTATTGCTCTCCCTGTCTCTTCCACACCACTATCAGTGTATTGGTACGAATATTAAGTTGAATAAACATTCTCTGTATTCCAACAGTGTTGTATTGACTTAGTTATTTCGGAGGTATGAAAATAAGGATTAGTCATTCTAGAAAGATATCACAAAGGGACTGCGCAAGAATAATAATCATATTATCAATTCCATTTATTTAGATTTATTTCATCTATAAATGCATTAAACAATATTGAGTTTATTATATTTATTTATCTACCTCCCACAGCGGTACGATGTGACACAAGGTCGGAAATGGGGATTTGATAAGTCACCCCACTTGAGGAAGAGAACTATGATCGTTAAAAATTGCCTAGACAAGCCGTCGGTTGCCCGGTAGGGACGCCTCAGGCGATTAGCAATAAACTAACCCCTTCTCAAAGGGTGAGAAAGCAAAATCTGGGAGGGTGGACCTCCTAGAACTGCACGGGACAGACCCATAGACTGGCGTAAATCAAGCCCCAAAGGCGAAGACAATACGTGTCTATGGGGTGTAGTATCCATCGGAACACATACTACATTTTCTTCTTAGCCAAAAAATTGAGTTAATTATATTTTTATCTAATGAACCATCACTTATCAAGGTGTAAAATCACTGAATGATAAGGGTTAAGATATGTATCTAAATTTCAAAAGTATTTAGACAATAAATATAGTATTGGAAATATATAAATTGGAACATAAGTGTTCAGACATTGAATTTATACGCTGGAATGTGTACGTTTCTGCTGTTATTTCTTTTGGTAAATGCTATCATTAAATATCCTAAACATCTCTAAAAGCTAACATCTTTAAAAGAAATATTATATTACATTTTTATAAAATAATTTAAATGTTTAATTAAATATTTAAATAATGACTTTTTAAAAAATCTTCGGAAATACAATTTTATAAAACATTTAATTAACGAGATAATTAGAATAGAATACTTTAATATTTTCAAAGATATATGAATAACATGAAAACAATTTGATGAAATTCGATGTATAATAAATAGTTATGTAGTGAAATAAGATTAAAAACAAGTTTACCTACCCGAAATTGCCCAAGCGTCTTTTAAATTTAATTTGTTTCGCTATTTTTACCAAATTATTATTTTAAAAATTGAATTATGCAACTTAAATTTAATTATTACGGTATCGTTTGGTCATTGAATCAGGAATTGGACTAAATTCTTATGAATATATAACCTTTTGGTAAGGACTGTATTAATCTCTATTAATAATATTATTGGTTGCAAATAGCTTTCAAAGCTTCGAATACATAAGCATGTGCTACGAATTCAAAACTAGTTTACATAACTTCAATCTGACAATTTACATGTTTTCGAATTCTTTTTAAATTCAGTCCAGAAGCAATGCAATATATTTTCAAACTATCACGCAAAAGATAAATGGTTGACCTGTTTTCGAATAAACCTAAATGCATTCTGGTCGATTTAATTTCGTAATTAAATTAATTTTAAAATATAATTCTTTAAATTTATTCTAGCATTATAGATTTGAATACTTATTCGATTAATAGTAAAAAATAAAAACAAGAATGATTCAAAGTGTAATTATAAAAGTAACGTAGTCGCGACAGAACACAGACACACACACGCGAAGCTGGCTTCTAATTTTATTAATGTAGAAAAAATTAGAATTAAAAAAACAGAGACATTGAAAAGAAGATTCAACTAAAAAACTGGAATGTAAAACGAAAAGGTTTAACGAAACAGAAACAACGTGGCTAGTTCAAAGGGCAGATATTAAAACATTTAAAGCAAAAAATTACAAAAAAGAGAAAATGTATGCTATGGCTGGGTAGGGTAAAATGGAAGATAGAAATTAAAAATCAATAATTATTAAATGGATTTTTTAATTGAAATAAAATAAAATAACATTTAAAAAAAAATAGAATCGAAATAATAAAAATCGACGCTATTTACTTCTAAAACACACTAATCTGTTGTCCATAAGTCAGCTGGTATTCAGCTGAACGATATATGCGGCAGTGCTCTGGAGGCCTTGATACTTATATTTGTTACTCGTTCACGTAAAACGTTGCCCGAAAATATGCATAGTGATCATTTCGACATTAAACATTTCTTCTTTAAGAATCGATTAAAAGTTACATTTAAAAATGCGTATACTTTATGAAGTACTATAGGTATCTACTCGGCGTTGCCTGGGACGGAGTGAAGTCATTTTAGTTTTAAATATTTTGATTGTTTGCACACTATAAAATGAGATGCAGTTTTATATTTTGGAATTTTTTTTCCGATGAACTCCCTCCCGGTTTCGAGAAATCCTGGCTTGAGTGGAAAACACTAAACCACCTGAGGATTGGAATGGGGCGATCAAAAGTTGATATGAATAGATAGGGCTACAAAACTAACCCAACCGTCTCTGAATGTAGAGAAGAGAACCATACGATGCAACACGGTACCCTCTGCCCTCTACTGCCTAACTGGTGTAGCTTGAATAATATTTCAGAATGCAATGCTAATGCAGAATACTGCATAAAAAGTGGGAATCTGTCGTATGAACACATGCTTCAAAGACACGCAAAGAAGAAAGAACAAGGTGATTAGTCATAAATGTGTTATCTGTTTTTTCTTTTCAATTTTCTAATCTTTTTGTTTTTGCTGGGGATGGAGTAGAAGATGCCAGTTATTTCCCACTATTTTAGACACTCCAACCAAGAGATCTTTTCAAGAGATGTGGTGTGCTCTCTTAGGAATTATTTCACCGGTAATATTCCCCTAGTCTTCCTTGATATTATTTTACCTAAGTCCCGTATGATTACTAGCATGATTGAGATAGTTCTAAAATTCCAATTATTTTAAATGTCGTGCATAAGACATGGGTATTTAGTTATTTTATCTCTCTCAGCTCGTTTTAAGCAAGCATTATTATAGACGCTGACTTCAACCAGGGTTGCTACTTTCTCCTACTTGTTCCATACACCTATGTCAGGTTTAACAGCTCTGTTTTCTAGATAGGTAGCTCTACGGCTTTAATAGTAATAGTGGGTGGTGTTTGACTTATTTAAAACAGTTATTTCTTGTATATTTCTTAAGGACTTTCTATTTGACCGGACCAGGTATAAAGTACTTTGGAATACATGGTAACACAGTACGTTATTATACAGAGTGTCTGTAAAATCTGGGCACAAAGTAAAAAAAGAAATCAATTGAGATGTATTTGATTTCAAGTGAAGCAAGTCGTTTACAAAGCTGTAATGAAAAGACAGCTCCCCAAGAGGGTACGCGATTCGGATGAAAAAATATCCGAGAACTAATCCGAATCCATTCTCAGGTAGAGGGACTTAGAGAGATTGGCAATAAACCGACTTTCTTCCGAAGGAGGAGATAATTCCAGGAATGCTGCACTTTTTAGGACCGAACCGACCCAAACTTTATTCTAACAATCAAGGATATAATGGTTCAAATAAATCCCTATGTTTCCAGAATTATATAAATGCGGACTAGGTCTTGTATGACAACCGGCGAATATCCAATTATTCTATGTGTTCAGACGGCCGAGTGAAATGGGCGTGTATTTAGGGAGCTCAACGGGGATGGAAGAGTTTGGAACATGTTAAACGCCATTGTTGAACTTCGCCTCACGTAAAGAAAATATTCCTAATTAAAGGAAATAAAAGCATTGAACAATTATTATTCTGCATTGCCAATAACACGCTACAACGATAGCAAATAAAAACTTGCAAGTCAAAAACGAAGCTCGATTTGCCAACTTAAATACTATTTGTATTTGACTTTGAGTACTATACAAGATTACCTAATAGATTAGTTATTACTTATTGAATAAATGCTGAATATTGTATTAAAATGAGATAATTCGTTGATCTATGATAAGTAAACACATTTCAAAGAGTTTTATAACGAGAGAATAAGGGTCACAGTCTCGCGAGCGACTCATACGAGAGAGTGATGTCAACTCTGAACCCCTCCTTTGTAGACTGTCAAGTGATACGGGCGTGTATTGAGGGTCCCATCCGGGATGCGGGGTTTGGGTACATGTAGAACGATAGTGTTGAACATCGGCTCACATAAAGAAAATGCCGAGTGGAGATAATAACAGAAAAAGTAATGGTGATGCAACACAAATTTACTTGTTTACAAAGATTAGAAGTTCTATATCCTCTTCAAGTGTTGTTGAATTAATCGAAGATCTTGCAATTGGTCTTGCGTAGGCGATTTAATATGTATTATTTCACGATTCTGGACTGACTTTTAATTAAAAATTAAAAATGACTAACAATAGTTTTCGCTCGTCTGTTTAAACAATCTTAGAAAATTATTAACATTATTGGTATGATCCGGTGAGAGACCTATATTCATCCAATACATGTATATAAATTCATATATATATATATATATATATATATATATATATATATATATATATATATATATATATATATATGAAGAAGAATGGAAAGGAATTAGAGAAGCAAAAGCCAAATCATAATTCAATTCGATTGCTCACAATAGGTTTTACTTTTCCTAAAAGTTCGCTTTTAGTACACCACTTTATATATATATATATATATATATATATATATATATATATATGGAGACAAACTTTACTGACCTTTAACCTCAGACTTGAATTTCTCTATTTTTTTTCGAACCGGAACTTTTCACTGTTTAGACTCTTTTCATGCATTCTTTTATTTCCGCTACAATTGCTTAATATTTCTGATTTTACATTTCTGCATTGAAGATGATTCTTTTTACTGAAAATGATTTTAAATATTTTAATATTTTTTTAATATTTTTAATATTTTAAAATGTGTGCACAACAGTAATATATGTTTTACTGATGTATCCCTATTATTTTCCTCTTATTGTTGGATAATGTTCTTGTGAGGACGGACACATGTTGAGTGGACGTATGTGTGGGTGATCGTTTGATTTGGCTTACGTGATTAAGTGCGGGTGAACCCGTACAACCGAGTGCAAAATAAGGCTGTTCTCACAGTCGGAGCTCACAAGCTTTGACACGCCCACCACATTGACGAGAGCTCAGGTCAAAGGTCAAAATGCACCTGCGCATACGGGTTCGATGACGTCACGGGTTCTTGTGTGGGAAACTGAGCTTTGCCAGTCTAGTTTTTGGAAGCAAGCTGAGATAGGTATCCGAGGCAATAGCTGAATCCTTATAAAATTGCCTTCAGACTGTAGTGGATAGAGGTCATAAATGGTTGGTAACTGTTAATGCCGCAAAGACAAAACTCCTGTCCTTCAATAACTACAAGAAACTTCTTCAACCACCGATTTCAATGGCAAATAACACTCTATCTGAGACTTCAATATTCAAACTACTCGGTCTAACATTAACAGGTAACATGAATTGGAACAAACACATGTAAGACATTGCCAAGGCTGTTGGAAAGAAGGTTAACTTCCTCTACCGTGTTAGTACACTTCTCACACCTGACATTATTTTGTATCTCAACAAAAGCCCCCATCCGCCTCTTCCTGGAGTATTGTTGCCACATCCGGGCTGGTGTATTATCAACTAGTATCTCCTTCTTAGACAAGGTTCAAAATAGAGTCGCCAACTTAATAGGTTCCTCACTATCTATCAAGCTCCAGCCTCTGTCCCATCGCCGCAATGTTGCATCCAAAGAATTGTACTACGATGAATTAGTTGCTCTAGTGCTTCCTCGACGTGAATACACTTAACTTACCCGACAATCAGCTAACTCCAATCCATTCATCGTGAAGGTCCCCAGATGCCGGAGAGCATTCTACATCAATAGCTTCTTTCCTCGTGCTGCAAGTCTCGGGAACTCCCCGACTGTACCTACATTCAGAAGTTTAAAACTAATGTAAACATACATCTCGCTACACAGCTCCAAACTTAGGATGACACCCAAAACCTAAGCCATCATGCTGAGTAGTCCCTTACGTCTGCAGGGGCAGCATGCCTTGTTTGGGGTAACATTTGTTCATATATATATATATATATATATATATATATTGAAAATTTAAAAAGTCAACTCTGATGATAGAATATTATTCCGAAATTAATAAGATTAAAGGAAAGAAATTAATTAATTAATCTTGCATTGATAAAGGCTTCTATTTTTGATTTTATAATATATATATTGATATGTATATATAGAAATCAAATATCGTGTAACATTATATATATATATATATATATATATATATATATATATATGTGTGTGTGTGTGTGTGTGTGTGTGTGGGTGTGGGTGTGCTTGAATTGGTGTACGTCTCAGATATGTGCTTGTGGTGTCTGTACCCATCCAATTTAATGATCTATGTTTCTACTGCACTCTGTAAATATAAATGCTATCATATCTACCTCATTCATTTGTATCCATTGCCCTATATTTTAAGTAAAGCACAGGAAATACTAGAAACGGGAATAAATCATGTCATGTTTAAGTTTGAAACATGATTTTTGCTGGTATGTCATTATTACCTTTTTACGGCACGTTTATTTATTTGGGATTTTGTAATTATAAATAGATTTTACGATTTGTGTCATGGCTATGTTTCTAATAGAGTTTTCGCTCAAACGTATTAGGTTAAAACAGTTTTTTGAGGTTCTGACAATCTTATTTTAATAGAATTTTCGTCGATCTGCCACGCTTAAATTGAAAATAGAAATTTGATTGCTCTGTCATGCACAGGTTCAAAATAATATTTTCGTTTCTCTGTCATGCTTAAGTTCGAATAACTTATCTGTAGGTATGATCCGCTAAAATGTGAAATAGATTTTTTTCGATCTATCACGTTTCAGTTCAAAATATAACTTTAGTTTCGCTGTCAGAGGTAAGTTTAAATATAACGTTCGTTTCTCTAAGAGCCTTCAATTTAAATAGCCTTTTTAATGGTATGCTAATCTTAAGTTTAAAATAAGTGTTTCGTTAGTCTTTCGAGCATTTGTTTAAGACAACATACTTGTCAGTCTGTCATGTGTATGTTTTTAATAGAATGTTTTTGGATTGTTATGCTAAAATTAAAATGTTGTTTGCCTGCCACTCTTAAGCTTCAAATATCATTTTCGTCGGTATGCCATGCTTAATTTTCAAATAGCATTTTCATTGTTCTCTCACACTAAATTTTCAAATAGAATTTCCATTGTTCTGTCATACTTAAGTTTTAAATATCATGTTAGTATAGCTGACATACTTAAGTTTCAAATATCATTTTTGTATGTCTGACATACTTTCATTCAAATATCATTTATGTATGCCTAAAAGACTTCAGTTTCAAATAAAATTTCTGTTGGTCTGACATATTTCATTTTCAAATAGCATTTTCGTTTGAAATATAATTTTCTTTGTCCCATTTTAGTTTGAATTAACTTTTATAAACGCGCAGATTAAATGGCCGCAACATTTATATGCATGTTCACTTTTGGATTAAAGAAAACTTCAAAAAATATTGTTTTAATTCTTATTTTACGTCTTGACAAGTAATTCCTTTGAGGTGTCATTTCAGTTGTGTATTTTGTGTCACCAGCAATGCCCTTTCGTATCAAAATTATTTTTTTCTTGAGAAAAACCTTCAATATCTTTTATATTATGGTTTCTCATCATGTAATGGTTCACTGACGTGGAACATAATGGCTGAAATATGATAACGTTATGACATCTGGACGACGAAATATTTAAGTATAAAATGAATGCACGTAATGAATGAAATATTTACGTTGTCATAAACATCAGCAATCACCATGAGCCATATACGTGCATTTATAAGCATATATATATATATAAAAGGTTTATATTGTTTGCTTCAAGCATTGTTTATTGATATATAGAAATGTGATATTTAATAGGCGATACAATGCAGAGGTGTGACGCATAGACACACGTTGGAGCAAATAATACATATAATGGTGGAACAAATGAATTAGTTTCAACCTCAATACAATGTGTACATACACACATATATATATATATATATTTATTTATTATTATTTTTGTTGTTGTTCTTTTTCCTTTAACAACACATATATATCTGTCTATCTACACAATGTTACAATGTTATGTAATACCTGTATCAAGATGGTCTGGTGGAAATTCCGTATGATATAATTTTTTTTTTTCGGGAACTCTTCCTTCTTCAGAAGCGTGTTCAACTCAAGTTCAAGCGTGCATATGAAGGAAGCCGTAAGATTTAGTCTCGCAGAAAATACCGGTTAAATTTTAAATACCAAACTCGATTCAAAAATAAAATTATTTTTTTTTTAAATTATTATTCATTTACTTTATTATTTATGTATGTCAGTGGAGGTGAGGCCGAAGCAATAGAGGTCGCTGGATGAGATACAGTCAGTAATTATGTCTACTGCTGGGTATGCGGGCACAGATGTGTAAAGGGCGACGACGTCAAGGCTGAAGGCATATCGGTTCAGTTTACGCTGTTCTGGTGGTAGTAGATGTAACCTCTGGATGACTTCATCCGAGCAGCTGACATGTCCGGGGTAGGTTTGGAGTAGGGGTTTAAGTAGATGGGAGAGGAGCCAGGAGACCTTGTATAGTGGTCCTTCAATGCTGGATACTATGGGTCTGATTTGTGTGATGGTGCCGGTCTTGTGCGTCTTGATGAGGTGATAGAAAGTAGGAAGTTTACTGTTTCTTGTAATTAGGTTGTATCTGTAGCTATTAGGGATGTTTCTTTTTTTTGCAAATGTTGGTCCAGGCTGTATTAATCTTGTTCTCAATTTGTTGGATAGTAATGTTGGAAGCAGGTGTGTAGCGGGTGTCATTGTTAAGGTGGGTGAATGCTAGTGTGTCGTAGGTGTCACGTGAGATAACACATAATTCCTTCCCTTTGTCAGAGGGTAGGAGGAAAAGGTCTTTATCTCTTAGGTTTTGAAGTGTGGTTCGTTGTGTTCTTGTCAAATTAGGCATAATGTTTGTCTGTTCTTGTTGTATGATAGAGAATATGTTACGTTTAAGGCGTGTGAGTTTGATGTCTAGTTCGCGGTTGTTGGGTGGGGGATGTAGTGGGTGATCAAGTTGGTATACAGGAAATGTAGCGGTGTTATTGTCATGTGCAGTGTTGTTGATGGTGGCCAACCACTTGAGGTGGTAAGCTGTCCTGCAAAATTGTGCCTCTATGTTGAGCTTGGTGTTGTTGTTGATTCTTTGAGTGGTGATGAATTTGGGTCCAAGGCTAAGAAGCTTTTTTTCTTCTCGTGATAAGGAGTCTGTTAAGTCTGTGACGAGTTGGGATATTGTATGTTGTTTGTTGTCGTTATGGAGTAGGTTGTTTCTGCGTTTTTGAGTATCTGTATGGTTGTTACGGTAGAGGAGCCATGTGAATTTGTTTTTAGTCTTGTTTTTTCGGTATAAACAGGAAAAAAAGACTGAAACATTCATTATAACAATAGTTTAGCCTGACAAATAGAAATAATTAATTTATAAGCGACGTAAACAACAAATGAACTGTATTACCTCCCTTTCATTGTTATCTTAGCGTTACACGAATCATTAATGAACAGATAATATTGAATTAATTAATGAAATATACATATTTAAAATAGAATACAATAAATAAATAAAATAAATATTAATATACATAATAATTTAAAACGAACAGAGAATGCAATGTTTAATGACAGTATTAGCCGACATATTAATTTAAACGAATAGACTTTGTTTTAAAAAAAATTAGATTCGAATTTAAAATTTAACGACAAAAAAGGAAAGATTCTAAAAAGTAAAAACAAACAAACAAACAAAAAAGTTTAATAAAGTAAATAGATGAATAAATTAATTAGATAAAAAGTAGATAAATAAAATATTAATACAAAATTAAATAATAAAGTAAATGAATAATAATTTAAAAAAAAAAAAATTTTATTTTTGAATCGAGTTTGGTATTTAAGATTTAACCGGTATTTTCTACGAGACTAAATCTTACGGCTTCCTTCATATGCACACTTGAACTTGAGTTGAACACGGTTCTGAAGAAGTAAAGAGTTCCCGAAAATTAAAAAAAAAATATTATATCATACGGAATTTCCACCAGATCATCTTGATACAGGTATTACATAACATTGTAACATTGTGTAGATAGACAGATATATATGTGTTGTGAAAAGGAAAAGAAATAATAATAATAAATATATATATATATATATATATATATGTGTGTGTGTGTATGTACACATTGTATTAAGGTTGAAACCAATTCATTTGTTCCACCATTATATGTCTTATTTGCTCCAACTTGTGTCTATCCGTCACACCTCTGCATTGTATCGCCTTCTAAATATCACATTTATGTATATATATATATATATATATATATATATATATATATATATATATATATATATATATATACATATGTTTCGAATTATTTTAGATAAGGATTGATGGTTTGTATCCTTTTGATTATTCGGGCTACTGTTTCCATCTTGGATGCTATTCTCACAACGTTTTTGCCGACGTAACCTCCGCCCTTCATCAGGTGCGGGTTGTTGAACTTGAAAAACTTCACGTCGAACTCCGGAATCTGTACGAAATTTGAAACGAAACACTTTATTTAATCCACGCAAAAACCTATGGCGCAACGGGCATGAGTGGTAAGTAATCAATTCGAAGTGATTGTTTTCTGGGTGTTGAAGGATCAACCGTTAGTGGAGGCGACACTATAAATACAATTACGAATTAATTAAGACTTATACCGGTACTGGTTTACCGGACGAGAGAAAGATATCCCCGTACATCCAATAAAGGATACCGTTAACAATTCCGTACAGATTCCCGAGTACAATACGACGCACCTGACAAACATCAGAAGTTACATCGACTCGAAACGTTGTGAGAATAAAATCAAATATGACAACAGTAGTCGGTACGAAACAAAAATAAAGTTATAATTTGAATAATTTCCAGGTCAGTCATATATAATAATTTAGTTCACCTACCTGGCAGGATTGTCAGACGTGGGGCTCAACATTAAGAAAGAAGGATGACGAACAATAGCGATGTTGACATTCGGAAGGATTCACCAGAATGGTCCTCAGCTTCGTCTTTATTGCCTATTGATCGCCTTCAGGCTTTCAAAACGAATTCCACTGATGTGTTAATCAGGCTCTGGAAAACTAAGAAATCACAGAGATCGATTTCAGAAATGAATTGAGAAGATTTGCTAGTACAGCAATATTCGTCTTGGTCATAAACTGCCAGATGAACTAGTCGTCCCTTGTGAACAGATGTATTGCCCTGGTGCAGATGAAGAAAGTTAATTAGTTGAAGAAAGAAGATATTATAGTGATATACACTATATCATGTTAGATAAACATCAATCTACTTCTTTTTCTTTTCTTCTCACATAGACGTCACAGCACAAAAACACGCAGGCATGTTAGTTTTTAGACACCTCATCTATCTTAAATATGTTCTTTATTATATATCTTACAGTGTAAATATATTGTCCCTATTCACTCGCCTCCGCACGAGAGTAGAATTAGACATAAGATCGGATGTAATTTGGGGAAACAGCGGCTCTCTAGAAAAGGGGCACTCTATATTAGAACAAAAAATAACAATCGCTTCAGTCTAGTAGGATTTTGCCTCACTGCCCTAGATGAAAAGATGAAGGGTACAATGAAAACAGATACTACACTTTTCTCCTCTGAAATACGTTGCTGTATATGTGACATAATTCTTTTATGTTTCGTTCTTTTTTTAGATAAAATTGGTTATTTGGAGGATTTCAACTACTATTTTCATCTTGGTAGGACTATTCACAATGTTTCAGCCGATGTAACCATCAAATTCTGATTTTTATACATTTTTAATGATTTTGATTCTAGAAACTCTCTCAAATTTAAGGACTTTTGATAAGAAATTGAAATTCAGGGAATCTATCTTAATTAATATCTAATGACTATGGATCAAATATATTGTAAAACTGAAATATTTGAATTTTCAAATGGGATGGAATGTCCCTATCATTCCTTCTAAAACCCTCGGAAATATTCCAAGAAATTTAAATTTTGGAAATATTTATTAATTGATGCCTAATACTTATTGTAATATTTTTTTTTAAATCGAAGGTATCTGAATTTTCACGAGGGGTTTCCAACCCTCTTTTTACCTCTTTGCATAAAATTAATGTAGTATATACAAATATATGAACATATATATATATATATATATATATATATATATATATATATATATATATATATATATATATATATATATATATATATATATATAAATATATAGGCAAAAATGCCTTCAAAAACCATGTATTAGATGCGAGTAATTAAATCAAAAGAAAAATAAAAAATATTTCGAAACATTAAACAAAATATTTCAAAATACCTTCCGTTTGTTTTTCTTCATCTTGATTTTTTTTAGGTAATATTTCGCTTGACAAAAATAGGCTTCGACAGAGCCAAGACAAATAAAGGTATAACCTTTTTTTTCCATAATTTACTTCCTGGTGTTGGTGAAGTGTCACGTCCGGTGTTGTGGACTATTGTTGAAAATGTCTGTTTTAAATAAAATAGAACTTGATTGCGCATAGTCGCTGCGAGTTATAAATTAGGAAAGTTCATTTTATAAAGCATCTTTTGAAAGTTAATATAAGTATAGAGGCAAAAATGCCTTCAATATATATATATATATATATATATATATATATATATATATATATATATATATATATATATATATATATATATGTATATATAACCTACTTTATATAAATAGAGATATGCTATCCACCTATGTGATGAGCGCTTTCGTATGAGAAATGACGGTTCAACAGTGTATAGTAATACTATTGCATATTTTCGGACTTGAGAACCTTCTATTTGAAATTGGGAATCTGTATGTCGAATTTGGTCCCGGAGTTCGACAAGCATGATCGAAATATATCTGAATAATGAAAATAATCCAAAGTTGTTTCTTGTTAAATTATTTAATATTGACGCGATTTTGGTCTTAGTTAGTGATTATTATTATTATTATTATTATTATTATTATTATTATTATTATTATTATTATTATTATTATTATTATTATGATATTGATGATGATCATTATTACTAGTAGTAGTACTAGTTGTAGTACTAGTAGTAGTACTAGTAATTATTGGCTGTAGTAGAAAAAGAATCCCCTGGTAAGATATTGTAATATGACGAACAGACACATACTACACTACCTCCTCCAAAGGGAGAAGACATGCCTACGATAATGGTCTCATGACAACCGATCGCTGCTCCCCAAAAAGAGGATGGTACTGCCTGGGAAATAGTCTAATTAAAACAAAACAGACACGATGATATCTCCGCCCAAAAAGCAGGTAATGCGTGGGAGAATGTTCTCATGAGAACAGACCCGTTACTACGCTACCCCACCCCCAAACTAATGACTAAGAAAATTGAATCACGAGTATCGTACAAATACTACACTACCTCAACTTAAAATATTAGGTAATACCCGAGAGGATGTTATAATGACAACGTGACATCTACTACACGACCCTTTACCTTAATGGTTCATGGCAGGTTGGTGAATTAATCTCAAATAGTATAGTAAAATCAGTGTGATATTAAAATATCGTGATAGCATAGTTTCCGCTATAGACAGACATACATAAAATATCCATTAGTAATAGAAGTAATAATATATATTAGACTTCAGACAAATATATACCAACTCTCCATTATATAAAGCCGATATTTTCCTTTTCGTATAAATATATATACTAAGAGAACTTCAAAAGTATACATACCAAGGATCCCAAACGATCCAGATTTTCGTCCAGAGAGATATCTTAACTATTTTACTTCTCCAGGATCCCTGCCACTCTACATCTGACCCTGCCGTCTGCGGTGGGAGAAGTGGAAAGAACGTTCCGATAAATCGATCGCGTCTTTTTCCAATTATTTTTGCTGACAGAAAACGTTTCCTTCTGAACAGGCAATTATAAAGCGTAATTGCCTCGCGAAATCAAAATGAAAATGGCCTCCCTCTGAGCAAAACTCTCCGAGAAGAGTGGCGCTGCCGACACTATCTCTATATGTGACCGCGGCTGTCTCGACGAACGACATAAAAATACTAATAAAAGAATATTTAGCCTATTGATATGGGAAATATTGAGATTTGTTTCGACTTACTAAAGTAGGTGATGTCTCTAACGTCTCTTTATATATATATATATATATATATATATATATATATATATATATATGAAAATATTTTACTATTATGAACGCTAGATCAAATGTAAAGACAACGTTCTCACAAATTCACAAAAAAACAGTATTCCATCTACATACAATTGGTTTGGCCTATCACCAATATGTATTTAATATTCAAAACATATGAGACATTTATTTTTCTTGAAGATGCTTTCGTCGGTCCTCCTAAAAAGAAGGTCACCATCTTATTAAATAGTTGTCAGGTTATAAAACTATAAATACATATCAATTAGATCCCCAGACTTATATTAACCTAATATATGAGGAACTAAATAGTAAATATAGAATAGTAAAAGTAAATAACTGGGATGATATAAATAAAGCCGGATACATATTTGAGCTAATTCAGTTAGCACACACCACTGAAATATTTATACTTCGCAAAACTACGTTTACATTCAAAGACCACAAATAAGACATTGATAATACACTTAGGATTAGTATTATAGCCCTTAGTATATCGGATGTAGCAAATATAAACAAAAATATTAGATACGATATTATCTATAGTAAAAGATAAGATACAATTCGTTATGTCATCTTCTTCAACAGATATTATGAAATGATTTAAGAAAATAAATAATAATGCGGTGCATACATTTATGCAATTTGACATAGATGCGTACTACCCATCTATTAAAACAAATTAACTAATAGTTAACGTGTTCACTGATGTTACTAACTTAGTAATCGATATTGCGAAACTAGGACGAAGGAATTTGATTACATATGATGGATAAATATGGACTAGAAAAATAGGAGCTTGAATTTTGATGTCACGATAGGCCCAGCAGATTTGTTTCAAGTCACGGAGGTGGTGGGAATATCTCTCTCTCTATATATACACTGAACAAAATTGAGATAACACTACCAGATTCAAAAAGTCGACTATATAAGGATAACACATTATTTATTACTAGATGTAATAATTGATAGTTAGATTTACTCAGAAAAAAAATTCACAGATTATTTAAAGAATGGAGACTGAAAATAATTATAAGAAAATTAATTTTTTTAGATATTACCTAAGGGATATTTTTAAACGATGTCATAAGCCTAATCAGAAAATATTGTATATAGCTAAATTATCTAACCATCCTAATCAAATTACAAAAATACTAATAAATAATATATTTCAAAGAATTTCCAGACTATCCACTAATACATAAATATTTTATGAAAATAAGCAATATCATATTGATATACTTTAAAGATAGGGCTACACTGAAAAAGTAGATAAATGATGACAATATAAACAAAAATGAATATCAATATATGAAAAGGAAAAAATCCTATCGTATAATATGGCGTTTTTGAAAAATGTTAAAATAGAATCTATACTGATGAGTTTAAAAAGACGAAATAAGCTTGTCCATAGATAAATAAAAAAAGAGTGCATAAGCATGTACACACCCCAGTAAATATGATCAACCAAACACATCTCTAAAATCAACTGATATATTTCATTATTTTATCTAAACGTCTGTCAAATGTATTATGAACTATTGTGAGACTATCCTTTTCAATAAAGCCATTTCCATCACAGATAAAGACCGGAGTCACAACCGAAATATCGGTTTGTTTCGATATAGCATTATGTTAATTTTTATCTACTTATTCAATATACTGATTATACTAGTAGCTCTCTCTCTCTCTCTCTCTCTCTCTCTCTCTATATATATATATATATATATATATATATATATATATATATATATATATATATATATATATATATTTTTCCCCACTCATTCTTTTCTATATTCATTTCTATTTCTCCAACAAATACGGACGTCCACCCAGTAGTTGGCCACTATTTCATTCTATTTTTCCCAATATGTCTACCCTACATGTACCTGTACTTGCATGACATTTTTTTCTCTATTTTATCATCCTGATGAAGTCTTATAAATAAAGACGAAACGTTGATGTACACATAAAAAACATCCATTTTTTGGTTTTCCTTTTTCATTTTCCCATCACGTCGGATTACTTTCATCCTTCTCTTCCCATATATATATATATATATATATATATATATATGTATATGTATATATATATATATATATATATATATATATATATATATATATATGGGCATAATTATATAATTATATAAACTATTTCAGTGTTTTTTTATAAATAGAGGTTAAATTCTTACGTATATTAAAAACCTATCATATGTATATCTATATATATTAATTTAACACAATTTCTTTTTTTGATAACCACTTTTTAAAGAATTAAAAATAGAAATTAAAATCTGTTAACAGCTATGTCCAATTTACAACATGACGGACTACTATTCCCACCACCGAGATTGTTACGATACGCTGAAGAAGCAAGGGATATCTGGCGAAATGATTAGAAAAAAGAAAAAAACAAAATGAAACAAAAACGTAAAAAAAGAATATTATTGATATTACAAATCGATTTTTATTTTTAATAATAAATCCCGCATCTGAACATGCTTTGAAGATGTCCGCCCTATTATATATATATATATATATATATATATATATATATATATATATATATATATATATATATATATATATATAAAGATATAAAGAGATTTAGTGAATTCGAACAACAAATTAATTATGGCGTACGGTCGTTTCCAAAACATTCTGGAAATACTTTATTTCATTCTTTAATTTTTTAAAAAACCAACAAAAGCTACTCCAAAACGTCTTCATCAGCGCCTTTAGCATCACATCTTACAGAAATTAAAGGAAAAAATAGCAAGCTCGTATCAGAGGCACATTCATTGGAGGGAGGGCGTACATAGGCCAATATTAGAAGAAGAATAAGTTACAGATAAAAAATAGGGATATAAAGATACAAACGATAATAATAATAATAAAACCTTATAAACATTATTAAGAAAAGACAAAAAAAATAAAAATAAGAACAAAAATAAAGATTTAAAATGAAATAAAATAAAATATAATATAAAAATAAAAATAATAGAATATGTGAAGGAAAAATAAAATCAGGGGATAAGAAGTAAAATAAAAATAAAATATCAAATAAAAAAATAAAGATAAAATAAAAGCAAAACTAGAATAAACATAAAAATAAAAATATAAAAATATTAAGATATAAAAATATAAGAAAATATAAAGGAATTAAAAAACTGAAAAATTAAAAACTAAAAAATTAAAAATATATATAAAAATATATTAAAAAAATATAAAACATATATAAAACATATATAAAAATATTTTTTAAAATATAAAAATATAGAAATACATGAAATAAAGAATTAAGTGTTCATAGAGTAAAATAAAATATAATAAAAAAATAAATTAAATATAAAATATAGAAGATAAAATCACGTAAAATAAAAATATCAGTGCGATGATAGAAATATAAAGTAATCCTAATATATGAGCAACATAAAAATACATACATATGCAGACATATATACATACATATATATATTCATATACAAACGCACATATATACACATACATAAAAATATTTAAGAAAATAATAGGTTAATAAAATTATAAATAAGTAAATAAAAATTATTAACTTATAATATAGAACAAAGGCAAATTAAGAAAAAAGAATTATAAATGAAAATAAGATATAAGTTCAGGGGATAAAGGTTGATTATTATCAAGGCTCCTTTACTAGAGGTTTTATAAGAAAACATTGCGTGATGGGGAGATTAGGGTAGGAGGAACAGCACATGGGATTGTATGGACAACGGTAAGATTCATGGGGAGAAAAGACACCTTATAAAACACTATCATATGAGAAGGGTCAAGGGTGACTAGGAAAATAAAGGATGTAATATAATAGATTAGCTGTATAGGTGGGACTATATTAACATCCGTGCACGTACAGAATCAGTAATAAATAATAAGTTAATATATTTAGTTTAACACTTTACTGTAATTTAGCAGTTTTAACCGAGTAGAACATGTGTGTCAAGGGCATTAATAAAAATGATGAAACCGGAAGTGATAAGAGTGGTCAACCTCAATTTTGTATTTTATTTTATTTTTCATTCATATTTTATTAATATATTTGATGTTATTCACTGTTGGTTTAACATTTACAATCGGTAAAAAAACTATTTTATTTCATTCTACATTTAAAAATGTATATCTTATTTATAAATTGATATTACTCTTTTATCTTGCTTAAATACCCAGGAAAATGTGCGTTTATGTGTCTCAATAAGATATATAGTTTTGTCTTATATAAATTTTATTATACATACTTTTCCTGATCTGTACATTTGTCAGTCACATTTTCTAACCGTGATAAATCCATTGCGGAAAGAGTCTCATTTACAAATATCACATGTCTTTATAATTTCAGAAATAGAGAATATTGCATTAATACTAACAAATGAATTCCTCACAAATAAAACGAATGCCATGACCGGACATCGAAAGCAAAACCTTGAGATCTTCAATTTGATACTCTGCCAACTAAACATTTTAAGTGTTGTTTATAAATAGAGGTTAAATTCTCACCGTAACAAAATAATTATAGCGTCAGAGTGGCGTCATATATTTATGATTTATCTCATATTTAAAAATATCAATTCAAACATGAGCGATAAAACAAGTAAATACATGGAGTGATATACATTATCAATAGCGTTGGAGCTTATTTTAATAGTCCCAAACAATTTATTTTTCTTTAACTACATATTGTAAATAGTTCTTTCACAATTATATAACTCTCTCAGACTACCATAGATGTGCGCCCTGTAAGAACGTATACTTGCGAATTGCGAGTTCAAATGTGGTATTTGGTATTTTGGCCTCTAAGCATTATTTACAGTTTTTTATTATTTTATAATGGGCAATAATTCGAAGCGTTCGTTGGTAATATACATTTGTTTGTTATCATATATATGAATACAATTTATAGTTATTTATCCAGAATGTCATCGTGTCGTGCTTATAATGGATGTAAGTATTGTAAACTTCAGGATAATCCGACCAAAAGCTGGTTCTGGTCTTCAAGCTCAGATTTACCGCTGAACCTTGCCAAATGCAGTCATCTTCATATCGCCTCTGATACTACTTCCCTCCCAACCATCGGTTTTCTACCTTGACGACTCAATATCGTCGCTAATGCGAACGACCTTGATACGGTTGTGGACATGTTTTTCAAACCAACGCGCCATTGTATCGAGAGGGCTAACATAGCCAGGCGGTTATCTACCTGATCCGGATACACTTTCTACAACAAAGAGCAGGAACCTAGCGCCCTTATACATAATTCAAACGGACTCTTCTTGAGTATGCCATCAAAGCAATATATCCTTATCTACAAAAAGTTATCGTGTATTAGGGCGTGTAACACTGTTGGCAACCGGGACCGTGATAGGAGCCTCCAGGCATACCCACAAAAAGTGGCTAAAAAAATTAACTATTTCATTGAAGCAGCGGGAAATAACATGCCATCTAGTGTCAGTGTTGAATATATCAAAGCATGATTACAACATGTTAATTATATAATGAATTCTGTATTTAAATGACTAAAAAGATATATATATATATATATATATATATATATATATATATATATATATATATATATATATATATATATATATATACATATATATATATGAAGAAGAATGGAAAGGAATTAGAGAAGCAAAAGCCAAATCAAAATTCAATTCAATTGCTCAGAGCAAGGTATATTCCGCAAAAAGGCAATTTATTCAAGTTAAATTTTTCTTAAGCCAGGCTTTTCAAAGATCAAAATCTTATCATCAGAGGAAGTCGCTGGGATAGATAAGTTGGCAATGGCCAAGATTTAAAATTTGAAAAAAAGAAATAAAAGTTGTAGGGAAAGAAAACGCTGGGCAAAACTCTGCCCGAATGCAAGCAAATGTCCGATTGCTAAAGAGTCCGGTGTCGAAAAGTCCAGCGGAGAGAATAAGCTGTAGATAGGTGAGTCATTAACGGCACAATAAATAATGAGAGAGGATTCAAAGTTAAAATCCAAGATGCCACAACTTCAGGTACGGCGAAAATAGAAAATCCAAAAGGGTAAAAAGTCCAATAAGAGGTACGTTATATATATATATATATATATATATATATATATATATATATATATATATATATATATATATATATATATATATATATTAATGTTTCCTAGCTGTAAAATACAATAGAACTCCGGTGTGTATACAATAGTGCTCAATCCCAAGTTAAGCTGTATATAAGTATACACACTTTTATTTATACAAGCACTATTGGCTACATATAGAATCCATGTTTCAGCTACCATTTCTTTAGAAATGAAGCTTCATCAATCATGTGAAAGTGTTGGTTTTGAGAGGGTGGAAAGGAGAGGATAAAACATTTAATTGACAATACATGTATCCAAATTTAATTCAACATTTAATTAGTACATATTCATAAACTCAGATTCTATTTGTTTCTCTTTCATACGAAAAGTTGACTCACTATTTATGATGCGGTAATAAAAACCCCATAACCACAGATCACTCTGATTGAGCTCGGTGCAATTTGACCCACCGATCTTGCGATAGAGGACAATTAAGGATACAAGTGTTAACCTAAATATTAATATATAACATATACGTGTATACATAAATATATATAACCACATACTCACATGCGTATATATATATATATATATATATATATATATGTACCTATACACAAAAATATACATATAATCTCTCTAAACCTTATTATTTATTTTACTTGTTTATAAACATACATATAGACATACATACACACACGTATATATATATATATATTGTGTGTGTGTGTGTGTGTGTCTGTGTACATGATGACCGCAACGTCTTGTCACACGAGTGCCACTCCTTCATTAAGAATGTGTTATTGTCTTAAGGAGTGTTTGTACTTTAATTGCAAATAAAGATCTCACTTTGTACGACAGCTTTATCCCTCTCTCGGCTAAAACTTTTGAGGCCAGAAAACAGCAATGGCTAGATAGCCAGTATTACCATAAACTGCATCTTGTAAGGAGGCTCTATCACAAACAGAGCCGGGGCCCTGGGGAGTATCTTACCATAGAGCTACCCTTCAGTCATCACTACTCTTAGGTCGTCTCTACCCCAAAGTGGTAGCACCTGTCTAGGGTGTCATCTATTATTTAAATATGCCTTTCAGTTACTTGCTTCCTTGTTGGACATGCCTCTTTTCATGAAAACGCTACATGAAGGAAAGCTACGAAATACATATAAACATATAGAAAGATATGTACATACATACATACATACATACACACATACATACAATTCTAACCCTCTACATTTACTAATACATATGTGAAATATACATAAGAAAGCATTTATGTAGAAAAAGCTTTATTCAGTTGATATGACACTTCAGTATATTATATACTGTTTTCAGGCAAAAAAAGTTGTTTTAACGTCAGAGGTTACACTACAAATGACCAAGTAAGGATAATTAACATATGACAATAAGAATATACAAGGAAAAAAACTAAATACGAAGATACGTATAAGTTTATATTATCAAAGCTACATAGTACTTTAATATGATATCCCTTATAATAGCACATCTCAGTATATAATTACTACTCACAAAATCAGAGACTAAACACAAAATCAGAAATATATATACATAAATATATATATATATATACATATATATGCATACACACACACATATATATATATATATATATATATATATATATATATTTATATACCCAAGGACGTGTGTGAACGTGTCTTAAACGCGTACATGTTCTCTAGCAAAACACATAGATTTTCCAACTTAAACATATCCTACGTGCACGCCGTGAGTACAGTAACTCCAATTAGGCACATGTAGGCGGCGAGTGTTTAGCTGTAAAACTAGGCCCTTACTGCCTTGTAGGCTAAGAGTTTTGAATGAAAGGCTTAGGGTGCGACAACCATGACATAAAGCTTCAGAGGAGCTTCAGCCGTGTCAGATTAGGCATGCATGACCAACTAGCGTGTAGAAACTGCTCTGAGACTATGAAAACCTGAATGCAAGTAATGGCTACATTGCATAACTACTAGAAGAGATGTCATCTTTAGACATTTTTAAGGCGGGCATCTACTTGCCATCAGTCTATTTGTCTGTCAACGGGTTAATTGTCGCTGATACTCAGAGTGGTCGCCGTATCAAGTATTGCCAACTATAATCCTGTTGCTGTGCTAGTATTTTTAGCGTATGTGATCAATACGTAAGTGCCAACTAAGTCCAGCATAGCGTAATGAATGTAATGAGTAATAGATAATGTAATTTGAAAATAGCTTGTTGGAACGTCAAGGCTGACTTGATCGTTATGGTCCTGACTGACCGGAGAGACAAACAGCATTTGTGCGACACGTTTCAACATTTATATTGCAGCCTTATCAGAGACAAGATTGTTGGAGAGAAGTCGTGTAGAAGAGGGCTCTGAATGGAGTAGAAAGTGAGCATTGAGTTTACTTTAGGCAGCCTTGTTACTCTCGCTTGTCGTATTTTGTATTTCAGCCATCACATTCCATGAGGGATGTTTCTGACAAAGGGGGAGGAATTACTGTTTTCGGAGTCGGAATCTATCCATCTAACACTTATCATTGGCTACTTTTTACCTCGAAGTAGTAGTTTCTCGTTTTTTCTGTTTTTTTTGCTCCTTACACCGAGTGGTGTCATGCCTTGTCTGGAGCGATTTCCATTAAAAATTTTATTTTACTGCATCGGGAAAGCTGTCGAAAAACGACAGACTATTGCATAGGAGGTGCTCTTTAAAATTGATTCGTTTCTAAATTCGAGACTCATTTTGTTGGTCTAAATGAGCGCACTATGACCTTAAGTTTGTATTTAGTTTGTCGGCGGTATGAACCACTTATTTCCGTAGACAGTCCGGCTGAACTAGTAGGATCCTTTTATGAAGATCTTAAAGCGGTATCTTGACCGCTGCGTGAGATGATAACATTCTCTAGCTAGAGGCCTAATTCTACAGCACTGAACACTCGCTGTGTACAAAGAACCCAGTTGGTGTAGCGATGACTGGTGGACTTCAATACGAGAGTTGATAGGAATTCACTTGGACGGTATGGAGTCTGAAGTATGAATAACAGATTGTTGCGTTTACTACAAATAGTTTCGGGGTAGATTGAGTAATAACTAGCACGTGTTCCTAACTTAAACTAAAGTATAAAAATACATAGATGCCTTTGCAATCTAAGCAATGCAACTTGGTCGATTACGTCATCACTCATAAGCGCGAACGGAAGGACGTCTACAGGAGTCGAGTAAAAAAGAATGTCAAATGATCGACGGATCATCGCCTTGTATGCGCTGACATGAAGTTCGTTATTAGAGGAAGAGGCGATTGGATAATGTTAAGTGCCCTCGTAGAATAAATGTGGCAAAGTTGAAGGATTACAGAAATGCCTTTGACCTACAGAATAGGCTTCAGATACGAGCGTTTGATGGTGCGTGGTAGTGTTTTAAGAATTGGGTTTATGAAACAGTAGTCAATGTTTTCGGATTAATACAAATTCAGCATCAAGACGAGTTTGATGACAATACTGATCACATCGCACAAATGCTACAGAAGAAGCATAAACTAAATCCAAAGTGGATCTTACGTCTGCAGAACAGTCATACTTAGCTATAAAATAAAAGTTGTAGAAATGAAGGAGTAATGGTGGCGAAGAAAGACTCGTGATATTTAGCATGACGTTCATGTTAAGGACAGTAAAGCAATGTATGACCTAATGAAGTCTGTCTCACGTCCTAGTCATTCTCGTAGAAACCCATTAACACTTAAGGTAGGCATAGTCGAATAGGGGTCCAAGCAAGCTACTTGATATATGGACAGGCCATTATACTGACTTGTTCAATAGTCCGTCGGTAGTCAGTTCTGATATGATAAATAGCCTGCCTCAGAGGGCAGTCAATGCTGAGGTGGATTCTGTTTCTGACCTCGAGCAAGTAGAGAATGATATATGGCAGTTTATATGCGGAGCATCTGACGAAGATGGTATACAGGTATTGGTTCATTCGGGGGGATTTTTATTTTTGAGATGAGGATTGATAATATGTGTTTGGATTGTTCGGACTATTGCTATTATTTGACAATAACAGACAACAAAATACACTTGGAGAAGGTCGGGGGTTATATCGGCCGAAACGTTGTAAAACCAGCAATCACGCTGAGAGCAATAGTCCGAAAATACAAATATATATTATCAATCTTCATCTCAAAAACAAAAATTCTAAAAATGTAATACCAAATAAGTACAGGTCTGAATTAATACAGAAATGGAAACTAGGCAACGCGATTTTCCATTTCGTAAGTATATCACCGATTTTGAAATTATAGCAACGATGGTGCCTCCAAAAAAAGAACGTACACATGTTTACACTATTCATTTAATAACAGCCATTGTTAAAATACAACTGTAGAAGGTCGAAGTTTATATCGACCGTAACATTGTGAGATCAACACCCAAAATAAGAGCAATAGTCTGAACAATCTAAATACATATCCTCATCATGAAAACAAAACATTCAAAAAATTAAATACGTAATATATAATATTATTGTATAATATGAGAATTATTTAATGAAACACTATACACCAAATGTCTGTGGATAAAGTTGGGTTTCATTGATATGGACAGGCCATTAGTGTTTAAAATGCCTTTGATTCCTACCTCACCTCGTCAGCATCCAATGCACCACGTCAAACCGAAGAAACGGGAAAACTGCAGTGGACACAGCTAGTGAATGGGTTGTCTCTTATTTGTTGCTGTCCCTTTATAGTAGAAGTTCTATGTTTACGTGGGCTCTCTATAATGATTATTTGTTTTTTAATTATTTACTTACAGCTAAATATCATTTAATTACAAGTTAATATTGTTTATTACGGAGGTTAATTGTTTATCTGTTTTATATGTGTTTGGAATTAGGGGGGGGATAACTTAAATGTTGCTTACTTATATGATTGACCCCGTCCAGTCTTATTTTGTATTTCATCGTGTTCCATAAATGCATGGGATTGTATATATAAAGTGTATTCATCTTATGGAGAAAATCATATGTTGTTTTTATTTATCTTTGAGGGTGTTTATCCTTGAATACAAATGGAGTTATTATAAAATGATTAATTAGTTAATGGCACGGTGTTTAATGCCGTTAGTTTAAATTATAAAAACGAATCTTATGACCGGTGACAGAAAGAAATCCCTTCCATAATCAACGCCCGGCCTAAATGATATTTGAATAATGATGAATGAGTATGTATGTGTTTAACGAGTAATGGGTTTTTATGGGTGTAACATACACTATGGATGCTATCTTCTTATCATTCATAGAGTCGTTTTCTTTTCTACTCGGTCATGTGGGGTTATGGTGTGTTTATTAATTATGTTATGTTTATCTGTTATGTTTATGTGTTATTTTGTATATGGGATATATTTAGTTATTAATCATGAATATATTTTTATTTTGTGTAAGCGTACTTACAGATATATCTCTACATATTTATGCAGTAATGTATATATTTGTATATTGAAAATCCAGATATGTTAGTATATTATATAATATGTACACATATTTTTAAATATAAATTTATTTTTTTGCTATGTACGTTTGGTTTAGGTTCATGGCAAAGCTAAAATTATGTAGGTAAGTAGAAGCAGTAAGTGTAAATCTATATGATGATATCTCTGGTGTGCATATATGGGTGCTTTAGGTATATGTCATGCAATATGATATAATCCTTTATTATAATGTCAGGAGGGGGTTCCACTTTCAGATCTATAGTTAACGAAGCCAATATATCATCAGCCACATCTTCCAAAATAGAATAACGAGTACGCCGGTTAATCATATAAGTAACATTGAAGCTATTACTCCCTATTTCAAACACCAACATAAAATAAATAAACGATTAACCCTACGTAATAAACAATAATACGTAATGATTACATGAGATTAGCTGAACTAAATAATACCAACCAAAATAATCATTATAGACAGCTTCCGCAAACTTGGATTTTTTCCCATAAAGTGACAGCAAAAAATAAGACACCGACCACTCGCAAGCAGTTTACGCTTGACTTAGTTCATTGCATACGAACGAGTTGAGGCGAGTGTGTAGGCCATTTATAAATAGTAATGACCAGTCTGTATCAATGAAACACTAGGTCATTCACATGAATTGTAATGTGTAGTTTTTAATAAATAGTTTGCATAGAAAAGTTCGAATTACCTACTAGGCATCACCCTCGAGTGTTTTCGGTCTCTCTGACAAGGGTTTCTCAGGACAACCTGACATGAGGATACTTCCCTCTGCAAGTAAACTCTGACAAAATATTCAAAACAACATAGAATTTCCATCACATATGAGATCTCTTCGGTATGTCAATACACTGGCTCATATGAGAAATAGTGCACCTTCTCATAGTAAAGTTACCTTAAGAAACAACACTTAGCTGGGTACTCTACCAGGCTAGATGAATTCTTGTCCTGGAATCCGGTAAGACATAGAGACCACAAGAAAGATATACTATAACATATTTTACTGGACAATTCGGGAGAGGAAAATTAATGTTCTTAACTTATTTACTAAATCAACGTTAGACATGTAAAGGAGCACTTTAATGGACTATTTGGGTATCTATGTATTTCATATGTAGATCAAGTGTTAGCCGAAGGAAAGGGTTACTTAATTCCTGAGATCTTCGAGTGAAGTAAAATGAAACAAAAAAGGTGCAATCTCCCCTTCTCTCTCTCTCTCTCTCTCTCTCTCTCTCTCTCTCTCTATATATATATATATATATATATATATATATATATATATATATATATATATAATATAAAGTGGTGTACTAAAAGCGAACTTTTAGGAAAGGTAAAACCTATTGTGAAAAGTATACAGCTCAATATCCAGGATAGAGCAGGTAGTTTCTATCTTTCTTCATTACAAGTCGGTTTTCTCAACGGGCTAGCTTTTAAATCTTTTCCGTTGTCTTTCTCCCATTTTAAAACATATTCCATGACATTTTAGCTCAGGAAGTCTTTTTAATGGCGAATATTTTCCACCTCACGTTTTACTGAGCCTTGCCTGCATCCAGGAACGTACCTCTTATTGGATTTTTTACCCTTTGGATTCTATCTATCTATGCCGTACCTGAGGTTGTGGTTTTTGGAATTTAGCTTTGAATCCTCTCTCACCACCTCTCGTGCCTTTAAACGACCTACTTATCTACATTTCATTTTCTCCGCTGGACTTTTCGACACCGGACTTTTTTGCAATCGGACATTTGCTTGCATTCGGGCAGAGTTTTGCCCTGTGTTTCTTTCCCTACAATTTTTATTTTACTTTTTCAAATTTTAAATCTTGGCCTTTGCCAACTTATCTATCCCAGCGACTTCCTCTGATGATAAGATTTTGATCTTTGAAAAGCCTGGCTTAAGGAAACATTTAACTTGAATAAATTGCCTTTTTGCGGAATATACCTTGCTCTGGTAATTGAATTGAAATTTGATTTGGCTTTTGCTTTTCTAATTCCTTTCCATTCTTCTTCATATCATATATATATATATAATATATATATATATATATATATATATATATATATATATATATATATACATATATATATATATATATATATTATTTCATGTATCAACATATAATGTATACGGATATATTATTTTTATGTATCAATTTTCAGTATTTACTTCAACAGTGCTCGATGCGTGATACCTCATTGCAATACACCTTCATATTCCAGTTGCTTCTTTCCAAGAACTGCAGACTTGTTCAACTTTCTTCCTGTTAACTGTTATAGGCATCTCCTGTCTTTGCGATAATCATATTTCGTTTTTGTTAACTCCTTACATCAAGTTGATTAATGCCTTGTCTAGAGCGATTTCCATGAGAAAAATTTACTCGATTCGTCCGTTCTTTAATGATGCATTGTATAAATAATAATTAACATTTATGAAAAAAGGGTGGATGTGAAAGATACTTGCTGAGTGTCGGTTCGGCTGGGGTGGGGGGAATATGACCGACAAGAGCGAATATATACGGATTGGTTTATGGTAAGGAATAGGGAGGAGGATAGTGGGAGGTAGTTACATAACCTATATATTAAGGTTCTACTATACTCCTAGGTTTCCAGTATGCTTTAGGATTGCCTCGTGCCATTCATTTGGTGGCGGATAGCGTTTGCGGGTGTCACGACACTCAGTCTGGCAGAATCTGTGGCACTTCGGTGGCGTTTTATCTGTCAGCCTAAGATATTGGTTCTGGCCTGTCCTAGGCGGTCCACCCTCTTAGGCATTGTCTTCCCTATTTGGGGTGGAGTAAGTTTATTGCTTATTGTCTGAGGCGTCCCGGCCGGGTAATGCCGACGGGGCTACCCAGGTAATTATTAGTAGGACAGAGTTCCCCTTCATTAGAACCGCTGGCTTTACTTTCATCACCTTCCGACTTTGTGCTACCTCTTCGTGTGGTTTGAAGGGAGTAATTAACACCGGTGTTCTTTGACTCAGTTGACAACAGGCGTTGGACATTGATATCTGTTCTCTGCACTATTACTTATTTTTACCAGACTCTCTTCAGGTGGGTCGCTGAAAGTTTCTTTCTTGTTGCAACCCCCGACTGCTGCCTTCTGGGTATCGTCCCATTAAATATTTTTCCAACATATTGCAAAAAGAAAAAAGTGGATTCTTCTTTTTTGCGGAACAACACCGAGTATTGATTTACTCCTCTCCAGGAGTTAGGCTCAAGGACAGTGTTTATCTTACTTCCACAAGTAAGATGTGACCCAAGGTCGGGTCGGGAAAGTGGAGTTTAAAAATTGCCTGGGAAGCCCGTCGGCATTCCCCGGTAGGGGCGCCTCAGGCAGTAAGCAATAAACCTACTCCTCCCCAAAGAGGGGAGGCGAAGCCTGGGAGCGTGGACCTCCTAGAACTGCACAGGACAGTCCCATAGACCGGCGTAAATCAAGACCCGAAGGCCAAAACAATACCAGTCTATGCGGTAAAGTATCCATCGGAACAGATACTACAATTTGATCTCAGCCAAAAGGCTTGGAGTATTCCCACTTCTGTGTCTACACAAGTTAGAAGTTCGGCTGTGTCGTTGGTATGACCAATGACGATGAACAAGAGACACTGACCGGTGGTACCAAGGCAATGAGTATCAGTCGCATGCGTGGGGGTTGCTTAGACAGCAAGTCATGTCATCAAGACGAACGGACGAAAACACCTACAGGAGAATCTCTGAGAGTATTCCACATTTATTCTTATTCTTTCTATGACTTTTTCTTCTGTCAAGCACACGCCTGTCTCCCCAACCATGAGGATTGTTCTTTCATTTTGAGACTTTTAACCTGTTTCTGCTATAAGGGCTTATTTTCTTGCCAAGTAAAACAGGCATTCAAGTAGATCACTATACTGACAACTTTAAAACTTTGACTAATATTTGGTCAATTTTCTATTTTAATTTTTGTATGCTATCTACAATTCCTATTGACAAAAGATCGATGTTGTTTTTAAGAAAATGATGGTTCGAACTTGTTAACGTAAGACTGCGCCTATTTGCTATTTGAAATAGTGTCTTAAATTACCCAGTGAAAGAAAAAATGATTCTCAGTAAGATTAAATGTAATTTAATGTTTTCGGAAATTAGATTTGATTTAACGCTCGTTTTTTTTATTATTTTTTATTTCAACTGATTTTTTTTTGTCGCCTTTAGTTCAACACCTTGCTTTCTGAACTTTTTGAATGTCAAAGAAACCTGACGGAAGAAATCGTAATTTAATGTACTAAATCTATTTTCAAAAAGTGAAATAAGTATTGATTTACTCCTCTTCAGGAGTTAGGCACAAGGCCAGTTTTTATCTTACTCCCACAAGTAAGATGTGACCCAAGGTCGGGTCGGGAAAGTGGGGTTTAAAAATTGCCTGGGCAGCCCCTTCGGTATTCCCCGGTGGGGGCGCCTCAGGCAGTAAGCAATAAAGTTACTCCTCTCCAAAGAGGGGAGACAAAGCCTGGGAGTGTGGACCTCCTAGAACTGCACAGGACAGCCCCATAGACCGGCGTAAATCAAGACCCGAAGGCCAAGACAATACCAGTCTATGGGGTGCAGTATCCATCGGAACAGATACTACACTTTGATCTTAGTCAAAAGGCCAATGAATTGAAAAAGGCCAAAGAATTGAAAAAGTGAAATAAGTAAATCGAGCAGTTCATGGAGTATTCCAACCTCTGTGTCTACATCAGTAAGAAGTTCGGCTGTGTCGTTGGTATGGCCAAGAGACGCTGACCGAAGGTGCCGAGGCAATGAGTCTCAGTCGCATGCATCGAAGGAAGGTTTTTTGGCAGCAAGTCATCTTATAAGAACGAGCGAACAACAGCTCCTAAAGGAGAAACTCTGAAGGAATTCTACTGTTACTATATTCCTTCTATGACTTTTTCTTCCGTCAAGCACACGGCTGCACCCCCCCCCGGATCGTTCTTTCACTTTGAGACCTTCAACCCATTCCTGCTATTGGGACATATTTTCCTGTGAGATAAAACGGGCACTGAGGTGGATCACTACACTGACGACTTTAAAACTTTGACTAATACTCAGTCAATGTTCAGGTTTTTGTATGTTATTTGCAATTCCCACCGACAAACGGACGATTTTGTTTCACGGAAATGATAGTTCTAACTTGTTAACGTAAAACCACGCCTGTTGGCTATTTTGAATTGTGTACACTGTACCCAATGATGGTGAAACAAATGTTTCTCAGTAAGATTAAATATAATGTAATGTTTTTGGAACCTTTTAAGCACGAACTATATTTAATTTAAACGTTCGCTTTTCTGTTTTGTATTTAAACTGATTCTTTTTTGTTTTCTGAACTTTTTAGATTACAACTAAACATGACGATGAAGTCATAATTTAATGTACTAAATCCATCCATAAAAATATAATAGCCATTTTTGTAATGTGTTTCCTAATATATTCAATGGTTACTGCTTTCTTATAGACACCACACATGACTTCATTGTTTATTATTGCTAACATAGATGAATTTAAAGTTTAAATAACCATGTAATTTAATAGCTCTCCATTATATTAATATTTATAAGTTCTATAGTTTAGTCGTCCCGGAGGTATTGCTTTTTTTCTGCTTGCTCATATATCCATTATAGTTGTGACACTAAGTGTTTAATCGTTCTGTCTGATAACTAAACATCTAGAACGTTTCTTCTTAATGAAGATTCGCGGGAACTGACACCTTCTCAGTATTCTACTTTTATAGAAGTCTCTTAAATTGACCGGAATGTGATGCGGGATTTAACCATTCGTAACGTGTAAAATAATTAGACGATATGATGTGAAACATCAGTTGTACACTGGCGATGAAACTGGAAGTATTTTAAATAGGGCACACAGATGTGAGTTTTTTTTATCTATTGTAATGCATACAGTTCCACATTTAAATCGGTCGCATTATCTACCTTTATGCTAAGTTCATGTTTTAAGGAACTATTGAAAAAAAATGAACCTCAACACCATATGGGTGAGTAGGCATTTAGTGATCTTAGTCATTATCGCCCTAAGCTCTTCAGATATTTTCAGTATTATTATGAAAGCTACGTACCCAATGGCACAAGGTCCAACGGGTCAACAGCCTCTTAGGGAGTGGTTTCCAACTTATAATTAAATCATTTGGAGGCTCATTAACGTGCGGGAGATTGTTAACTATTCTGTTCTTACAACGTAAAGTCACATGAATTTGGGACGTATGCAAAGCTTGCTTTTTATTTGTATGAAAATGACAGAGGGATCTGTTTGGCGGCAATTGCGTGTTTATTTTTTTGAATATACCAAATTGCGGTTTGAATATTGGGAATCGAGGATTTCGGATACTTTTTTTTACTTTCTTCTGACTTTTTTTTGTTTTTGTGTGGCGTGTATGAACAAATAGGGCAGGTGAGAGAGGTACTTGCTGGTTATGGGTTCGGCTGAAGGGAAATATGATCGACAAGAGCGAAGATATACTGATGGGTTTATGGTCAGGAATGAGGACGGGAGGATGGTAGGACGTAGTTACAAAACCTGTATATTCAAGTTCTGCCATCTTTGTAGTCGACCAGTAAAGAGCAGATGTTGCATCTAGGTCTAGCAGAGAAATCCGTACTTTGCGCTATTACTTGTTATTAACAGACCATGGTGGGGTTAGGGTTAGGATTAGGGTTAGAGTTAGGGTTAAAGTGGGTCTCTGAAAGAGTATTTCTTTTTGCAATCCCCGACTGCTTCGCTCGCTCTTCTGAGTGTTGCCTCATATATATTTTCCAACACATTTAAACTTGTTGTTATAGTAATAAACATTCCCGCCTAAACGCACGGTTGCAGCAGCGAAGACTAATTTCTTTTAATCTACAAATATAGAAATCAAGTCACTATTGTATTTGTTTACTTTTTGTGAAGAAAGTAATATTTCTGTAGTAAAATATTTAAAAGATGCATTCATTTAATTTAAAACTAGGTAAGTAACGTATGTGTTTTCTTCCACTTCGGAAATGTAGATATATGGTGAAAAAGGAACACTGTGTAATAAAAAAAATCAGCCAGATTCTGAATCGAAAATCGAACTATTGTATGAAAAGCTGAAGTCAAAAACAAGAAATCAATGGAGGCTAGCCAATTTAAAAGAGACGAAACGTACTGTATCTATTAGTGTCTACCGGCGAAACAGGTTAGTTATTTTTATTCGTTACGTGTCCGCCACATGACGTTTTTTTTGTTATTACGGAAGCAGTTTGTTTTTAGCTAAGTGAAGAATTATAACAATGAAGGTGTGTGTGAAAGACAAACAAAGACATAACTAATATTTATGTATTTATTATCGTCAACCGGAAGTTAATACTCCTACGACGCCGATAATTTTTTAATTAGTTGTTCAGTGTATAATACACAAATAAGTAAGTTATTACGAAAGCGGTTCGTTTTTGGAAAATGAGAACATTACGAGAATTAGTGTTAGAGGAAGTTGGAAAAAGTGATAGAAATAAAAAAAATACAGGTTATGCCTTTATTAGAGTCGACCGGAAGTGGATAATCCCATTACACCGGTTACTTCCTGTTAGTTGTTCAGTTTATAATGGAATAAATTAGATGATGTCTTATTTTCATACATAAATGTACTGTATTATGCTAAGGAATGAACATATGCCTACAGACAGAAGTGCGTAAAATATGACTGGTTATTCTATAAAACAATGCAGCCAGTTAATATTTAAAAATGCCCTCTCCTCTATCCTCTGTCTGTCTCTCTCTCTCTGTCTCTCTCTGTCTCTCTCTCTCTCTCTCTATCTATCTCTATCTATCTCCTGTCTCGCTTTATTTATGTATTCGTCTACATCCCTCAGGGGTTTCCTCTATTTTAATTACATCGATTAGACTTTTTATTCGAGGTACACGTGCGATGGTGAGTTAAAAAAATGGACAGATTGTCGGGATTATGGAATTAATAGACGCACCTTACCCTGAAATAATTCCTTTCATTCTCCGTGTTTGTAAGCATTTCGTATTAATTTTCCATTTCCTAAGGAGATGTTCCAGTTGATTTTTGTTTTAAATTATTTAGATGAAATAAAATACAAAGTAGTTAAAGGAAATAAAAGAGGGGGAATGAAAAATAAATATTAAATGGAAAGACAATATTGAGAAACGTAATAAAAGAAACAAATAGCATATAAATTCAGCAAGAGTGAAAATGGCGCAATATAGAATTTTAATAGAAATAAATCGGCCAAAGGGATTTAGAAATTATTCATATCGAATGAAAATCTAAAATAAATCATGGTGGCGGAAATAAATTGTGTATATATATATATATATATATATATATATAGATTTAAAAAGAATACGCGGAAATCTCTCTAAGGCCCTTTCGACTATCATCTCGTCAGGAGAAAATCGATAGTTTTAATTAATAATAACGTCGAAAGAAAGAGCAAAATGGGGAAATTGAGTGTGCCAAAATTAACGTTAAAGCGATTAAAATTCAATTTAATGATTTCGATTAAAAGTCGATTAAAAGGCGCTACGTTAGGGGATAAAAAAAAAAAAAATTGGGAAGCAGTTCAAAGTTCCCCAAAGAGATTCAGCGATCTTACAAATTCCTTCTGCCGGCAAAAGGAAGGTTTTTAAATGGCAATAGAGACAGATTCCAATATTTTCAAATGGTTCTTGGAATCTGCTCGATGCAAGACCTCAAAAGGGTCTATTTTATAGCCACTGGCACAGCTAGGGTTTTCAACCAAATGCTGGCCAATATCGATTTTCTCCTGACAAGATGATAGTCGAAAGGGCCTTAGAGAGATATCCGCGTATTCTTTTTAAATCTATTTATAAATTTTGTACCTCGAAACATTTATTTATATATATATATATATATATATATATATATATATATATATATATATATATATATCGTACATGTATTGTATTAGTTTCTGTAAATGTAAATCCGTAGAAACTCAAGTGTTTATAAAAAGTGCTCAATACCAAGTAGAGCTGTTTATAAGTATACATTTTTATTTATACAAACATTATTGGTTACATATGTGCATACATGTTTCGGTTGCAGTTTTCCAAGAGAGTCAACCTCATCAGACCAAGAATTTTCTCGAAAATTCTTGGTCTGATGAGGTTGACTTTCTTGGAAAAGTGCAACCGAAACATGTATGCACATATGTAACCAATAATGTTTGTATAAATAAAAATGTATACTTATATATATATATATATATATATATATATATATATATATATATATATATATGTATATATATGTGTGTGTGTATGTGTGTGTATATATGTTTACTGATATAATTTCATTCATACATATATATATATATATATATATATATATATATATATATATATATATAATTTTAAATATAACTATTAGTATTTCATGTATCCACATACAATATTATAAGGAGATATCATTTTTTATGTATCGATTTTCAGTATTTACTTCAACAGTGCTCGATACGTAATTAGGACTAGGTAGTAAGCTATGAAAATATATGTATGCCAATTAAGCTACACAGAGGCTCCCGCGTTTCATCCCCGGGGGAAATCTTCAGGCTAAAATGCATGGAGTTATTTTTGCCGGTTGTCTTTATATACACGGCTGGTTTGTTAACGAATCAGATTCTTTGTTTTTCTCTTAGTTAATCGTTGGGCTTCCCACGTACAAAGGTGTGGTTAGTGTTACTTCCTTATATATATATATATATATATATATATATATATATATATATATATATATATATATATAATTTCATACACTTATTTATTTTATATTTATATGTATATATCAATACAGAAATATATATATCAAGTATATCGACACGTAAAAAATAAAAATAAAGATTGTAATAATACGATATCTATTACGTTATCAGTTGCTCAAAACAAGTTATTTCAAATAAAAACATGTATTATTTATTCCTAAACCCATGGCTTTTCAAAGAATGCAATCTTATAAGTCGGTAAGGGAAATTCTACTGACGACAATAACTAAGAATTGAATAATAATTAATTAACACTTCTACTTGGTATTTGCTGACAGAACGAGAACAATCTTCCACCGGGAATTAAATAAAGGGTTTAGTATGAAATTCTATCCAAAATTTGCCCGAAAGATGTGCAAGTTTGAAAATTTGCACCCGAAGATTGAAGGTAGTATATTGGCAGACACGTTGTTAACATGTTGTTATGTAGATGAGAATAGCAATTTGAATAATCCAAATGACATAATGTATCAATCTTCATGTACAAAATTCCGAAACATAGACATTTATTTATTTTAAACTAGTTCCAAGACAGCAAGATAGGTGATCGCTCAGCGTAATAAACATCCCGGTTTATTAAATGCTTTTTTACTAATTGATATCTTTCGAAGATATGTTGTTCTAAAGACTTTACTTATTAAATATTGGTGCATTGTTCTCATTGCGCTTTATATATATTTTACACATGTCATATCAATAAACTATTTTTAGTTTCCTGCATCAAGCATTGAACTAGCAGCGTACAGAGACAAACTACTTTACAATATATCTTAACCAACGCATTTGAGAACAATCTCTTCTTTTTACTAACTATTATGTGACACCATTTATATCAAACTTATTTTAGTCAGACTCTATTGTTATTTACATGTAATGAAATAAATACACATTTATTACGATATCATTCGTAGTTTTTTGCTATATTTAAATACACAGATATAATCAAAATATTGGTTCTAAGATACAGTTTTTTTTCTTTAAAAATATAATTAATTAATAAAAAATTCTACCCCGTTGATTAAATAAAGATATAAGTTCTAAATTCCGTCCAATTTCTCGAGTTATACATAAAGATTCCCAAGTTCAAAAACACGCACCTGAAGAATGTTGTAAAATATATACCCACATCAATAAGTCATGAAGACAAGAAAACGCGCTTCCATGTGTATATATATATATATATATATATATATATATATATATATATATATATACACACACATGGATGCGCGTTTTCTTGTCTTTATGACTTATACATATATTTTGGAATATATACTTATACGTGTATGTAAGCATTATTCTTTTATTTAAGCAAACATTATTTAAATAACAAAATTCAATCTCTTATTTAAACTTTTTAATGTTCTTAATACTCTTTTTGTGTCAAAATTAAAAAAAAAACATATTATATGCTTCATATTTATTACGAACGTTCTTGATTCTTCGTTGAGTCATCTTCAACTGACCAAAACAAACAAAGCAAAAGTTGGAGAAAAAAAGAGAATTTCAAATGATAGCCGAAAACGAGCACGTGAAGTTAGTTAGACGCCAGAAGAATGGACTCGCACAGATCCAGCACAGCCTTGAAAAACCACGACACCAGATACAGCATCACAAGGTAATATTGTATTTCAGGACGCATTTTAAAATGCTGTAACTTGTTTCACAATAAATAACATTACGTATAAAAACAGTAACCACATTTTAAAATGCTTAACATAATACGGATGTTTTTTTGCTAATTTGTTTTTGGCACCTGAAGATGATTCGACGAAGAATCTAAAACGTTCGTGATACATATATAATATAGATTCATATTTTATTTTATTTTAACACACAAAAAACATTAGAAAATTAGAAATAATAAAATAGGTCTTCTTAAGCAGCAGAATTTTGCATTTTTAACAATGTTTGCTTATATATATATATATATATATATATATATATATATATATATATATATATATGTGCGTGCGTGCGTGCGTGCGTGTATACGTTTTGGTATATAGTTTTTTTAGAAGAGAATACTAGTCCGAATAATCCTATGTACCCAATAATATTTATACTATATAACATCTCCATTAATGAAGTTAAGAAAAGAAAAAATGTAGACAAATGTATAATCTGGAAAGTTAAAATAATACAAATCAAAAAATATCAATCAGAAAAGAAAAGAAGAACCAAAAAATAAAAACGGCGCATTATGTAAATAGAGTGGGGTATTCATTTCCGAATTCATTTCATACGGCGAGGAATATCCGACTTGCTATTTCATTTGTCCTTTCTCATAACACACACAAGGACATATATACACGATGATATATACATATAAATATGATGTAATAATATGTTAAATTAACAAATATGTACGGTTACGATCGATTGAAATAGAGATCACTTCTCAAATTCAAAACAAACATCAATATTTAAAACATTAAATTAATTTATAATCAAAGTATTACATTCAAAATAATATCATTTTATAATTCAATAACACTTGTTTTATCCATATTTTTAGAAAAGCTGAAAGTAACTAAAAGTATATTCAGGTAGTTTAATTCGTACAACACTCCCCGGTCATCAGAAATTCTAACTAAGACACACCTGGTGGCAATTCAGAAATAAATGAGAAGAAAATTGGCTCATTGAAAGGCAAGAGTTAAAAACGTAAAAC
Source organism: Sepiola atlantica (assembly GCA_963556195.1). NCBI lineage: Eukaryota > Metazoa > Mollusca > Cephalopoda > Sepiida > Sepiolidae > Sepiola > Sepiola atlantica. Next base: position 51,490,918 of record OY744536.1, on the reverse strand, counting down.
TTTAAATGTTGAACAGAGAAAATATGCCAAGCCAAAAGTAGTCTAAAGCCAGTCAAAAGAAAAATATTTCCACCATCATGTTTTTTGTGGTTTCGAATTGAAAACGATAACATTAGGAAAAAATAGAAAAAAGCGTATGAATCTGCATACAGGTAAATAAGTAAAAAGGAAAGAAATGACTCGTTATGGTGTAAAGTGAAAGACTAATTTCCGAATTCATTTTAGACGGTGGTGTTTGTCAGAATGTTTGCTTACATCCTACCCCTAAATACATGACCTGGGCTCGTCCCGAATAGTTTTACTCACTAGTACACACACATACACACACACATACATACATATATACATATATATATATATATGTATATATATATGTATATATATACATACATATATACATATATATATATATATATATATAAACGTACACATATGTACATGGTTTTATAGATTGTTTTTAATAATTTAATAGTAATTCAATCAATAAATTGCACTCATATAATGTACAAACTGATTCCATCAAATACTTATAACGTTCTGATGAGTGTTAAATCAATCGAGGCTTGTACGTGATTGTTATGTTTTTTCTTTGACTTGTAAACATAACTGGGATATTAATATTGTTTTAAATTTCGGAGCTACTACGACTGATATAATTAATTAATATGTGCTGCAACAATTTTTTTGTAATAGTTGAATTTCCTTGAAACAGAATACACACACACACACACATATATATATATAATTATATATATCATAATTCAATGAAATAAAAAAGTATGACATAATTAACATTTTGTAATTATGCTAAAAAAAATCCAAATTAACCATATATATATTGTTTTGCACGATGGTTTTCAGAAATATATTATCAACCAAACAATGATGTTGGTAATTACTATTATGAGAATATCATCTTAAGCACAAAATTATTTATCAATTCGTTACAAGCAAAAATATCATTGAATTACTAAATGATCACAAACATAAATACGCAATAAAGTCCAAAAAACTTGTTCTAGTATTTTTGCCATTCATGTCAGGCTAGCTTATACATATATTAATACATGTAATATTAAATTACTTTTTAATATTTTCCATACGTACGATGTTGTTTCGAGCATTAGCTCTGGAAAATAATCATCGAGCATCAGCCCTGGAAAATAATCATCTCAGACGGTCATAGGACGCGAAACCAGTTCACAGACACGCCTTGAATCTGGAAGCGTTCACCGAGTCCAATCAAACAACGAGAGGTTGCCACGTAAGTACAAAGAAATTAAATGAACTTTACACTGTGTAACAGCAAAAAAAGTGGAACAAATGTCCCTTTCCTGAATTATGACCGGTCAACATGTGAAACTCCCACGTTTACACACTGAAAGCGGCGAGTATAAAAATCTAAACATTCCAGAGTACTCAACAACAGTGACGGAGCATTGCACTAAATATTTTAGATGAATGTATATTTTTAACTTTTCCGACAGTTAACGACTTTCCAATTATTATTGAAAAGGGGTTCTAATAATATATATATATATATATATATATATATATATATATATATATATATATATATATATATATATATATATATATTGAAATCAATGTTATTTGTCTCCTTGGATTATAATTAATATTATTGTATTTTATTTTCAATTATCTTTTAAATACACACACACTTCGAATTTAGAAACTAAAGAAGAAATAAATTATTTATTTTAAGGAAAAAAATACACATCGTTCTTTGGTTTCTAACTTCACAATAAATACAAATTTACGGTGTTTCAAAAAAGATTGACGATATTTCAATTTTTTATAGAACGTGCAACCGCACAGACGAACTTTTAATCTCCAACTGTTAACATCGGACAGATACTTTCACTGCAAAAAAAAAATGCCTTCGATAAGTAGATAGAAAACGAGAAATAAGAACATTCTATGATCATGCGTCTACACTTAAAATGAAGAGACTTCGTTGTTTAGTTTCTAAATTCAAAATAAATATAAATACACGCTGTTTTAAAGGAGAGGGACTGTACTTCAATTCATAAATATATGAATATGTATATATATATATATATATATATATATATATATATATATATATATATATATATATGTGTGTGTGTGTGTGTATATATGTATATATACACATATTAAAGAATAAATACACATTGGTCTTAATTACAGAGAAGAGGATTTTTGAACAAAATAAAAGTAAATTATTTTAACAGGAAAATAAAAGATCAATTGGAAAAAACGGAAAAAGGAAATTGCGATTAACTAAAGCTTTTCTAAATTAAAAGAATCTACACAGACACGCTCAATATTTGAACAGAAACAAAACATTTAAACTCCTTAAAAAAGATAAAGAACACAGAAATGCATATTTTCAACTATTTTGTGAATTGCCTGAGGGAAAGAAACCGACTCGATTACTCCTTTTCCCAACATTTATCTTTGCCGTATCGGTTTTCCCGCCATTTCTTGCGAACAAAACCTTAATTGAATTAAATACCATTTTCAGACATTCTTCTATCCTTTCTTATTTTTTTCCATTTTATTCTATTATTTTTAGAAACGATTTGTCTTTTCCAAATTTAATTTTTGTTTATTTTTATTTCTTTGTTTTTTGTACAGTTCACAAAATGTATTGTTTTCTAAGAGATTGTTGTTGTATTTTTAATGTCTTCGTTTTCTTTTTTAAAATTTTATTTAATTATTTATTTTATGTTTCTGTTACGTTTTCATTCCTTTTACCTTTCTGTCTCTTTTCCTTTTTTCCTTCTGTAATTGTCTTTGTTATCGTGTTATGTCATGTTTTGTTTTACGCCGATTCTTCTGTCTTTCTTACTCTAGAATCATCCTTTTTTCTTGCTTGATTTCTGCTTTCTTTCCGATCATTATATATTTTTTTTCGCCATTTTCCTTTCAGTTTAGCCTATTTTTATTGAAACTGTTATAATACTATGTCCAAATTTATACATCGCCAGTGTTCTCACTCGCAATTTTCCAAGATATATTGTTAAAATATTCATAAAAATCACGGCAATATTTTAATTAGTTATACATAACGTATAATCATTTCTGATAATTAAAACCAAAAAACTTAACCCCACTGTGTTTTTTTTAGTATAGAATAGGAGATTTATTTGCTTATTCATTTCAAGCGGCGAGTTAAGTCTCTGGTTGTTGCCTGATTTGTCATCTGGTTTTTCCCCAACCCACATAACTCGAAATTGTTTTCTCCAGGCAAATGCTTATTCGTTAACTTTTGCATGACGGCAAGGAAGTAGATGCACATAAACCACACACACAGAAATATATATATATATATATATATATATATATATATATATATATATGTATATATATATGTATATATATGTATATATATGTATGTATATATATATATATGTATATAAATATATATGGGTTCTTATAACAATAAATGTTTGATTATACACTTTATAAAATCTTAAAATACTCAAAATTACAAGCTCAATGAAGTTGTATTACAAGCTTCAGAGGGTATATATTTTTAGATGCATTCACATGGCAAAACGAAAAATAACTCCTTACCCAAATATTATATCTGATCTTCAATTTTTGAATCCCATGTAACGTCAAGCGACCACAACCATGCATATCTTCTGATCATCAGCTCACCTGTCCAGCATCTAAATGTTCAGAGATAAATGGTATGAAAATTAACGAGTTACATTGTTGGCAAACCTTTCTTACTTTAGCTTTTACTTATTGTTATATTCATTTATTCGCTATATTAACCTTTTGCAGATGACAAATGATAGTAAATATTGACTAAACGCACACCCACGCAACACACATAGACACACGCGTATATATATATATATATATATATATATATATATATATATATATATATATATATAAATATACAAATATATACATATCCAAATATATGTGAAAATATATAAAAATATATTTTTCACATGATTTTTTATATACACACATATATATATATACATCTATACATATATATAAATATAATTAATATGTATATTAATATATATATATATATATATATATGTGTGTGTATAATTTATTATGTTACAAATATAAACAAAATGAACGACTCCAATACTTTTCAATAGTGCTCACTATATATAAGAGTTTTTATATCATCATAAATTAATCACGCGATCCTTTGGGCTATCATTTTCTTTTATAATAAGAATGCTTTACTAAACCAGAGGGACGAAGTAGGTTATAATTGCAAACACCTCAAAAGGTCTACTTTAGATAAATATTGTGAGAACGATGTAATCATAACTTTAAAAAATTGAAAAAATAAAGATTACAAATTAAAATCAATATCTCTTTAAACTTAACATTAAATTATGACAAATGATAAAGGATCGCGTAATCAATGTATGATAATAAACAATGATAGGAAGGATTTTATCCACTAACTAATTAAAAAGATAACTGGATGTAGAGATCTTAAATATGTAATTAATAACAATAATATAATTCTTTTTTACTGAAAATAGAGATAGGTTAATCAAAACCACTATTAATTAAAATGTTGGCCATGTATAGATATTAATGTTAGTATTATAGATATAGCTCTTAGGTTATTTTAGTAAATTATTATTATACATAATAGATTATGTAACTGATCGTATTTGTATAACTCCGGATAATAGGATAACTATTAGTAACCAGGAGATTTATAAATTAATAAGTTACAAGGTTTAGACTTCATATTAAAAGAAGAGTTTTGTTGAAGTGCGAAGATACTGATAAAATTAGTGAACTTAAATGAATACTAATTAAACGTCCGTTAGGCTAAATCAATAATGATTCGCACGGAGTTACAGATCACTTCAAAGAGAGAATATAATGAATCTAAAATAAAATAAAATAAAAGTTCAATTCCTATATATAATAACCCTTAATTATTACAAATAATAAAGTATTAAGTAGATTATCATAAAGAACTAGATAAAAATAATAACTAGTCAATATTAAAAATTTAATTAATTAGGGGAATAATATTATTGTTGGATGAACATAGTTCGTAAGTAAATATGATTAATAAATAGCGATTGTCTTAATGTATATAACATTCTATTTGGCAGCTTATGATTGATAAGTAAAAAGAAGATAAAATAACAAAAATTAAAATCCCTTAATACATTACGCAAAATAAATTAATTAATATATATATATATACATATATATATATATATATATATATATATATATATATATATATATATATATATATATATATATACATATATATTTTATTTATATATCTATATAGATGTATGTGTGTGTATCTAAGTGGATGAGTGCGTGCGTATAAGCGTGGGTGTGTATATGTGCGAGTGCGGGTATGTCTTGGTGTGTGTGCATATAGTTAAGGAAGGGGAGACGAACCGATTCAAGCCAGTCCTGACGATATTTTAAGCTGACCAAATTTCTTAAGCGTCGGTAGGTAAGTGTCAAAATGTCATATTACGAAAAATGTTAAATGTAATTTGTTTTTTGTCTTTCTTTTATGATTGTGTATTGGCGGATCTAATCTTTGCTGATCGATTTATCCCCGAGGAGGAGCCGAAAAGTTTCTGTAACAATGGCCGGATACTCAAACTATGTTTATATATATATATATATATATATATATATATATATATATATATATATATATATATATATATATAATGGAGATTATGTATCGGTTTGCCTGTCTCTCTGAAACTTAAACTATACTATTTAAGAGTATTGTACTTATGAAATATTATAGTATATACTATTTCAGACTGATGTACTATATTAAAATGCTCAATAAAAAGGCATAGTGTAGTGTAGTATCTGCTCTGTTGTCATAGTACCATCCTCCCATACATGATCTCTTCCTTTTTTGAGAGGTGTGGAGGTAGTTTAGTATATGTTCTATTTTTTATCTTATATGTTTATCTGAAATAGTTATGATCCTTGCAATCGGGAGATTTAGAAAATAATACATTTTGCTCGGAAGGGGTTTAAACAGTTTTAAATACTCTTTTGAATTCTTTTTTAATTTTCACTCTTAACCTTTAAATGCCTTTTGTAGCAAATATGACAAAGTCCAAGTAAATGCAACTTTAATATGATAGTCAATGAAAATGAGTCAAACTGAAGCTTGTTTCACATCTGCAACGAACCTGTTGACAAGTGTGAGTAGGTATTAGTATGAGATTGCATAAACACACCTGCTAAATAACAAATCAGTATCGCTGTGATGATAAAAAATTGTCAAACCAATATAACAGATAAAGCATTTAAGGCTGAAAATTGTTTTAAAATGTTACAATTCTCCGTTATGTGAATTTTAATGCAGTGTTAACATTTACTATTTAAAATTATTCTAGTTGTAAAGAAAAAAGTGAAGTCCTCATGAGAAAATGTATTGTCAAACGATATATTTAATGTCTAAACATCCATCTACCCCCCACCCCACGCGTTCTAATAATAAATAGCATAAATATATCCGTATGGCAAAAAAAACCGGCAGGTATGTTAGATTCCCAAACAAGAGTCACCAGTTAAAAGCCGGGACAATATATATATATATATACATATATATATATATATATATATATATATATATATATATATATATATATATATATATATATGAATAAATATATATAAATAAATATATATATATATATCTATAAATATATATATATATAAATATGTATATATACATAAATATATATATATAGATAGATGTATATATATATAAATATATATATATATATAAATATATATATATAAATATATATATATATATAAATATATATATATATAAATATATATATATACATATATATATATATATATATATATATATATAGATATATGTATATATATATATAAATATATATATATATATAAATATAGATATATATATATATATAGATAGATATAAATATGTATATATATATAAATATATATATATATATATATATATATAGATAATTTAGTTCAAATATCTTGATGAAATGTAACAAAAGCTGGTATTGTTTCAAAAGTGGTCAATACAATGTAGAGGCTTATAAGTAAATTGATATGAAGATTAAAGCAGCATAGCAGTTTATGAGCTTAAGTCCGGTCTATTCGTATGTATAGAGTATGGTTGTAATGTCTGTGCGTATCATGACACGTGTGTGTCCACATGGTTTCTGTTTATGCATGTATACATTTGATGCCTATGATTGTCTATTGTGAAAATGATTGTATTTTCGCTAGTCGATGATGATTATACACATTTAAAATGTTGTGCATTATTGTTTTGTAAACAGTAACCTTTAGTGAGTATTCCTCGGAAATAACAGCTTATTCCTACAAAAAGGGAATGCAATTTAAACTATTGCTGGACATGTCGTTTATAGTCTTCCTGGGGGAGATATCGTGCGATTACGTATATATATATATATATATATATATATATATATATATATATATATATATATATCAGGGGGTCGAATTCTGCTAATAGTCTCAAAATTATCGTAAGCATAAAACGTGTACGTATGTAGATAAATAAATATTTATAATGATCTGCCCCATTTTGACTGAGCACTCAACCTATCGCTCCACCTCGGTACAATAGAATTACACGTTCACCAATTTGTGTAGCTGTTTATAGTTGCCACAACAGTTTGACGTTGGAATTTGAGATAAACATGACTCTTGTTCTTAGGTACCAAACCCTGCTACCGGTTTGAATAATTATCTCTAGACTGGCGATTCTGTAAGGATTAAACGTATACGTATGTAGATTAATACATATTTGGAATTATGTATTATGTATATATATATATATATGGGAAGAGAAGGATGAAGGTAATCCGACGTGATGGTAAAATGAAAAAGGAAAACCAAAAACTGGATGTTTTTTATGTGTACATCAACGTTTCGTCTTTATTTATAAGACTTCATCAGGATGATGATATAGAGAAAAGATATCATGCAAGTACAAATACATGTAGGGTAGACATGTTGGGAGGAAAAATAAAATGAAAAATAATGGCAACGTCTTGGTGGACGTCCGTACTTGTTAGAGAATAAAAATGAGTGACGAACATGAGTGGGAAAAAAGGGGAAGGATGGAGGGAGCAAGGACTACTGTGGCTGGCGGTGAGAGAAAGAGGTGGGGGATGAGCAGGGGTAAAATGGATGGCAGAGAGAGATTGGAGGAAGAGGGGGAGGGAGGTGTTTGACCAGATGGCTGTGGTCAAGATTGAAGGGGAAGAGTGAGTTGGAATGTTTGTGTGTGGGGGGTGTATGCAGGGAAAATGGGGATGGGTAGAGAGGGAGGGGGCTGTGATTTTGGTGGATGGGCGAAAGTTATGGTCTTCGAGCTCCTTACATCAAATCGTATCGTGCCTTGTTTGGAGTTATTTTCATTTTTTTGTTAAATCCGTTACTCAAAACGACGAGATAATACTAACGTTTATTGGGAATCAATCAGATGTCGCATCAGCGACGCTTAATGAAGTAAGACTTTTTCCCCTGCTTAACATAAAGGATGTAATAAAAGATAAAGGTAAAAGGTTAAAGATAAAGGTCGCATAGCCTGAACGCGCACGAGTGTCGTTGTCGACATCGCACACTGCCCATGGCCGTAGCGGCGGTGATTTGTTAAGAATCACCGTGTCTAGGGCACAGCATATGGAAGGCTGAGCCCATCCCTCTCCTTCCGCTACCTTGAACCTTCCCTGAGTTTTAGTCAGGTACCCATTTACTGCTGGGTGGACAGAGGGAGTTTTCAGACACGAAAATTCGCATGTCGTGAGTGGGATCGAACCCGGGTCGTCCAATCCAACGCCAAGGCCCTTCCTAAAGGATGTAATAGCATGAGTCAAACCAGACATAGAAGAATATGTCAACACGCAGACATTTTATAGTCAACCCCATACATTTAGCTGAAGCTATTACAGTATAAAAGTACCGCCTAATCTCCCACTTGGACTCCACAACGCCCTCCCCCCTTCAAGGTTTCCTACAACGGACAAACGCCACGTTTGGAAAATATTAGTTTTGATAATAATTAAAAATTAAATGTCTTTATTAGTCTATTTATTGTAATTTAAGTGACTATTAGAACTGTTATTCTCTAAAGAGCTTCAATGAAAGAACTTTCTGAGAAAATAAATGGAGCCCTGTTCTGATGTTTAATAATATAGGAATGGAAACACTTTAAAAAAACAACCAGTCCGACGAAATTATCAAATTTTAATTTCATTATTTTTTAAAAGTTCCTCTAGCGTCTTTCTATTCGTCAGATCTTCTTCCCTTTCTTTGTTTTCGCGATTATTTTTCTCCTATCATTCAACGATTCATTACATCAGATCGTCTGACCTTACGCCCCTCAATAATCCCCTTACCTAATTGTACTCTCTAACCCTTACCCCCCCCCCCATAATCTGAAGAACAGGAAAGACAGCTGCACTTCTTCAGATTCCCATTTATTGCACCTGCAAGTAAGCGACTAATTATTCCAGTGTGGTAAGCTTAACAGAGTTGGGGACGGAACCTCAACAAGACAGTTCGAATGATCGAAGCCCTTAGGGAAGAACCCAGCATATCTTTGAACCAATCGGTTTTTCTCTTCCCCATCAGATTTTGCGCAAAAAATAATAAAAAATAGAGGCGGTTCTTTTGATATTTTTATACCACATTTTTATTTTGTTTTGTTTTTTATACTTTTTCTGATTATTTTTTCCTTTCATTTATTTGTATGTTCTTTCCGATATTATTAGTTTTTTGTTTCGTCTATTCGTCTGTCAATTTTTCTGTCTTCTATCCCTTTGTATTTTCTCGGACTTGTTATTCCTTCTGTTCTTGTATGTGTCATTCATCTGGCAATATTACTTTCATTCTTCATTGTGTTTCTTTGTATTTTTTCTCATTCTATTTTTCTTTTTTTGTTCATTCTATAGTCTTTTTTCTTACTTTTATTTGTATTTTATTTTTTAAATTTTCTTCACTTTATTTATTTGTTCATTTTGATTCCTTAGTTCTTATTTTCCCTTCTTTTTCATTATTATTATTTATTTATTGCAATAGTTTCGTTCTTATTTCATTCATGTTTTTTGTTTACTTTTCTGTTTTATTCATTGTCACTTCCATCTGTCTTTATTTCTATATTTCTGTGTTTCTGATGTTATTTCCCTTCTGTCGATGTATGTATGGTCGTTCGATCTCTCGCACTCACTTTTTTCTCATTATAACCTTTTTGCTTGTTTATTTATGGAATTTTTTTAAATTTCATTAGTTTCTTTCCTTCTTTATTTTAATGGTGTTTTACTTTTTATTTTTCCTTGTTTTCTTTTTATTCTTTAGTTCTTTAAAACTTATCTTTCTGTTCTTCTTAATGTATTTTGTAATATCATTATTTCTTCATTTATTGTTATTTCCTTTTGTCTTATCTTCTAAATTCCCTTCTTTCTTATTTCATTTTCTCTCTTATGTCATTTCCTCTCTTTTCGTCCCCTTTTTTTTCTTCATTTTTGCGATTCTAATTTTTTATATATTTTTACTACTTTCTTTATTTCTTATTTTTATTTTTTTTGAATTTCTTTGTTATTATTTATTTATCATTTTCTCAGTCTTATCTCGAACGTTTAAGTTCTCTTTCTTTCGTATTCGTTCGTTATATTTTTTAGCATTTTGATTATTTGTTTATATCGTAATTCTTTTTACTTTCGTTCTTTTTACATTGTTGTTTGCTTCTGTATTTCTTTTTTAATTTCATTTTGTTCATTTTTTATTTTCCTTCTTTCTTTCTTTATTTTAATGTCCTTGTTTACTTATTTTATTGTTAATGTATTACTTATTTTATTTTTCTAATTTCCTTTTTTTTTCATCTTTCTTAATTTATTTTACTGCATTCTTTTTAACTTTCTATTTCTCTTTAATTTATTTATATCTTCCAGTATTTTTCTTTTTTCTTTATCTATCATATTTCTTTTACTGTCTTTATCACTTTATTGTTATTACTTTTTTCTCTCTGCTTCTAATGTCTTCCTTTCGTATTTTGTGTTCCTGTTTTATTGTTTCTTTCTTACTCTAATTCTAGCTGTTATTATTTATTCATGTCCTTTATTTAACTACTTTTTTCTTATTTGAGTTTTGTTTCAATTTTCCAGATTATTTAGTTTTTTCTTAATTTTATAACTTTCATCTTTGGTTTCTATTTATGTCTTATTCTTTCTTTATTTCTCTCAGTATTTCGTTTTTGTTATCATTCTTCACGTCTGGTTTTTACTTTCCTTCATCTTTATTTATCGTAACTTCTTTAAATGTTTTCTTTATTTAATGTCCTCTTTTTTATATACTTTTCTTTTTTGTCTTTATATTTCTTTTTTTCTCTAGTACTACCTTTCTTTATTTCTTTATTTATGTATTTTGTACATTCTTTTCATTTTGTATTAATGCATTTTCCTTCTTTCTGTTTTTGTTTATTTTACTACCTTCTACTTTATTTGTAAGTTTTTTCTTAAAGTTTTTAGTTATTTTCCCTATTTTTTATGACCTTTTTAAATCCTTTCTTTCGCTATTTATTGTGTATTTCTTCTGTACTGTTTTTAAAATTATTTTCTTCATAATCCTTTTTTTCTTTCTGTATTTCTTTCTTTGTTTTTCATTTTCATTTCCATCCTTCTGTCTTATTTTTCATATTTTCTTCAATTTTTCATCATATTTTTTACTTATTTTTCTTTTGTATTTTTGTTTCATTTAGCGTCGTTCTTTACTCTTTCTTTTTTTGTATTTATTACTGTATTGTTTTCTATTTTTTGTTTTCTTTTCTTTCTTCTCTTTTTTCATTTTGTCCTCCATTTTTCGTTATATTTTTACATATTTTCCTTTCTGTTATCCATCATTCTATTTTTTCTTATTTTTCAGGTTGTCGTTCTTTCTTGTACGTTTATTTCTTAATATATTTATTCATTTTGATTTATTTTGTTGTAATCTTTTCTCTTTCTTTTCTATCTTTTGACAAATCGTTCCATCGCTTCCTCATTCCGTCAGTTGTTTTCAGAAGTATTTCAGCTATTGTTTAGTTATAATGTATATAGTTTGTTATTTGGAAAATGAGGCATACATTAAACGTAATTATAAGTTACAAATAAATAAACTAAACATCTAAAGGGAAATACGAACTCTTACTTTTCATATGTGTTAAATTGTCACGCTTGCAGCAAGATCGAATATGTTATATGTTCATATATTTTGTATTGTTTCGATTATTCTCATCTTAGATTGTTTCGGCTAACTAGAAACCTTCTCCAATGTTATACTGTATATATACTTATCATTTATAAAAAATTATCTATTATCCTCAGACATATATGTTTTATGTTTACTAACAATTATCAGTGTGGCTTATATAACTGCATTGCCTGTCAAACGATTTACAAAACTAGGTCCGAGTAACTCCAACCCAACCTTCTTAACCATTCGTCCACCGTTGTGGAAATATTAAATGTGAAGGAAATATCCTTTATGTTTAATTTACGAATATATTAAGTCTTAGATAGTGTTCAATCTGCCCAGTTAAAGAACTAGCAATATTGGTTTATTAAAAACAAACTATTAAAAAAGAATTATGTAATTTCGTAATCTAATTCATTTATATCGTATGATAAGATAATTCTATTGTTAGCACTGTTTTCCCCGATATTTTTCTAGTTAGAATTATTTCTAGAAATGCATAAGGTACTTACAGGAAGGGCCAGGTGAAGGTTGCAAAGATCTTAAGTGACAGTATTCCTGTGGAACGAAGTGGATTCGAACTTGGAACACTAAGGTTGTAAGTTCATGTTGTTAATCGCTTAGCCACAGTCACCTTTCCGCAATCTAATAACTTTGCTTGTTTCAGTTCAAATGACTACAAATGTTAGCATGTGTTATAATGTTTAACCTGGTGTCTGTGTTTAAGATAGAGAAATATAGTTTTGTTGGTTGCAGTACAGTCGAACACAGTCAGAGCAGACCGTGCAGCGTGTATTCTGAGAAAGTTCTCTAACAAGTCAGCATTTGCAATGAAGATTTGGACATATCACAAAACAGTCAATGTGGAAGGCTATTAGTGAAGAGAAATAAGGTACTCATGCCGTCGCAAGAGACGGTCGTGTCTCAGACGGTCGACATTACTGAAGGCGTTCATGTAATCCACATATAAATTTCAAGAAGAATAAGTAATATTATTTGAATTAGTCGTGCTACTATTCAACTATTGGTCTTTATATTCACAAGTTTTTAGCCGATGTAACGCCCGACCTTCTACAGGTGCATTGTTATTGAATTTAAAAAGATTTCTAGTGGAACTTACGAACTTGCAAGTCATTGATTTTCTCATTCAATTTTTGATGAATTTCTCTTATGTTGTACAACATTCAGTTGATTCATTTGATTCATTGGACTTGACATTGTTGTTTCTGTGATCTTTACATCTCAAATGATATAAAATATTTGAAAACAGTGTATTTAAGCGAGCGTGCGTGTGTGGGTTTGTTGACTTTTTATAACTGTTATACGGCTGTGAAGCATGGAATCTATACAATGGCCACATCTCTGTCCTTATTGCCCCTATTTACTTGTCTCGCCACGAAAACAGAGTCACACACAACCGCGATTTTTCATGTGACAAAAATCCACCACCTCCACAAAGGGGCACTCTGGATTGAAAAAAAGAAATTGCGCCAGTCGAGAAAGTATTCTCCTTAACTGATCGAGGACAAAAAAGATGGAGTGGTGTATTAGAACTGTTACTACACTTTGTTCCGTGCCAAACAAAACTTATGTGTCTGTATAACAAAAGCCTTTGGATGGATGACGTAATCGGGTGTTAAATCCTCTGCTGCGATGCAGTAGTGTGTAAAAGGACTAAATATGCCCTGGTGCTGCTTGGAACCTACTTTTTGAGTGTGTTATTCATAGCTAAGAAATATTATGAGAAGGGGAGATAGTTCGAATATGGGTGGATCGTTGCATTCACACTTACTGAGTAGTGTACAAACCGTTATACACCCGTGTCGTAATCCTGAAACGAGGTTGCTGGTCGTCTGTGGAATACAATCACTCGAACACCGATGTTTATAGAAAAATGTTTCATTTTAAAAGACAGTCGCAGATATACATTAAAGATACACCTTTGATACGCGTGAGAGAGAGAGGGGGGGAGGAAGACGGATAGATGAACGGAGTATCACACTAGCAACGATTGGGGACAGCAGCCATACGCGTCCTTCCTTGTTGAAATTTCGGTAGCTAAGAGGAGGCAATTACCCCGGTTGGAAGTGCCGCACATTCGTTGGCTACCGGTCTGATTGTCTCTTGCCCGTTACACGTATCACTCAAACTCTTACATTCGAAAACAGTACTCATTATGTAACAGGATGCCCCCCCCCCCCATATTCGGCCCCTTCTCTGCACACCACTGTCAGGATTTCAGTTGTAGACTGTGAATTGATCAATGAGGATAGAACTACTTGAAAGCGGGTTAAATTAAAATCACAAAATCATCACCAATAGAATAGAAATTGAACGGATATCGAATATCGATCCGAAAACGATGGAAGTCTTTAATAAACCTTACTCTTTAAATCTCTCGTCATTTTATTTCTTTTCATTTATCGATTTATTATTTTCATTGGCACGATCTGATTCCCGAATATATTTTGATTTCTGTAATCATGACGTTAATAAATTAAATTTCCGGGTTATTTTGCTGAACGAATAAATTCAATTTCCGGTGAGGATGGATAAATAATTAAGTCGACACTTCGAAATTGTTCGCTTACAGGCCATGGTGACTTCACTAGGATGGCTGAAATCATTTATGGAAAATCATTAGACACAGTTAAATAGTATCCACGTATAATGTCAAATAACAATTTCTGGGTATACAAACACGCGCACGCACACGCACACGCACACGCACACGCACACGCACACAGGGAGAGATAGATAGATAGAGAGAGAGAGAAAGATATATATATATATATATATATTTATATATATATATATATATATATATATATATATATAAAGAGAGAGAGAGAGAGGGGAGTGAAAAAGCATTATAAAAAAGTGTTTGATTGTAGGTACTACAAGAGCTAATATAAAGAACCCGTATGACATCATATCCTGGTTTTTATCCCAGACCCGGCATGGCCAGGTCAATGAAACCCCGTTACTCACAACAAAAATCATATATATATATATATATATATATATATATATATATATATATATATATATATATATATCATACTACGAGGATCTGTTTTGTTGTGTTGACCGGGGCAAATATACAACGTTGATTTAATCTTTTATAAATAATTATTAGATCATCAATTTAGAAAAAAAGCAGAAACACATCAATTTCATTGTAATTAATTTAGCTGATTAAATAGGATTTGGCATTGTTTTTATATGAGGATGACAAATTGTTAAGAAATATTTTTATGAATAAGTAAATAAAAACGATTTATCCAAGAGTAGATACCCCTTGCCAGTATTTTAAAAGAAGTATTATTAAATAAGTATTTAATTTTTGGAACCAAATCAAATAGAGTTGGGGGACTGGAATCGCTCCACTATAGTGTTTAATAGGGGATGACCTATTCCTAATAAAAAAAACTGAAACCTTACTGAAACAGACGTCTAAAATCTTAGCGGACATTTGTTGATTTGCAGAAAAGCGAATGTGGACCTGTCGGAACTACAATCTAGTAGCGAGTTCTGCTATTTTTGAATACAATCCGAGTTTTAAATAAAAAAATCGGAGTTACATTAGTGACCCGGTAATGTTATTATTTTGTTGTTGCCTAATCGTATTATAAAAAAATCGTAACCCGAAAAAAGTCAATATGTATAGGCATTACTAATGAATTGAATATGTTAGTATTTATATGCTGGCTTGGGGGAATATAGAATATTGATTTAATCTTTTAAGCAAATATTAGAGTATCAATTCTTAACAGAAGAAATAAGAAAAAAACATTTTACTGTAGTAATTCATGTGATTAAAATAAGATTTAGCAATTTTTTTTAATACAAATATAAAAAATAATAGTTATGAAAATATTTTTTGTAAATAAGTAAAAAAAGCGATTTATCTAAGTTTGATGCGGTAGATAGGCTCTTTACCTTACAGTTGTAAATAGAAGCTACCTCCTCCTGTCAGTATTTAAAACAAATTATTTTTGAGTAAGTATTATTTTTTCAACTAAATAAAATAGATTTGGCGGAATGGGATCCCCCACTATAGTTTTTAATAGGGTCTAACCTTATCCTCAATAAAAACGCGTAAATCCTACAAAAACAGCCGTCTAAAGTATATGCGGACATTTGTTGTGTTTGCAGGAAAGCGAATGTTAACCGTTCAGAAATATAATCTTGAAGCGTATTCTACTATCTTGAATAAGATCCAAGTTCTAAATGAGTCATCTAAAGTAGAATTACTTCTCTGAAGTGTTGCGATATTGTTATTTTTGGTTACATAAATGGAATGATGTAAAAAAAACGTTGAAATCAATGTAAAAATAAAGAACGCAATATGTATACATATTAATAATGAACTGAGTATGTAAATATTCTTGAATCTAGGAGGTAGAAAAGACAGTCATTATTTTGATCGATGATGTATAGTAGGTAACAGAGGACAAGAGCAGCGTGAAAAAATATACATCATGGTGTTCATGGAATTATTATGCCACGAATAATTTGTTCCGGGTGTATATATCATGATGCGAGTGAAAACGGCCGACACCTTCTCTATTGAAGTATTTGTTCTGAGAAACTGTATGAAATTTTGAAAGGAAACGAAATGAAGCCATATTTTATGGAAATGCGCATGTAGCCTTAGCTAAAGTTTCTAGCGGAACCACGTTTCATATGAAGCTGTTGGTTCGAAATCTATAACGTTTCATTAGAGAGGGAGAAATCGACTTGACTATATATATATATATATATATATATATATATATATACACAGAGAGATAGAGAGAGAGAGAGAAAGAGTGAGAGATGGAGGAGGATATATGCATTCAAGGGCCACTAAAATGAGCGTAGCTTATTTTTAATGTTTATTTTTTATAGCAGGGAAAACCGTTGAACTTGGCTAATTTTTAATATTTATTTTAAAAACATGTACACAAACACAAATGAGTAAATTGGCATTTAACTAACATCGACCTGTTTTTTCATGAGTCTTTTGTAACAAAGCTATTTGTCTTGGAAAGCGTCTTACATTGTTGCGGAGGTATATCTCTCAACTCTTATTTTACTGCCTCTAAGAGTTACATTCTCTTTGCAAATTTTCTACCAGCTAATGTTCTTTTAATTATGCTCTATAAATGATAGACCGGGTTTAGATCTGAACATTGTCAGGCCAAGAACATTGTCTGAAAAAATGTATCATCCAAGCACATTTTGGTTGATTGTGCTGAAATAAGACATTTTCCGACGACAGGAAAGAAATAACATTTGAACTCTCAGACTTAATTCTTTTTTCAAAAATACAGATGTATTTTTTGGTACTGATGCTAACATCACACAGTATTGTCTCTTCAATACAAACTAGTGAAAATATTTAACGGGAAAATATCATCAACCTCTGATATAAACACTGGGCTACGGAGAGGGATACCTCCTTAGTCCTAATTGACAACCTTCCTAGAACTGGAGACTCGAACAAATATCAAGTTTGTAAACCTAACATTGCTTAAGAGAAAATGGGCTCTGCCTATCGCCCGGCTTTTGCACTCCTTCTCATTCTATTTGCCAGGCTCAGAGATATAAGTGCATCGATACAACCGCAGGGGCACATCAAATACATCGAGTGTGTTGCCTTTTCAGGACTATGACAATAAACGCCGTCTGTATTTCTCTCTATCTGGGCTACTTGGCAAAAAATGTGTTCACTATGTCTCACATGACTAATCTGGGTCGCTCTAGTATTGACAGGTTGAAGGTACAAGTTAGACAGCTTGTTTGACTTCTGTTTCCGACTGGTAGTACAAGATCCCTAACCCTTAGGTAGCTAAGAGCGACTACTTTATCAACAGTATTATACTATGGTAGGTAACTGTACGTGCAGGGTCGCGCATAGAAAGGGACTCTACAGGTTATTCCCGATGCGCGTTCCCGAGGCCACAACGCCATGGATCAAGTCTCGACTAATTATCTGGTTGTGTGAACTTATTCGCACGAAACCAGAACCAACTTACATCCTTACTCTGTCTAAAACTAAAATGACAGTACAAAGAAAAAGAAACAAACCTAAACCAGATACCTACTAACCAAAAATCGTCTTCGCCTCCGCCGTTGTGTCTAGCATTCACAATTATCGGTGAGTGGAACTAGCATCAATGGCGAAAAAATGAATGAATTTTCTCCTAGTAAAAAACCCGGATATCCTAGCACTAAGTGAACACACCCACACTGCTCAATTTCCCTACACCATTTTGACATGACTGGATACCTTCGACTCTACCGGAAAGACTCTGACAAACGTATGCACGGGGTAGGAGTTATGTTCAGAACACCGTCCCCTTGATCCGAGAAAATAGGCTAGAAGCAGCTGATCAAGACTACATGTGCTTTAGATTCACATTACAGCACAGCGTTAGTTTCTTATATTTCATATACCGTTCTCCTTCGACACAGGACTTTACCCGGCTTTACTTTGTATCTTAAAGCAAAGATACAACACTCTGATTTGACCAGAATGGCTTAATATATGTATTTGGCGATTTCATTGTACATCAGCGTGGCTGGCTTGGATTCTCCATCTATAAAGACGCAGCTGATAACTCAACGTATAGTTTTTTTCTTCCATAGTACACTCCCCCATACAGACTGTCATTTTTCCGCCTCTTCCCCTGATCGTGTAGACCAGCAAGCCTCAATTCTCGGCCTGTTCTTGACCTCACTGCTTGAGGCTTTTGAGACGAATGTGCATAGCCCGCTTAGGAACGCTGATAACCTTGTGGTAATGAGTTATCTCACCCTGTAATCTCATCCCAAAGCTGATGAGTTGTTGCTAAAAAAGACGATATACTGTAAGCGGTCTGATCTGGAATCCTTCAAAGACGCCCAATTGACTGGACCTTTTTCTTTCCCTGCTGATCAGTGTGCAAATGAAGTAATTGAAGGAGGCCAAGCAGTCACTGAAGCACATGTCCCCATGCGAAAATTCTACAGCAAGCCCCACTTTCTATAATGGTTCACCTCGAAAGGTGGTGCTGCTATTGCTCAGAGGCAGCAAGCATTCCGAGAATTCAACCGCCATTAGTCAACTACAAATAGACAGAAAATTATAGCGTCAAGAAATCAATGTAAGACTGAAATAGACAAAGCAAAGAGAAGGTATACACAGATAGCCAGAAAATACATTCAGTCACAGAAACAAGGTACTCGCGATTTTACGAAAATCTTCAATAATGTGATGAACAATGGGCAATCAAAAATCCCCCCGCTATCCAACTACAATGCTGTCGTTTGCACAGCACTGATAGGATTGAACTATTTGCCAAGCATTTCGCTTTAAACTCCACGTGGGACTCCGCAAGCCACTCTCTTCTACATTTTCCAATTGCTGACTGAAGTCACACTTCATGATCTGATCATAACCCGATCTTACATCCGGGACATCATGAAAATGATCTGCTGAACTGGGGCCCGTCTTTTCCAAACTCTACAATCAATGTATTTGCCGAATCCGGCTTCATTTATAGCTGGAGCATACCCTCTGAGGTGCCAGTCTTCAAGAATTCTGGAGATACAACTTCCCATTAGAATTATAGCCCTACCAGTTTAGCAATGTTGTGTCATCGTGATTGTTTTACAAGTACTTCCACGGAATGTGTTACGATGAATCTACTCCACAACCCCCTTAACGTGAATACTCCTGACAAACCCGACTAGCAACACAATCACATCTCTTAATGGTAGAGGTCCCCCGGTACTGGAAAACATTCTACTCTAATAGCTTCTTTTCTCAGTCTGACTGCCTTTGGAAGATTCTCCCTGCTCTCTGTTTTCCCGGCTGTGCCAAGTTGCAGAAATGTAAATGTAATGGAACACATATATGACTGCCCAACTCTTCACTTTGAATGCCCCGGTAAATCTTACCCGTAATCACAGTATTCCCTTACGTCTTATTCCCAATTGGCTTTATTTAGAGTGAATTATAGACAGTCTAATTTAGAAGGAAGCAATATTTTTGTATAGGTACCAATATTTAATTTTTAATTTATTTCTGTGGCGGCATTGCGAAATTTACTAAATGCGCTCATTGAATATGTATTTTTATTCGTATTTTATAATTGTTTTATGTTTCCAATTATCGATTGAATCTGTGGTTAAAGCTTTCATGTATGATAGACTTGAATAAAACCGACCAATAAATTATAGGCATAAAAGTCCGCTTCTTCCGTGACTAATAATATTTTGACGAAGCTGTTTTGTGTTTTAGTGCTAGTTTTTAGAAAGTGGGCTAATTGTTGTCGTATCGTTTATTTCTCCAGTGTTCGGATGAAAGTCTGATGTCAATATTTTTTTTTACTTCTGTCCTCTATCATAAATAAAAATAAAGTTGCTTATGTTAAAATGTCTATCTACTAGTTTTAAGCAGAACTCTTTTAATTACTGTTGGATAACTGACAAAAAATGATTGAATCAAATTGTTTTGTTTTGGGATTTACTTTGCTAACTTGTTCATGTATTCTTATTTCTCAGTGTAACAATTTTTTATTAATTCTGCTTGGTATATGTTTTTATTCAGATCTTATTCGTGATCTTCCTTGTGAAAAAAGATTATGTGTTGCTCTTGAGATTCAGTGAAATGTCTAAGAAAGCTAATTTATTACAGTTGAAGGTAATGTATATTCTAAAGCCTAGGCATCTACAAGGCCTATTTACTATTGTTTAATGCTCTAGACAAGGGGGTTGTTACCGTGAGGAACAATGATTAGAAAATCATGTATGCATAAAGATGTCTGGCTTAGATATACTATTTTTCTGAATGGTATCATGTAGAATAAGAATTTCCTCTAGGTGTACAATTCATGCAGTATCATGAGAACCAATGGGAACATTAAAATAATAATAATAATAATAATAATAATAATAATAATAATAATAATAATAATAATAATAATAATTATTATTATTATTATTATTATTATTATTATTAAAACGCAAGTTCTCACATAAGTCATCATCAGTAATTTCTCCCTAATAATAACCGATGGTGTTCCCTGGAGTCCTAGATCCAACAAGTTTCCCCAGATTTCCAGTACTCTCCATTTATTTCGATAACACTTGCAAATAACTTTGCTATATCGCAACAGCCGTTTACAATTTAGTTCTCGCTGGCAATTGATCTCCTCTGTGATTCGGGTGGAACTCCTGACAGCCAAATATTAGCTGCACTCTTCTATTGGAGTCTGGTTAGTGCTCTCTCTCTTTCTCTCTCTCTCTCTCTCTCTCTCTCTCTCTCTCTCTCTTCAGTCTTTCTATCCTCTTTGACTCTTCATGACTGGTTTGTGTAGTATCAGCCGAGGGTGGTTCCATCTCTCTTTTTTGAAGAGGGAAGATTAGTTAAATGAGCATTTTTGCAGTTCCAGTTCTATTTTGTTCATGTGCTTATGCTCTTTCTATGTTTGAGTTGTATTTCTATATCAACTGCCATGTGACTTGTTAGCGTTCGCAGTTTATGTTGGTTGGTTTCCGCATACGAAGAGTTTTCTTAAGATTTCAGTGTTTTTCATTATTGCCGCACGTTTAATATTCTCAGTCTTCTCTTTGATTCAATTTCTCCTATATCTGTTTCGATTTTTTATCGGGACTGTTCCTAGTGCTTCTACGATTAGTGGTGTAATATTGACATTCCTCATGTTCCATATCCTTTTCAGTTCTCTGCCAAGTTCAGTGTATTCGCTTTATAATAATAATAATAATAATAATAATTATTATTATTATTATTATTATTATTATTATTATTATTATTATTATAATAACACGATATGTGTGTCTCATCATTACCTAACATCATGCCGAAAAAATTACAGCTGTTTTCTGTCTTCGAGAGAAACGCAACAAATATCAGTTTCGAATTTCTTATTTGAATGAAAATTACGAAATTCTCATTTTCTTTTATTGCAAAATAAAACGACAATTGATTTAATGTGTGCACACTTTAGTGGCTAATATGCAAATCAATTTCTAATGAAGCATATTAATCAAATTTCACCCCTAAAATATCAAAAAGCTTTTATTGCAAATCAACGCTAACAACAGGTTTGAAATGAAAGCTGTTCGATATTTTTGGGTTTCAATTATCTAAGATTTCAAAGAAAACTGTTAGAATTAAATTCAAGTTAAATCCTAGAAATTCTCGTCTGACTGCCTCTCGTATTCCCAAGAAGAGTTTCGTTTTAGTAATGTTTTTACTATTCCTAAAATAAATCTAAGAGAATGAGATTCACCCGAGTTGATATGAAATAACCGATTTTATAGTCCATGATGATATACACTTCGTCAATTGTGTCCTCTACTGAATTAGCAGTGTATGTTTAGCGACAGCGTCTGTATGCAGAAATATTGGTGCAGTTTCTTACCCTAACTATGGCGAGAGTAGAACTCTGGGAGAACCGAAATTATCACTCTCGCAATCTCCTTCTCACACACACATACACACTCTCTCTCTCTCTCTCTCTCTCTCTCTCTCTCTCTCACACACACACACACACTTTGTTTCTTTAATGTCTACGTTTCTTTCTACTTCCCTCTCTTATTGATGCTGCTAATGCAAACCCGATTACTAAAGTTCAGAATTTCAACGGCGAAATATTCGTAAGATTTAACCTATTGAAGGGGTTCTGAACCGAAACCGCCTGTGATGGGTTAGGCACGTTCGCAGACGTCCTGACGCAACTTTTGTTAGAAATGTTCTCAGTCCCAAACGCTTACAGCATTGGCGCCGCCGCCATGGTGGCCAGCTGAAGACTTGGTACAACACAGCCAAGCCCGATCTGACTTCTCTTATCGGCCCTAAAGTTTACGGTGTACGTGGATCGAAAAAAGAATCGCTCAGCTTATCTAAGCACCTGACACTCAACCTGACGCAGTGGGCAACATTTATCCGTTACGGTATGAATCAAAGGGCCGGCTTAACCTGAAAGATGCAAACCGAAGCAAGTACAAGTACAAAAATATCAGTGTAGCTTTGCTCTTTTCCTCTGTGTGGCATTTGCCCTGACACGTTTCTTCTGCGTTCTACTTCAAGGATAATGTTTCTGGGGAATATTAAATTCAGAATCGGCCTCCAGTCGCATGTATATACAGGTCAGGAAGATGCTTTTTGACGACGTAATGTTTTGCAAGAATGTGTCATCGTATTTCAATATACAGCATCTGGTATTCATAAATGGTCAGCCATCTAGTATTGATCGTGTTAAATGTTGCTGAACATCAAGGATCAAACGGAAACCGGTGTGTAAACGTGATTCTGACGCGTGTTATGTGAGCCAGTTGCTTCTAAATAATTGATAAAATAACTGGATCAGTAAATAAGAATTGAATTTTTTTTAAATATGAAACTATAGTACGTAATGGAGAAGTGTCCTCCATGCTGAATCCATAATTATAACCATCCGCTAAATGTGCTAGATCTGCCACATAATCCGCAACCCAAACGCTGCTCTTTTAAGTACTAATCATGAGGATTGAGCACATCACAATCGTGAAAGTTATCGGTTGAAAATGTGTCTTTTACACACTGGCAATAACTTCGAAACTACTTTCCGTTGCTAATAATTTTCGAAAAATAGTGTGCGTCTTACTGCCAATTACACTGAGTAAAATTAGTTTTCGTCACCGGTATTCTCACAGTGTCTCCTATGGCATTCACAATAAAGAAACAACCCAGTGGTTCTATGTATTGTGTCTACCTCACGCCGTCAGAGAACTCTTAAATTGCCCGGACATAGCCAGTGCACATATATCTGTCTACATCCTTGTAACCAATATTATATATTGTTCGTCCAACAGGGATATTTTACCGAGTCAAACATAAAGAAATATTTATGTAGAACTCGAAACACAAACGTTGTTTAAAACTGCTTGATTAACAACCAGACGTACGCGTAGGTTGTTGGATCACACCCATTACCACATTTATTCTATATTTATTTGAAAATTGATAAATTGTGATATAAATGTAATATCATTACTATGTTGCGTAAGTTCAAAGGAAGAAGAGCAAGAGCTTTCAACCTCACTTTCTGTATAAACTAATCTTACTACTTTTATGTCTTGTCGGTATATCGTTCTAGCTAGCTAAGATATATTACTTTTTTATTTTAATTACCTTCCTACAAAATGAATTAACATACTATTCTGAGAAAGGTTTTGATTATATACTCTTTTTTCAATCACATTAATTAATTAATATTGATATCGACAATACTTGTTTGTATATATATAGAAAAATAGAACATTCACATTACAAATAAATAAAACTAAACATTAATTTATTATAAACAGTGTAAAAGTACTAATACACATTCGGTATACAAATAGCCATGTTTGGTTATTTGCTTACTCTTATATATAAGTATCTTTTCCTTTCATTGTTGGTGTTCATAATGACTCTATTCTAGGTCCCACACTGTTTCTAACAGTGATTTTGCAGAGAATATTATTCAGAAAATGTACATTCATTCTGATGAGACCACTCACTATTCTGATGTGCTTCTCATCTATCTCCCTCGGGTCACTTGAAATACACTGCTTATCTAGACGTTGACATGGATTAAGTTGTAGATTTGGCTACGAACTGGTTTGTCTCGTTTAATAAACAGCTCGTGTCTTTGAACCGTAGGCGTACCCTTGTTGTTCTTCTTGTGATTCTAATAGATGTCTCTGCCCTTGAGGAGAAATCGACTCTGAAACTTGTTGGTCTTTCCTAACAATCATTTTTTTCTTGGAGTTAATATATAACATACACTGCTGTTTCTGCTTCTCGCAAAGTCGTTTCCCTCTATCACTCGAAACACTTTCTCACACCTGAGACTATTATCAATCTCTTCAAATCTACAATCAGACCATGTATGGAGTACTGTAGTCATGTTTGTGGTGGCGAATCTCTGTTCCATTTCATTGCTCTAGATAAAGTACATAAACGTATCTGTAATTTGATTAAACACACTTTTTTTCTTCTTGGCACCCTCTCTTACAGACGTGGTGTTGCAAGTCGCAGTCTTTTCTATAAGTACTATTATAGGGTGTGTTGTTCAGAATTGTGTGATCTATACATCGCTTATTTAGTCCCAGCTCGTGTTACTCGTTCGTCAAGTGGTCTCCATCAATTCGCTGTGTTGATATATCATTGTAATACAACTTCCTATTCCAGTAGCCTCTTCCCATGAACTACAAGCTTGTGAAATTCTCTTCTTGCTAACTGTTTCCTCTTACCTATACATTTAGTATTTTCAAGAATTAGGCCAATAAGCATTTCTGCGATATTTCGTTCTTGTTATCCTCTTACATCAAGTGACTTCATGCATTGTCTGGAGCGATTTCTATAAAAACGTTATTCTTACTAATGTGTTATCACGCTTGACACAATAGTTAAACAATTTATACTGTTTTATATTTGTCTACATTCCCGACTGTCTAGAAATCTTAAACATTTTTATAAATAGAAATGATTTACATTAATTTTAACCCTTACGTTCATTACTAGAAAGCTTACTCCACAAGTGGAATAAAAAAACACAAATATGTTTTATATTAATAGAAACGAATTTGGTTAACATGTATCAGTTATCTAACTGAATCTTAATATTGAAAGTCTTTAAATTTTAGGCATTAAACTATAGTGGAATAAGGTCATAAATAGATAGTAACATTTAATGCTGCTAAGACAAAGCTCCTTTCTTTCAACAACTAAAATAAGCTTCTTCGACAACCGGTTGTCATGGCGAATACCACCCTACCTAAGAGTCGATGTTCAAACTCCTCGGCCTAACATTTACTGGTAACATGAATTGGAACAAATACATAGAACACATTGCCAAGGCTGCTGCACAGAAAGTGTGGTCCCTCTACTATACTATAACACATATCACGCATAAGAGTATTCTATGTCTCTACAAAGCCATCACCCGCCCATGCATGGAGTACTGTTGTCACATCTGGGCTGGTGCATAATCAACCAGTCTCTCTTTCTTAGACAAAGTCCAAAAAGAGTCTCTAACCTCATAGGTCTCTTACTATTTACCTAGCTCCATCCCCTGCCCCATCGCCGCAATGTTGCATCCTTGTGCTTGTTTTACAAGTACGTCACTGATGATGAACTTGCACTCTAGTGCCCCCTCGACGTAAATGCATTCGACCAACTTGACAATCAGCTTAATCTCATCCATTCACTGTTAAGGTCGTCGAATGCCGGAGAGCCCTCTACTCTAAGAGCTTCCTCGAGATGCCGGCCGTTGGAACACCTTTTCTACTCCTTCTTTCTCCGACTGTATCGACATGCAGAAATTTAAAACTAATGTGAACAAACATATCTCTGCACAGCTCTCAATTTAGTATGATTTCCTAAAAGTCACTTTAATTTTCAGTAGCACTTTACGTCTACGGTGGCAACTTGCCTTGTTTGGGGTGAACTCAGTTAAAAAATATTCAAATAAAGCCGATTACAACGTATATAAATAAGTAAAAAAGAAGGAAACAAACACAAAGTGACATAAATTTACTTTTTGTTGTATCGAATGTGAGAGAACATTTTTCAGAACATTTTTCAGCTGTGCTATAAAGAACAATCAGAAAAAAATCCGATACGTTATTTGAGCGAAGGAATAAAGGAATACGATCAGATGGGAAGTGCTAGGACAGATGTCGACAGATGATATTTTGTTTGGGAAGCAGGAAACGAAAGAAAGAGGAAGAAAAACGAATACGTCGAAGATCAAAGCACATGCTATTTCGAAAATTGACAAAACATGAAACATTCATTAATAATCCAATCTCATGAATATTTTTCTTTAACTATCATTATAATTTTGTATTTTACAAAAGTTAAATTAGAATATTTTTGAAAATGACAGGTCTTTAATGTTCGAAGCTTTTCACGGGAGGCTGGAATATGCTCGAAGAAAATAAGAACAATTTTCACTAAACTAAATATAGATGCGATTTTTTAACAAAGCTAGACTATTTACATACCCGGAACGAGTTACCCCACAAAAATCTATTTCCAGGTCACGGGTATAACCCAAGAGTGCACCTTGTGTGAGGCCGGACTTTTGGAGCTTTAAGGAGTGCGGGGTTAACTATTTATTTACCATTCCTCCCATGCCTACTAAAATCCGGAGAGGTATTATTTGTTACTTTTTTCCAGGCATGACACTAGAATACCTCAGACACAGTGAGGCAAAGTGTTCGTCTCTACTTCACCCCGTCTACCACATTGAAAGCTGTCTTTCCTCGCGCTTTCTATCTTTTGTGCTCTTACCCTTTTTCAATAACACACTCTCCAGCAATTTTCGCTGGTACTGTGTGTGATATTAAATTGCATCCTCTGGCCAGGTCCCAATTCGGGAGCTTTGGCGAGTTTGGAGACACCCTTTTAGTTCTAATTACTTCAAGAGCAAATCTGACGCGGGGGGATATTACCTGCTATGTTGCAGTTTGGATTCTAGTTTGTTTAGAACGAAACATCTCTTAGACAGCCTTCCACAACAGTACTTCTCAACGTTGTAGGATGCCACGTGTTGTATACGTACAATCTAGTCGTCCTAGTCTGTATAGTACACATTTATTCGGTATGCACCGCCTATTGCATGATCTATCTGAATTAATTAATGTGGAAGTGTGTTTTTTCTTTTGTATACCTATACTGTAAAAATGTTATTTAAATCAATAATACATATATCAGAAAACGTATCTAGCTATTCTATCTATGTATTTGAATTATGGGATCCCCATATCTTGCAGATGTGTGATATTTTATAACGAGAAGGGGGCTGATAAGTCAAACATCGCGTTTACGTACAAAACTACTACCCACTAATCTTGATAACCTTAAACGCCTAATGTCAACAGCGATCAACTCAATAGAGTGTGATATGGGCGTAATTATCTCATGGCATTCATGTTGCCCATTAGAAAAAATAACTTTTTTAATTCAGCCTTTATGAAAAGTAATACATAAAAAGCTATTTTAAGTAGATTCAATCTATTTGGCTGTGCCCTATTTACTTCCCTACAGTCTCTCTCTCACAGATGAAACGTTGTTAGTCTTTCCCTGCTATATCGCTATTTTTATATTCTCTGAGCTTTGATCTATGGTAATCCCTTTAGTCTAGTTTCACCAATGTTAGTAAATTCTCTTTCTCCCTACGTGTACCTAAAACTAAAAGGAACCGCTATGAGCAGAGTTTATTTCATAGAACTGCCAGTCTGTGAAATACAATACCACGGGTCTACTTTCCGGTAAACTACGACATTGCCGTTTTAAAGTACAACGTAAACAAATTCTTGAATAGTCACTTTCTGACCAGTTATAACCATCGTTACAAACACCTCGATGTGTTCCCGTTTATTTAAGAACCTTAATAACCCTGATTCTCAAGTGGGCTGTGTGCCTTGATAAGCAGTGACACGTTAGTAAAAAAAAATACGTGTGCCTTCGCTGGAGGTTTCTATTACACTCAAGGTCTAGCTAAAATGGAAAGCGGTGACAGGTAAAAACGTTTTTTTGTTTATTACTACATCGGACTAGCGTAACTATTTTTTATTAAAATATTTCCTAATCAAAATCGGTGTATTCTGTTTGAATAACCTTGTACGTAAACTATATGGGTTTCTATACAATTACCATAAACGTTAATTAAACAACGACTGCATTTAATAAAATCTATTTTTGGCTGTATTTTATAGATAAAGTAAGTAATATATTTTACAAGATCTACTTAATGTAGATTTAATTTAATTAATTTACATAAAAACAGATTTTGAAAAATGCTTTTATTAAATTTAATTGTTCCGTTTCGTAGAGCTAAATATGTTCAAAATTATTTTAATATGTAGCATCATTTTTCTTTTTTTCTAATTAATTTTCGCCCATCATCTTTCAAATTCGCGTTTTACTTAAAACAAACTATTCACATTATCTAAGCCATATTCGCAAATAATTATAAATAAATTCCGTCCCACCCCCAAGTTTAATGATACAGGTCTAACGAATTGACGTCCCACAATTTATCTTCATAATTCGTAACACGTTCACGTCTGCGACGTTCTACGCATTCATGATGAACATCTATCAATCAATCGTTTCGTTTTTATATTTTCCCAGCTCATTCATGTCAGTGTTACTCGCTTATTTAAGCCAGGAGCTTGCTGAATTAAATCTATCTCTTATTGATGTACGTTCTTAAATTATAATTAGCTCATTTTAATGGAAATAAAAGAGCAACCAAAGTTAAAAGCTGTATAGAATCTATACAGTTTTTAATTGTTTTCTTTTGAAACCACCTTCTATACTATAGCTTGTTGTTTTCATATATAAATATTTCAATCTTTTTGGAGACTTGTTTAATTAATATGTAATTCTATTAGGTTAGATTTCGTTGTAAATTGAGTCAAGACGTTTTAAGAAAAGGTTACATTTGAATGTAAGGTGTAAAAATAAGGTGTAAAAATAAAAGGTTACATTTGAATGTAAGGTGTAAAAATAAGGTGTAAAAATATGGTGTAAAAATAAAAGGTTACATTTGAATGTAAGGTGTAAGAATAAGGTGTAAAAATAAGGTATAAAAATAAAAGGTTACATTTGAATGTAAGGTGTAAAAATAAGGTGTAAAAATAAGGTGTAAAAATAAAAGGTTACATTTGAATGTTTGGGGATAAGAGAAAATAATCCGCATCAAACGAGAGAAAAACATCCACAGAAATTAATAGTATTTTAAATTATTTATTAACATTTGTGAACATGTAAACACACTCAGCGTGAAACATAACTCGTTGATGCTCCTTTACTTACTGTAAGTGTAATATCTGTTCCGATGGATACTGCACTCCATACTGGTATTGTCTTGTCCTTCGGGGCTTGACTTACGCCGGTCAATGGGACTGTCCTGTGCAGTTCTAGGAGGTCCACCCTCCCAGGCTTCGCCTCCCCTCTTTGGGGAAGAGTAAGTTTATTGCTTACTGTCTGAGGCGCCCCTACCGGGGAATGCCGACGGGGCTGCCCAGGCAATTTTTAATGACCAGAGTGCTCAACTTCTCGAGTGCTGGTTTTTCTAATCCCACTTTCCCGACCTTGTGTCACATCTTACCTTGTGGGAGGTAGATAAATAATATACTGCACTCCATAGACTGGTATTGTCTTGGCCTTTGGGGATTATTTACGCCGGTCTATGGGTCTGTCCTGTGCAGTTCTATAAGGTCCACTATCCCAGGCTTCGCTCCCCCTCTTTGGGGAGGAGTAAGTTTATTGCTTACTGTCTGGGGCGCCCCTACCGGGGAATGCCGACGGGGTTGCCCAGGCAATTTTTAATGGCCAGAGTGCTCACTTTCCAGGGAGCTGGCTTTTCAAACCCCACTTTCCCGACCCGAGCTTGGGTCACATCTTACTTGTGGGAGTAAGATAAAACTGGCCTTGTGCCTTACCTCCTGGAGAGGAGGTAAATAGATACTGCCCCCCCCCCCATAGACCGGTATCGTCTTGGCATTCGGGGCTTATTACGCCGGTCTGTGAGTCTGTCCCGCGCAGTTCTAGAAGGGCCACTCTCCCAGGCTTTGACTTCTCACCCTTTGAGAATGGGTTAGTTTAATGCTAATCGGCTGAGCCGCCCCTACAGGGGAATGCTGACGGGGCAGCCCAGACAATTTTTAAAGATCATAAGTACTCTTCCTCTAGGGTGCTGACTTATCAAAACTCACTTTCCGACCTTGTGTCACATCTTACTGCTGTGGGAGGTAGATAAATAACCTGCACTTAGTTTATTATGCCCTTTCTGGGTAAAGGGGGTTCTTTTAAGCCGGATGCAATTTTTATTTTGTTTCAATCCAGAGAGCCCGGTGTTGGGGAGCTGGATTTTCCCCTAGATTAAAAACCGACAATTGTGTCTTACTTTGCCCCTGTGGATAGGCAAGTGAATAAGAACTCGGCGTAACACATTCGCTTGGTCTAGCCACAAGAAAACACCGGATACGACGAAACAGCGTTCAGTGGATGACTACATTTCTTCCTCACTCGTAGTTTGATAGAATAAACGGTTACCACAGCGTATGGCATGGATCTTAGTAACCGAATTGAGCATATCTGGCAGTCGATAAGGCAAATATTAAAACACATATAGCATTATGATTTCCCTTGCTTCGCAGTGAAGGTTATTATCAGTGACCAAGCAGTCAGCTTACGAATCTCAGCGTCAAAGATCAACAACGTCTAGCCACAATGAAACGCCCTCATACGGCGAAAGGGGTTTCTGTGCATAGCTACATTTTCTTCGCACTCGTGGTTTGAGCCATCTAGTAAAGGAATGAACGGATGTTATTAATTGTTCGGAATATTTCTTAGTAACAGAATTGAGTACTCTCAGCAATAGATGATCCAAATGTGAAAGCAGATATATTTATAATTTCGTTTACTTCGTAAGGAGAGTAATAACGTTGGAGTAAAAGCTGCCTGTTGACCAAGCAAAGCAGGTTTCGAATCTCGACGTAAACCACTCGCCATGTCTAGTCACAACTAAGCTTTTTTATGGCTATATTGCCTCTCTACTCGTGCTTTAGTATCTGTTCCGATGGATACTGCACCCCATAGACTGGTATTGTCTTGGCCTTCGGGGCTTGATTTACGCCGATCTATGGGTCTGTCCTGTGCAGTTCTAGGAGGTCCACCCTCCCAGGCTTCGCCTCCCCTCTTTGGGGAGGGGTAGGTTTATTGCTTACTGCCTGAGGCGCCCCTACCGGGGAATGCCGATGGGGCTGCCCAGGCAATTTTTAAACCCCACTTTCCCGACCCGACCTTGGGTCACATCTTATTTGTGGGAGTAAGATAAAAACTGGCCTTGTGCCTAACTCATGGAGAGGAGTAAATCAATACTCGTGGTTTAAGATCTCAAGTGAAAGAATACATAGTTACCACATAGCGTAGGGCATAAATCTTACTAAAAGTATTGATCACTCTGAGCAGTCTATAAACAGGTATAGCGTTATAGTTTCCATGACTTTGTATCGGGGTTAATTTTGATAACATTCGACTGTTGGCCAAGGAGTCGTACTTTGAGTTGCCAAGACAATAAAGCTTTATAGGGAAACAGTTTTCTTTCGATGACTACATTTTCTCCCAACTCATGTGCTAAGATCTCTAATAAGGAAATAAGCATTTTCCACTTAGCGTAAGACAAATATGTTTTCTAAAAGAATAGATCACTCCTGGCAGTTGATAATGCAAATATCGCGAAAATACATATTATATATAAAGTAAAACAAGATTGATTCTCGTGTCTCTGTCTGAAATACCTTTTTACATAAAAACTTTCCTTACTTAAATCTGTTTCGTTAGTCAGAGAACAACACTATTGATGTGTTTTTTTTAAAATAAAATTGTATTTCAGATCGATGTTAATATTTTATATTTAATACTTATTTATTTTTATTCATAATAGATTACATGGAAGCCTTTTACGTTCATACTCAGAAGTGCTTTAACTGTAACCCATAACCCCTGGGAGGAAAGTTAATATGACACATTTTTCGACAGTCACCGGTACAAAAAGTGATTTTTCTCTTTAGTTCGTAGAACCTTTACTACGAGAAGAAACATACTAGAATATTGACATAATTTCATTTTCCAAACACGATTTTTGTCTTTTTTATCTATACGTTAACGTAAGAATTTCGATTTTTGCTAAGCTCAGAAATATTTGTTTGTAAAATAGTTCTACTACATAAAATTAAACTTAAACTAAACTAAAACGGAAAAAAAATCGCAAGAAACAGAACTTCCTGTTTTTTAAATTTGTCGAATCACAATAAGAAGTAAAAAATATAAGCCTGATAATATACCATTCAACATAAACAATATTATTCTTTTTAATCAACACATAGACTTCGATATATTCTAAGTCCAGTAAAAAATATAATTAATTAATGTCTTTTAAAAAGTTATTTTGTTACGTGAATTCTTTTTAAGGCTTAAAATAATAATTGCCAAAAGTAGATTTTTTTTCTAAATACATCGAATCTGGATTTACCCAATATTGTATATAAATTTGGAGTCAAGCAAACTTATAAAAATCGGAACCGAGCCCAACAATTACCGCATGAAAGCCGAATATCTTTTTAGATAGAGTTTATAAAGATAATTAAGTTGTCTTATTTACAAACGTTGCGGCAATTTTATAGACCATCCAATCATCTGGAATATCTTTACCGATCTGACAGTTCGAATTTCTGATCGAATGTGTAAACATGTGTATTATTTTCAGTTTCGAATGTGTAAATACATGTATTATGAATGTTTTCAGAAGTCTTAAGCAACGGCTGAAGCGAGAATATGTTACTCACATGTGTGTATGCATGTGTGTGTGTGTTGTGTATCTATTAATATAATAATGGTGTGTTAATCAATGTTTGTTTCCTTAAGGCTTTGTCCTATATACAAAATGCATGTTGCAATATATTTCAGTTTTGCGACGGAGTTATGTTTATAAAACTCCCTTTTTAATTGTTGTAATAAGCTGCACATTGCAATTAACTCATCTTTTCCTAGTTTCCATCAATCATTCAGTTAAATCTGTTAAGCCTTTAGCTCTGTCTTTTTTCACTCTCTCTCTCTCTTTCTCTATATATGTATATATTATTATTATGTCATGTATAAACATATGATATTATAAGGATATTTTCAATATTTACTTAAACAGTCCTCAATACGTGAGTTGAGCTAGGTTATGGAAATATATTTATGGCAATTAAGCTACACAAAGGCGTCCGATTATTTTATCACTATAAGGAATAGTCAACTAGGTGGCGTTGCTTTTATATATATATATATATATATATATATATATATATATATATATTAATAAATGTGAAAGTTTGACCCATTTCTCGCCTGAACGGTAAAGTCAAAACAGTCTATTCCCAATTAATTCAACTTTTTATTTACCTCCCCAGGAGGTAAGGTACAAGGCCAGGTTTATCTTACTCCCACAAGGTAAGATGTGACCGAAGCTCGGGTCGGGAAAGTGGGACTTGAAAAGCCAGCGCCCGAGAAGGTGGGCACTCTTGCCATTAAAAATTGCCTGGGCAGCCCCGTCGGCATTCCCCGGTAAGCAATAAACTTACTCCTCCCCAAAGAGGGAAGGCAAAGGAGGATTTTGTGTTGAAGTGAATTCAACTTTTTATTTACCTCCCCAGGAGGTTAGGCACAAGGCGAGGTGTATCTTACTCCCACAAGGTAAGATGTGACCTAAGCTCGGGTCGGGAAAGTGGGGTCTGAAAAGCCAGCGCCCGAGAAGGTGAGCACTCTGGCCATTAAAAATTGCCTGGGCAGCCCCGTGGGCATTCCCCGGTAGGGGCGCCTCAGGCAGTAAGCAATAAACCTTCTCCTCCCCAAAGGGGGAAGGCAAAGCCTGGGAGGGTGGACCTCCTAGAACTGCACAGGACAGTACCTCAGACCGGCGGAATTAAGGCCCGAAGGCCAAGACAACACTGGTCTACAGAGTGAGCATCCATCGGAACAGATACTACACTCTGATCTTAGCCAAAAGGCCAAGGAGGATTTTATTTACTCCTCCCCAGGAGTTAGGCACAAGGCCAGTTTTATCTTACTCCCACAAGTAAGATGTGACCCAAGATCGGGTCGAAAAAGTGGGGTTTGAAAAGCCAGCGCTCGAGAAGTGAGCACTCTGGTCATTTAAAAATTCCCTGGGCAGCCCCGTCGGCATTCCCCGGTGGGGGCGCCTCAGACAGTAAGCAATAAGTTACTCCTCCCAAAGAGGGGAGGCAAAGCCTTGGAGGGTGGACCTCCTAGAACTGCACAGGACAGGCGTGCAGTATCCATCGGAACATATACTACACTCTGATCTTAGCCAAAATGCCAAGGATGATTTTTTGTTGAAGTGAATTCTAACTCATTTAATAGATGCACCATCTGATTTATATACCGTTTATCTACCTGTGATATGAGATGTGTAAGGTTAATTAATTTTCATTTTGGTTTTGTTAAAGTTAATTTATTAATTAACTATTATTTGTTAATTTTTTATATTCTATGAATTTTTTTTCATACAACAAATGCTCTGTTTCCAATTTTGTTTCATTTTCTTGACAAATATTTAGTATTTGTGTTCAAACGTTTTCTAACGTCGTTCAAATGTTTCAGTAAAAACGAGTCGGTCGCTGTTTTTTTAAAGCGACCGACTCGATTTTTTAAAATTGTCAGTGAAATGGCAAATTTGTTTCTTCTGTCATTTTTTCTTTCAGTCTCATTTAAATATGTTTCGAAATTACCAAAATGTTTACGTTCCGTTTTTGAAAAGTTTATTATTTTGAACTGGCAAGGCTACCCGGAATTGCTCGGGGGAATAGTAATTTATTTCTTATCAATGATAATATATCCTCACTGTTGTCACACGCGACGTAAATCTCACTGTAAACCGAAACAACTAATAGCAATGAAATTTACAAATAAACAAATGCGAGTTACATCTTACGGAATAAAAAAAAACGAGTAAAGTTTTAAGATGAGTTTATTTTCTTAAGTAAAACTTATCTCATCTCTCATCTTTCTTTCTCTCTCTCACTCTCTGTCTCTCTCTCACTCTCTGTCTCTCTCTTTCTCTCTCTCTCCTTCTCTCTCTTAGCGACGCCGTATTATTGTTATTGTTTTTATTGTTTGAAGCAATAGTTTCATCGATAGTAAAGGAATAAATGAGATGCTGAGAAAACATACTACAAATTTAATTATTTATTTACACAAACTATAAAAATTTAAATAACGAAAAAATTCAGCACAATGCCATCAAAAGTATGGGAAAAATGGAGGTCGTTGGTCATCCTTGGTCAAAAGTTATAAAAATGTCTATCTTACCCTAAACTAGAATCATCTTATTCAGCACAATACCACATGTACTCCTACTTAAAATATCTTCAAATTGTTGAAAACATTGAATACATTTATTTACAGAAATTCATTGGATTAAAATGGGAAGTGACATCTTAGGGAAAAGGGCCAAGAAACTTTAAAATATTGTTTTTATGACTAGGCATTTATAAAAGCCCCCCTCCAAATAACTGATTTAATCTAATATTATATTTTATTTTAATGGGAATACGTTTGTTTCGTATCGGTTTTGTTGTCGTAGAACCGTCCTCCCAGGAATTGCCTCCTCTTTGTTTTGGGGATGGAGGTAATCCCCCCAGGTCTTACATGAAACTGTGATGGAAGCTAAATGTAGTATCTGCTCTTTTGTCATGATACTATCTTCCCATGGACTCCCCTTTTTTGTGGGGGGTATGTGTTAGTGTAGTATATTTTCTGTTGCTATGATACTATACTCAGAGCTATTACCTTCTGCTTTTATGGTGATATTTTCCCAGGTATTACCTCTTTTATTTTGGAATGTGTATTGTAGTACCTGTTATGTTGTCATGATACCATTCTACCAGCCATCACCTCCTCCTTTTAGAATTAGTGTAGTATATGTTTGTTATGACCTCCTCCTTTGGGGATCAGTTCATGCACTTCGTTCATCATGATATCGTCCCAGCCTAGCAAACTACGACCAGAAGGAGCACATATTTGCTAGTATATATATATATATATATATATATATATATATATATATATATATATATATATATATATATATATATATATATATATATATATAGTAATCCAGGTAGAGTAAACATCAACATGGTTAACATCCACAGGATAAAAATTCAAAAAAATGCAACCGCGCTTCTAAAGAGCGCTTTATATCAAATATAGCTTTTATATATAATTCTTTTTATTTATGCATGAATGTACCAAATTTGCGAGAATGACATATCGATATAATCGATAACAACTGTTGATGGATAACATCGACATGCCAGTGTCGCAGATTATGTACACGCCTGTATAAATAAAACTAATTATATATATATATATATATATATATATATATATATATATATATATATATGTGTGTGTGTATGTGTGTTTGTGTGTGTGATGTTATATATATATATATATTATATATATATTTACATATATACTGATTTTACACAGACTTCTGACTTTTGAATCGTCTATGAATTGTGTTCGAATTCATTACCCTCCACTACATGATTTGTTGTTCCAATTGAATTTATTCAATAACTGCACTGATACATTCACGAGTACAATGACTTTCTGCTCATTATTGAAACATTTTTTGGATTATATTTATTATATTCCTTGTTTAAACACCTTATTATTATAATAAACTTGTAAAACAATTAAATTAATGTTAAGTTACATAAGCTTCTTTTAAAGAATTAACAGGCAAGAACTCCCAAGGATGTTATATATTGTCTGTCAACAGCTCTTAAGTTCCAACAACGTTCATCAAACTAGTCTTCTTGCTGTGCCTGCTTCTAGGTTCATATGGATCTTAATTTCCCTTAATCTCGTGATAGTTTCCGGAGACAGACGTGATATTTCACTGCCTTCAGATTCTAGTAACTGACTCTGTGAACCATCTTAAATTGTTACTTTTCTGAACTGCTGAGAGCAATAAGCTTGAAACGCTATCGTCTGTAAGTATACAACATTTAATATTTGTTTATAAAAATATGATATATATAAATATATATATCTAGATAGATAGATATGTCGACATATAGATAAGTAGATATTTCGATAGATAGATAGATAGATAGATATGTCGACATATATATAGATATGTCGACATATAGATAGATAGATCGATAGATAGATAGATAGATGGATAGATATGTCGATAGATCGATAGATAGATCGATAGATAGATAGATATGTCGACAGATAGATAGATAAATACATAGATAGGTAGATAGATAAATAGATAGATAGATAGATCGCTATCCCTATATTCCGTTAAAGTTTGACCTCAAAATTCCCACTTACGATGTAAACTAATTTTCACATAACGTTCTCTTTTCTATGTGTAATATTTGTTATCTTACTATGACTGTTTCGCAATTCCTAATTGCAATGCCCATCATTTTCAAATAAGATCCGTCACATACCTCAGTGAATCAGTTATCCTCTTCTTAAACGAAAACCATTTCCACGTTATGTAATCATTTGATTGCTGCAAGCTGTTCTCCTTAATACGAATTGATAGTCTGTATTTTCTGCAACGCAAGGGAGACGACCGCGTCTATTCATTCATATATCTAGCAGCAGATACGACGTCCATGACAGAAATACTGAAACTCTTTGTTCGATTACTCACGCCGCTATGCAAGCAAAAAACGACAGGAGTGAAGGAAATGACGTTCTAATTGAAATAGGGAACATATATTAGTAAATGTTATCTGTTCGCTTCTTTACAATAAATTGAGATGAAACTTGACAGTTCTCATCCTTAGAAATCACAGTATCATCTAATCGGTTCAAGCTCACAAAGTTCCGCTTTTGCGGTCGTTACATGGAATAGCATGTTGACACGAATCAGGTGTATGCAGATCAAAGTAAAATAGCGAGATAAATTTAATGTGCATAGTGTATCGCTTTTATCTTGATGCAGCAACACATGTATAGCTGTAGTTAATATAATTGTGTAAACGTGTATAATTTTGCATGTTTTGTGAAATTCACGGATGCATGCTATGTACGGCAGGCCTGCAATGGGAGAAATATTTAACATAAAAGAATAGCAACCATGAAAGAAATTGGCAAACTCTTTGAAATAAGAATGTATTTTTGGATAAGATGTTCCATGCTGGGAGTGTACCTAACTTAAGACTTTAAAATATTATGATAATCTAAGATGGTGCCCCCTCTTGTTACTAAGAGTGTATGTCTAGTGATAAAACTGCCGCATTATTTACCACAAATGATATCAACATCTCTATCTTTATCTGTCCTTTTATCCCCCCTCTCTCTCTCTCTCTTTCTCTCTCTCTATATATATATTTAAATGTGTATTATTATTACCTACAGATAAAAGGGTCTATGCTTATGCAATCATCAGTGTGCCTGTTTGTTGAAAGAGTCGAACCCAGTTACAGAGTAACAGGTGACTGTTCACCAGTAATTAACACGTGATAGAAGGGAATTCACATAACATATGCAATATAATCAAGCGGGCATATACAGCAAGGCAAGTAAGATTGTGTTCAACTTCCGAGGTAGAAACATCGCTTCACGCCTAAAGTGACTACTTGTTAAGAAATTCGCCTAGAAGCCCATCGTTTTTTAAGTTGATGATAACAATATTTAAAAAAAAAGATGTATTACTATTACCTACAGACACTAGTGTGTCATGATTATGCAATCATCAGTGTATGAGGTGCTAACAACTGCCGGTAGAAGTATTCGAACCCAGTTATAGAGTCACTGTTAACTTTGCCACATAATATTAAACTCATAGGCCACCACTAATTAACACGGGAGAGAAAGGAATTTTAACACTATATAATGCCAAATCAAGTGGACATATACAGCAAGATTGATAAGATAGTGTTCAACTTCCGAGGCAGGAAGATCTATTCACGCCTAGTGTGACTGCTGGTTTATTAATTTTCCTTTAGTGAAATACTTGTTTTAAGGAGAGATAACAATATATATATATATATATATATATATATATATATATATATATATATATATATATATATATATATATATATAAACAGGGTAGTATAAAATTAGGTTCAGTTGGTCTCTGCTTGGCCTGAGATATATAGGCTTTTGGACCTTAAGCTAATGGACTGTTTGTGTCTGGTTGGATGAGATATTTGTCTTAATTTACAGTCCTGCACTCCATTAAAGGAAATAATTAACATTCTAAATACTCATAATAAAATATCGTTACTTGTTTTAGAATGGAGTTTTTTGTTTTGTTTTAGCCCAAATCGCTTTGATTACACCAGTGGCAGAGGCCATAGGATTGACTCTACGACTTAATTCGGACGATCACAACATGGTAACAATAACAGCATGTGCAGTATACGCACACAAACGCTGGTTCACATTATTGGCAAGTAAGCAACATATAAATGCGTGTCACTCATCCCTAAAGGAATTAGCCACGCTAAATGCGATAACTCATCTCCAAAATGATTGTACAATAAGATAGTGTTTACATTAACGTTTAACCAATAACATTTATTAAATATATCAAATATATGTCGACACTTCCCCTATTCCATTCCTATCAACTAATAATTTTATCGATGTTCGCTTCAAATTTTGACGCGATTGATTAAAAAGAAAATTAAACAAATGAAAGTTACTCCTGAATATAATATGTTGAGCTGTGCTTACTTAGTTAGCGTAACTACTTTCTCTATTTGTTGAGCGTGTCTGCACTGTGTGTCAACATTTAATAACATAAATAGTCAACTTTTCGGAATTGGAAACGATCCGAATCAGAAGAGGATATATTACACACACAAAGAAATCGATACCTTTTTAACGATAATAAATAATTATTTCGATGATACGATACAAATATAAACTCCTTTCCATGAGTAATTAAATGTAGATATTTATTAACAAATTTGCTGTCCAACGTTTTAGTATATGGCGTGTGAAACATATGATATTTCTATTACTCTTATTCTTCCCATTATTTTCTGTCTTACTATTTTCTTATATTTAATTACACTGTTATCATTTCCCGAACTATCTAATATTACTTAATTTATTAATCTATGTTTTCTTAGTTAAATGTTTTACTAAAGATTCGACATTCAAAAGAAACAGGGATATACAGGGTGATTCATAAGTCACTTCACTTAGCTATTTAAAATGTCATTTACAATTTAAGAGCGAATTTTCATTGTTATTCATATGGCCAAATTTGATGAATCTCCCACACTTGTTGAAAGGCAATATAAACGTGATGTGAACAGAAAGCCTCCTTCGCACAACACCATAATCAATCAAATATGTTACAAAGAGTCGTAAATTCCTTGCAAAAAAGAATGGAGCTATGCATGCAGAACGAAGGTTGACATTTTTAGAATTTGCTGTAATTTAAAACTCCCATGAATGAATTTGTTGAATAAACTTTCTGTTTTGTATTACCGTAATTTTTAACTTTAGAATTTCAAAAATGAATAGCTAAGTGACTTATAAATCACCCTGTATATGTTATATGTGTGATCATCGATGGGGTGATTACATTTTGTGCGTACGCATATAATGCTCATGTAAATTCATATCAACTTTAAGGTTCCTGTCTAGGAAGGTTTATATCTAAAATGACTTCAACTGTTATATATATCCTTTCATTACCTTTTATATACTTTTTCCTGAGGCGTTCACGAATTACCTTAATAGAGTGTCATACTACAGTCAAATCGACATATATAGCTATGAGTCTCTTTCAAGCTTGGTTAGTTTGCTGACTGACAAATAATGGAGGGAGTTAAGAACGCTTGGTAGAGGACGAGGTCATAGTGCTTTTCTGAACGACACTTCCCGCGTGATATTACAGGGAATCGAGGCTACTCAATAAGCAGTCGCTAAATATCGGGGTATTCTCAAGTGGCATGTATCGCATAGATATGTGCTCTATGAATTACTATCAGCGTGGATGACTCGTTCCGTCATTGATATGCTAATGTTTCGTCTTTAGGTTTGATTATTTTTATATTTATAAACTTGTTTTGATATGATTCTGTTTTGTTCTCCCTTTTTGTTATCATACTGTTTAAGCATAGATCGTTCCTTTTAGCTCATTAAATAAAATGGCGTCATGACCTGTTTGAATGGAACAGTTTGAGTGATACCGTAAGGGCTAGAGAATACCCTTATAACACAGAAAATGACGAAACTATGTTGGCTCCCGAGTTGTGATTTTCTGTCTCATGGCTGGAAAAACTTAAGAAGGTAGCGTGTGTTCGCGGTGCCGTCCCCGATGGGTCACGACCGCGCACAATGAAACTAGATGTAGCTAGACGATCTACCCATTAATCAATCCGTCCTCTTTCTCTCTTCCCCTTTTTCTTTCTCTCTCTCACCTATGCGTACGAAAATACCCCCTCTTTCTATATCTTTCTCATTCTCTGTCTGATGTGTTTTGTGACTTTTCTTTTCCTTGTAATAACACTTATTTTTAAAAACATCGGCGTCCGAGTGGTTTATCAGCAAACGAATAGAATATGTGTTTCCAAAGACAACAAGAGGGTATAATGGTGTATACACGCATCGATAAGTCAAAAGATAACACGACTCCCATAACAATGAACAGAATATTCTATATAAGCATAAACCTTATTGTTATTAAAAGTTTATCCTACAAAGTAAGATATTTTCTTTTTATTACATACGTGCACCTGAAAAAGAGTTTAACTTTTTTTTTGTATTTTTATTATCTTGACAGCCGTGTTATTCTCTTTACTGGAGTGAACGGTGTTGAGTCTTAAACAGTGATCTCGATTTGAAGGGAAATAACTGAAAGTCGCGTGTTCACGTCATATGTCAGCGCAAATGACACATTTCATGTCAATTATGTTACCTCTTATTGAAGCAACATTTTTTTTGTCATGGAACTTTTTACAAGTAAAAACACATGTTTTCTTTGCGCTGTTGTGTTTTTTATGAGAAAAGCAACTTTCGTTAAGAAAGTCTATTCAAAAATGACTACTAACATACATATATATACATGTGGTCATTAGGACTTGACAAAAAGAAACGCGTAAGAAGGTTGGTCAGTCAATATTTAGTGGAATAAGATGAAACAATTAAGAACTAATACATATACATGTATTTAGAAAGCAACATGCAAGACTATATATGTCCGATTATATATATATATATATATATATATATATATATATATACTAGCAAAAAACGACCCGCTCTCCAGACAACACTTAACTAAGCTGTAACATAATATATAGAAGAAAAGCAAAGAAACCAGTTTCTTTTCACTTTTTTGTAACTTGAAAAACAATAACAAAAGAACTATTGCCATGGTGTTATTTGATTTAAATGTTGAGATTAGATTTTGTGTTAGCATAAAAAATGAATTTACCATGATGAAAGTAATGAACGAAAAATCGGGACGATTGTCAGGAATAACCAACACAAAAATATGCGAAGAAAACTAATAATCAACAAGTAACTGTTACCAACTGCAACAAATGTAATTTTCTACCTGCCTGCCTATTTTTGTGTGTGTAAAAGTATTTTAAAACGTTTGTATTGCATTTCAATAATGCGTATAAATCCGATGCGTAACAGTTCCCTTTTCAAAGTTGCGTAAGCGAACATCCTACATAGTCAACA
Source organism: Sepiola atlantica (assembly GCA_963556195.1). Classification (NCBI taxonomy): domain Eukaryota; kingdom Metazoa; phylum Mollusca; class Cephalopoda; order Sepiida; family Sepiolidae; genus Sepiola; species Sepiola atlantica. The sequence goes on along the minus strand of OY744536.1, from coordinate 51,447,360 downwards.
ATTAACTGTCCCAAAGCTTTCAAATTTACTTTCTACCTAATTGAAAAGAGAACAAATTCATCCGACTTCGGAGACGATCGGCGATCAACTGTCAGCTATCTTTGTTTTTTTCTGTTTTAGGTAATATATTTGACCGAACATTTTAATTTAAATAAAAACCCATTACAATACTTTAAACACAAAAAAAAATAAGGCAGGTAAGTAGAAAAGTAAGTTGTATTGCCTTTGGTACCACTTATTTGTTGACTATTTGTTGTTTGCGCCCCTTTTCTTTCAATTGATTATTCTTGAAAATCGCCTAAAGCTGAACGCTTATTGGACAACGAAAATAATTATACAGTAATTTAAAATAATTACTTCGTGTATTTCGCTTGTATTGTGTAAAACAGCAAATTAAAAGTAAACTTAATGTCAATTTTTTAAAATATGAATCTAATTATTTTTTTATAATTTAAAAATTAACAACAAACGTTGGTTAATTCGGAGCTTAACAACTTCAGTTAAATTATCTACACACTTAAACAATTAGATTATACTTTTTAGATTAACTCAAACTTATTAGAGCAGTTAACATATATACTTTTTCACACTAAGCCTAAGTCCGACTGGCAAGGTCATACAACCACACTTAATCGTCTAAAAAATTGCCCCAACATCCCTAAAAAGAATAACGCACAAAATGTATCTCCAACAATAGCAAGAAATGGCTCCAGCACGCTATCGCTTCGCAAAGTTAGTAACTATTAAGTCATAGAGGTATTTTGGTGAGAGTGTGTAGCGTAGCGTAAGTCCTATGTATTTTGGACAAACGTATGACTACCGCCCCTTACAAATAATGATTTGTTTCAAAATTATTTTAACATCCCCCTCTTCTCTCTCAAACAATGAGTGCGTAATGCCTAAGTTTAATTAATTTCATTCATAAGTGTCTTTTAAACACGGAACAACAACTTTCGCCTTTATTCATAAAATGGAAAAATATTAATATTTTAGTAATTTCGATACAAATTTATTTATTTTTAAAATAGGAAATGCATGGATAAGAGAAAGAGAATACAATTTACTTGGGCGATGATGCTGGACACTTTAAAAATGTTCGTAGTTATGAAATAAGACAAATGTTTATATTAGATATTATTAATGACTACAATACTTATAGAACCCTGCAACCCATTTTAATTAAAAAAACTATAAAAATTGAGTAAATGTACGTACTTAGGTTTCATAGATAAACATGAGTATTTTCGGGAGTTCAATTTTCCTGGGAAACGTCGGTCCAAGGGTCCTGCTAGTATGTATATATATATATATATATATATATATATATATATATATATATATATATATATATATATGAATGAAGAGTCTGAATGCAAAACGCGATAAACGCCATTTAAAAAATTACGAAAATTGCACTATAAAATGTGTTACATTTAAACACTCGACCACACACTACAATTATGTTTAACATGATATAATACCGGAATAATTAATTATTACTTTCTATTAAAATAAGCTTATATTCGAAGTCTATATTTAATATGTCCGTACTTGTATTGATTAAGGTCTCAACTTAAACAAATTGGATTCATCGCGTTTTGCATTCGAACTCTTCATATATATATACATACATATGTATATATATGTATATATATACATATATATATATATGTATATATATATACATATATATATAAACATATATATATATACATATATATATATATATGTATATATATATATATATGCATATATATATATATATATATATATATATATATATATATATATATATATATATATATATATATATATATATATATATATGGTTGAACAGGTGTGCCAACTTCTGTTTGTTCCTTTTTTGATCCAATCTTTCTATTCGTCGGGCGATAGATCTTGTGCTTTTAATGATGGAGTGTAAGAAATCTCCATATTTAACGCGAAAGTTTTTGACCATCATTGGTCGTCTTCAGGCGGATGATTGATAAATTGATAAAACTAGCGATTTACTAATAAAAAATAATCCTACCGACAATGGCTGACTAAAGTCTAGTAATGCCATATACGTGTTTAAATGTCCTATCGGAGAATGTGTCTCCGCCAACAGCACGTATATAGGCATGACTAGAACCAGTATTTCACGTCGATTAACTTGCCACCTGACCTCCCCTCAAAGCTCCATTTACAAACACCTTACAGCACATAACATCTCCAAAAATAATTTTAGAAATATCTTAACCGGTAGCACATCCATTTTTGCTGTATCATTTTGCGGTATTCGCCCCCCCCCCCATAATAGAAGCGTTGTTCATTCAATTAAAAAAGCCCAACATTAACCATGCTCGTTATGAGGGGTGCGAAGGCGTTTTGAAATGCTGTTGAATGATTTCATGTTTTTAATCACATGGAAACGTCCTCTTAAATAAATTCACCAATTTTATTTTGAATTTATCAATCATCCGCCTGAAGACGACCAATGATGGTCGAAAACG